>OZ024862.1:42280806-42283306 GCA_964017155.1 Oasisia sp. SBJ-2009 | reverse complement strand
ACACACGCACACGCACACGCACACACGCATACACACACGCCACACACACGCAGACGCAGACGCAGACGCACAGGCACGCGCACGCGCACGCGCACGCGCACGCGCACACGCACACGCACACGCACACGCACACGCACACGCACACCCACACCCACACGCACACGCACACACACACAAACACACACACACATACACACACACACACACACACACACACACACACACACATAAACCACACACACACATAAACCACACACACAGACACAGACACAGACACAGACACAGACACAGACACAGACACAGACACAGACACAGACACAGACACAGACACAGACACAGACACAGACACAGACACAGACACAGACACAGACACAGACACAGACACAGACACAGACACAGACACAGACACAGACACAGACACAGACACAGACACAGACACAGACACAGACACAGACACAGACACAGACACAGACACAGACACAGACACAGACACAGACACAGACACAGACACAGACACAGACACAGACACAGACACAGACACAGACACAGACACAGACACAGACACAGACACAGACACAGACACAGACACAGACACAGACACAGACACAGACACAGACACAGACACAGACACAGACACAGACACAGACACAGACACAGACACAGACACAGACACACCACACACACACACACACACACACACACACACACACACACACACACACACACACACACACACACACACACCACACACACACACACACACACACACACACACACACAAACACACACACACACACACACACACACACACACACACACACAACACACACACACACACACACACACACACGCATACGGCCACACACAAACACGCACGCACGCACGAACGCACATACACATATGCACACGCACACGCATGCAATCACACACGCACATACATACACGCTCACACACTCACAAACACACATACACACACACACGCGCACGCACGCACGCACGCACGCACACGCACACGCACGCACGCACACGCACACGCACACGCACACGCACACGCACACACTCACACACACACACACACTCACACACACACACACACACACACACACACACACACACACACACACACACAATCCTACCAAGTATTGCTGCGTGTACAGCCGCTGTACGTCCGTCGAGTACTGTTGACTGAGCTTCATGTGGTCCGCCCCGAGAGCACCGAGTCTCACGAACTCGTTGCGCTGTCGCGAGGACAGACTGCCGGCGTGGAAGAACTCGAGCCCGAGGAGACCCGCCGCGCTGTAGTCTTCGTTGGCGAGCACGAGCAGACGGTAGGCGAGCAGCTGGTGCCACGCCTCCAGCGACGGCGTGTCCTTCACGGACGACACCAACAGACGGAAGAACCCCGTCACGGCGTCGTTGTAGAAGGCGACGTCTTCGGCCAGTGTCAGGTTGTTGTCGAGGAGACGTAGACGGTTCTTGCGGATGGAAACTTTCAGGTCGGCGGCCATCTGGGACGTGTGGTGCCACGTGCTGACGTTCCTGATGGCCTTGTCGCTGAACAGGTAGCTCTGGTCCAGGCGGTGGTTCTTGATCCCGGCGCCGTCGGCGATGTAGAGGGCTGTGGCCGCGCGCTCCACCTGACCGGGCGAAGTAGAGTACCACGTGTTTATTTAGTTAAAAGGCAAGTTCTTATATAGCGCTGTCGCGCTTACATTTTCCGGTCGTTAAAAACGTTCCGATTGACGTTTCCGCGCATGCGCAATACCTAAATGTAAAATCATCAATGTCCAGCGAAACGACAAAGGATTTTTGGTAAAAATGCCGCGGGCTGTTTGTTAACTCTCCTGTGATGATTACTGCGAAGAGTTTCTTAAAATGTCGTTCAATGCAATAAAATATTACTTTTTTTTATAAATCATTGTCACATATTATGGCGCACTACAGTCACGTGATTTACGCTTGCTATAAAAATTTGCGACAAATTACTTCGCTGAGAGGTTATGTACATCCTATCGAACAACCCGTGTTAATTATGCCACAAATGCTTTGTCCTTTCGCTGCACATTGATTATTTTATATTTATTGCGCATGCGCAGAAACGTCAATCGGAACGTTTATAGCGCCGGAAAAATGTAAACGCCACAGCGCAGTATCCAGTCCTCAGGACCGCTCAAAGCACTTTACACTTTACTTCCCTGACATACCTGTTCACTCAGACACCATCTCGGCTTCTCTGGGAAGCATCCAGCCATATGCTACAATTAATGCGCGAAGGCTGCTCGTACACATATCCACCACGGTCTATTGACAGGTACTCATGTGTATAGCTGAGTGAACTGGAGCGATGTAGAGTGAAAAACTTGCCCAAGGTTTTAGCACCGCAGCACACGATTTTCGTAGTCGAGAAGCCGAAGCTCTACCCCTGAGCCTTTGCGCCCTACATGTATTTGTATTACTTCTGCAATGTATATAGCAATTTGGCTGAAAGTGTAGCGTTAGA
>OZ024862.1:42270806-42278306 GCA_964017155.1 Oasisia sp. SBJ-2009 | reverse complement strand
AATTAAATTTCTGAAAGTGTTCTGGAAATATCCTCGAAGTAATTTACGTACATACCTATCATAAATCTATGTGATAATTAACTTCGCTGACGGTCGAATACCGCCGGGATAAATAAACGTGTCTCCGCTATCCTACGTCAATGTCTCATTTGCCCACACTAGCACATCAGTGATCTAGTCATATTAACACGCAACTGGTGCTTCGCTTATCCCAACGATTAGACATTAGACGTACCCATACAACCTAACGTACGCAATCGTGTGGTATTACAGCGGAACGACACACAACACACGAACACATATTCAACTACCTGAGATTATCTTCGTAGAGCGATGGCTCGCCGTCTCCACGACCGTGTAGGCCTAGTCTGCTCCGGGTACGTCAACGGCTCTGTGCGGGCCGCGACTAGTCAACGAACACGAGCCGATGCGATCGAAGCGATGACGCCGAGAGAGTCGCTCACCTCACCTGTTACGCGGTCAGCGAGTCGCCTAACACAGAACGAGGACACCGCTGAGGCGGACCAGCTCCAGCTGCCGCCTATTAATTAGTTTACTTCGTGGTTCGGTGGACAGTCGCCAGGACATCGTGAGACACCCCCAGTACCCCCAGCCGTGTCCAGCGTGTGTAATAAATTATCATCTAAACACGTCTCTATGTTGTGTTGTCATCTTTTGTCGTATTTTATTTTAGAACTCGTCACCGCTCGTCATCTGTGGCGTAGCCAGAAGGGACGGACAGGGGGACCATTGCCTCCAATCGCTGAAAATTAGGATGGTGGGGAACGGAGGACCAATAACTGGCTGCCTGATTCATAGAGTCAGAAAGTACAGAGGGTATAAGGATACCTGTGTAAGATTTTCCTTCCCAGTCCTACCCCTTAGCAAAGAAATATGTCGTAGTTCAAATAGGATTAAGTCAAGAATTGTCCACTCCTTTCGCTGGCTGCAGCCCAAGACAAAGCAACGAAAATTTCATTGTTCTCAATGTATGTGATGAGTAATGGCTATTATGGATTCAAAACAATAGATGCCCAGTTAATAGACTATGGTCAAATTGGATTTTGTTGTTGTTCTTTTCTTGGCATCACTGTCGTCAGGGGTGAGTTGACCATGATTTCCGTTTCCTTTGTCTTTTTTCTTCCTCTCATTTTTCTCTCACTACGTTCTCTTTCAGCAGTCTCCAATTCCTTCTACCTACCTGTTGTTCTTTTTCTCCATTCTTCTCCCATTCTTTCTAGGTCACTTCTAATGCACACCCCATCGCAATGTCGATCTTCTTCCGATTCTTTCCCTCCACGTTCTGGGCATCTGCCCTCTTTGCCAGCATTTCATCTCCCATTCTGTGCACGTGACCGGTCCAATTCAACTCACTCCTCACCAATTTGTTCTTAATTGTTTTACTTCGCTCCAATTTCCGCTCTCATTTAATCAATTCTTCTCTCGTCAGCTCTCTTAACTCCCAAGATTCTTGTTACCAGGTTGTTTTTCGGAAACTTGGACCTTCCTTGTTGTTTCTGTATTAGTGCCATCGTCTCTAGTGAACTCATGAATGTATGCTGGGATAACACATGAGCTGAGCATATTTCTTCTAAGTTTACGTGATATTCGTGTGTCTCCCATCACCCATTGGACTTTTCTCCAAGTGTTTGCCACTGCTGTAATCTTCATTATAACCAAAGCAATTAATCTATTCGATTTTGCATTGGGTATATGCCACTTCCCATATTGAATTGATAAATTGCAATAAGTAGCAACGTTACATGTTGTGAAGTTAAAAGTTGAACGCCAATGCCACATCATCTATCATAATGTTGTTTATGATATAAACTGGTTTCGCGGTTGTCTGCTAGTAGGAAGTATAATTATTGCTAATTCCAGCGCTGGGCAGGGGATTGGCAGTAGGCCCCTAACCTTCTGTTACAGCGAACACGAAGAGATGGAAAGCTGTGCAAAATTTTAATATATTATATGTTCTATTAAAGTGAAAAAAAGGCAATAGTTTGGTGTTATGCACCTAAAAGAGTTTAAACAAGCTAATCATTTGCATCTACAATCAAATTTTTCACATTAGTGGTTTCTTCAGAAAGTGGTCTTAAAGGGGTAAAATCTAGCTAAATCATCGACACCGTGAACGGGCCCATCTTGGTCCTTGCAACCAATCACAACCCAGCGTCTATCTGCACATTGGAAAAGTAATACGTCGCGGAGTCGTCTGTTGGTTCAGCTGTCATAACAGAGAGCCAAGCGGTTCGCTAAAGGTGCCTTACGTCGGTTTACAACAAAATCGCGACAGCAATATGCCACACGGTTCCTCATACGCTTGTAGCAATAGTACAGTGAAAGACAGTATCAGTAAGCTGTCTTTTTGTTACCCTTTGAATTGACCAGAACTGAAACAGTGGCCCAGTCGATTCGTTGGGACAGTCAGAGACACAGCGCGGATGCCAGGCGACCGGGTTGGATTGACCTAACTATGAAAACGACCGCCAGCAGCCGCCAAACTTCTCCTCACTTGTCTTACATACATATACATACACTACGTTATAAAATAAAATCAGTTGCATTCCTCTAACGAAGAAAATCCATAAAACAAACACGCAGATGTCGACGGCAACTTCGTCTGCCGCTGCCCGGTACCGTAAAATCGCTAAAATAAGTTAGCCTTACACAAAATGCCATTAGATGGCACGTTTGTGCGCGCGAATATTTATAAACTTTACTTACTGCATTCGCACGCGCAAAATAGTTTAATTAATTGTAAATAATATGGTAATAATTAATTATTATCATCACTATGATTTGCAGGAATTATAAGTTTTATTATAATATAATAATATTTTATTTATATAGTGCCACATCCATAATTGGTTATGGCGCTTCACAAAATACTGCTATTTAAAATACAATAAGAAGAGTACTACCCACACATAATATTTCAAAATAAATAATGAAAATATATGTGTCTATATAATTAACTAAGTGACCTATCAGTATTAAAAAGAACCCATACAAATTCCATAACAATAATAGTGATAAATTAATGTAAAGGTAATAAATAATTAAAATGGTAAAATAATTACGACGTAACAATAATTTACATTCAGCACATACACACATTATGCATACGAAAATATTATTGAAGCTATATATTTTTCTACTTATGAATTATATTTCCACCACCAGATATGTAATAATAATTATTTTTGGACAAGACACTGTATTAATTATCGGGACAATAAATCACTGAAATTTAAACAGAATATGAATATAATATGGGAAATATATGGTGGTAGAAAAAGAAGGTTTTGGTGCATTTAAAAATAATAATATTAATATGTTATTGTTTAGTTATTATTGGTAAAACATCGTTTATATAATATAAGCTTGCATGCTTGCAGTACACGCGGGATATTTATAGAAATATTCTTAAAATAAACAATGTGACATCATCGAACAACACGTAATTTCCATACCTCTTTTATGATTACCCGGGTAATAGACAATGAGTTAATTATGCAGAAACATGCATTTTTTTTATATTACCTGTGGGTAGCATGTATTTTAATAACATTTTCGGAAGATCTTAGTAATGATAATAATTAATTATTACTATATTACTTGATTATTTAAACTATTTCGCGCGTGCGAATGCAGTAAATAAAGTTTATAATTATTCGCGCGCACCACCGCGCCGCCTAACGTTATTTTGTGTAAAGCTAACTTTTATAGCGATGTTACGGTAACCGCAGTCTCCGAACTCGAAGAGCCTGAGTTGCCATCGGGATCTGCGATCGAGTTGCTTTTGTGAATTTTCTTCGTTAGAGGAATGCAAGTGATTTTATTTTATAACATAGTGTATGTATATGTATGTAAGACAAGTGAGGAGAAGTTTGGCGGCTGCTGGCGGTCGTTTTCATAGTTAGGTCGGACAGTACATGTCATTGTTGACACCAGTCGATGCTGTCTCTGGAGGGGCAGTCTGGACTGGTTGTTTCTCTTCTCGTCATTTCAATTTCCCTTGGGTCTTCACCACCACGGACATCTGGTCTGTGTGACAGCACAGGCCTTTGTCTTTGTGGCTGAAATCAATATCCAGCCACTTCTGAATCCGTGCTATTTCTGTCAGACGAAGAATCAGAAAATCATCCGTATTATTTACGCTCTTTTGTGAGCGCAAAGTCACAGCGCCACCCGACGGAGTTGCCAAGAAGTAGTACGACAACCACTGGCCTATCAGTGGCGGGTCCTCCGATACGTCACTGTTTTTCTAAAATGGAGTTTTCCATAGACTTTCTGTGGCTAAATGTTTTACATTTCTTTTCTGCTAAACCGCGCACGTTAAAAAAGTGATTGAGGTTGGAAATTGTTAGTTTTTCTTAGCTCTATTAGGTCCATATCACCAAACCGTCGCAATATTTTTCACTTTAAGATTAGGAGAAAGCACATTACTATTATTAATATGCCAATTGTTTTTGTAGAAACAAATCTTTATTCCTTACGACAACAGAACAGAAAACACGCAATACGAATAATGGTAACGTAATTATATCAGAATGCTATTACATTCAGCATAAATGATTACATTAAAAGCATGTAGGTACATGAAAATACAAATACATAGCCATCGGTAAGTTGTAAGACAAAATAGCATTATTTATTGTTTACGCCAAAAGAATACGACAATATGAACAATAATTATATAAAAATGTTACACAATCTCTGTTAACAGAAAGGTCAGAACAAATATAAAATAATGGACACAAGGCACCAGCAAACAAACCAAGTATTGAACGCATGACACTAAATTAGTATTTATAAATACATAATCACACTGTAGTAAAGGTCAACCTGGCAGAGCCCTGATATTAGCTGGTGAAGCCCCATGTTAAAGGGATACGCCAGTCAGTGAAAGATTCACAGCATTTACTTACATCTGTATAATATATTGGTTGTGTATAGTGGTTGTGCACACAGATCGTTAATAAACAATACATTTTTGTGTAAATGTACAAGAATCACTCCATGTTGGATTCAGGGCGCTGCCATCTTGAGACTTATGCGCCAGTGACGTAAACTGCTTACGTCATTGGCGCATACACGTTCGAACATCTTACGTCTGTCCAATGGTATTTGATGTATCCAGTACGTCGCGGATTGCTTACGTCACTATCGCCTTCTGTCGGATTAGTTATTGTGGTACCTCATTGTTAGCAAATATTCCGCCAATCCATGCCTTTTTCAACAATGCGCCAGTGACGTAAACGATTTGGCTTACGTCACTGGCGCATAAGTCTCAAGATGGCAGCGCCCTGAATCTAAGATAGCATGTTTTTGATACCAATAAACTACAACTAATTGTTTATTAACGATCTTTGTGCACAATTACTAGGCACAACCAATACAGTATACCTATGTAAGTTAATATTGTGAACCTCTCCCTGACTGGAGTATCCCTTTAAGGGCGTTTCGATAAAAGATGATTACACACTTCTACAGAAGTTGTACTGTTGATTTGGTCTCTCGAACTACCGATGAGCTAAACCGCGAGATAAACTAAACTAACCTATTCTACTATATAAACCTGTATAAAAGTATAAACACTATTCAACTACATAAAACTATTAAAAAGGTAATATATATAATTATATATATATATATATATATATATATATATATATATATATATATATATATATATCATTCAAACCATACAAAGTCACCAGACTCTCTTCTCGGCGAATTTAGGCAGCCGAGCGAGAGTCGGTTAAACGAGATTACAATTGCTATGTTATCACAACGAAACAGTGCTGCCTCATACACTACAATTTCCTCACACACGCTGCCAACAGAAATAACACAGTACTGTGGGTGTCAAGTTGCCGTTGTCATTGATTGTCAGTGATTACACAACGCATGTATATTTATGCGAGTTCAAGCACAGCTATTAAAACAAGGGTATTGAAAGTAACGTTTCTGAAAAACATCGGGTGCAACAGGACAGGGTTCAACGAACTTTCTGCTAATAAATAGTCACCATCATTGGCTTAACACGAACAGAACAAACACGACCGAGTTACTATTATGACGCATGAATTGGATTTACAACCTGTAGACAAAGACAATTCTGAATTTATCTAACGAACACGGACGTAGTCAAAGCTTGTAAAGTTGCATTCTAAATCGCAATACCAATCTTAATCTTAACTGTTGTAAGAAATAATACAATATGTGACATTTAATATCGGCGTCGTTTCTGCTTAGCGGATTAATAGACATACCTTTGTGATACAACAAATCATACATGTTTTCGACTTTTACGCTGTTATGTAAGATAAAACAAAACAGTTCTTTATCAACGATTTTCACCCTCTTGCAATCTATTATGTATGCTAGACATTAAACCTTCCCCCCGCGCCTTGTGGACGATGTGAATAGTTTTAAAGCTAGATTTGGCGCTATATAAGTTTATTTTATTTATGTAACCTGCCTGGTTCACGCAGGAAAGGCAGATAAATTAGAGCAACTCACGAACACATGGTACCTTCGGGTAACATCGTTTTCACGAGGGAAGTTGAAGCCAACAACAACATGTCATTCTTGGATGCAAAGAGCACAAGAAAGGAAAATGGCGGCGTGAACTCCACTGTGTACAGGAAGAAGACACACACTGACCAGTGACATTACGTGCAAACTGTGAAAATACAACAATAATGTGGAGCTCACATGTTCGGTTTACACCTCCATTTCTTTGGGTTATCATTATTGTTCTCGCTAACTGGACTTGTTGGTTCTTCTTCGTATAGTGTGGTGATCCAGTAGTGATCCAGTGTGGCTAATCACCCTCGCTGGGGTCATACCTAAAGTCGACCCCAAGTTGCAGCGCCCCCTGGAAGAGCACATGAGATATACAAATAACTTACACGAGCAATATAAATACTGACAGAGCCTCTTACTACACAATACTTACGTAGTGTAACAATGCTCACTGTATGACGTCATCCAATTTAAAGAAAACATATGATATTTAATTAATTACTTATATTTATTATTGTTACATTTGACCCTACATGCACGTATATGTGATTATTAATATTTATTTGATGTGCAGTCCGATCCATTGATATATATATATATATATATATATATATATATATATATATATATATATATATGTATGTATGTATATGTATATGTATATGTATATGTATATGTATATTTATATTTATATTTATATTTATATTTATATTTATATTTATATTTATATTTATATTTATATTTATATTTATATTTATATTTATATTTATATTTATATTTATATTTATATTTATATTTATATTTATATTTATATTTATATTTATATTTATATTTATATTTATATTTATATTTATATTTATATTTATATTTATATTTATATTTATATTTATATTTATATTTATATTTATATTTATATTTATATTTATATTTATATTTATATTTATATTTATATTTATATTTATA
>OZ024862.1:42235806-42265806 GCA_964017155.1 Oasisia sp. SBJ-2009 | reverse complement strand
ACACGACAGCAAAGTTTGCCTTCGTAACATGATCCACGGGAGGGTGACAGGAGAGCTTCTCTCTCTCTCTCTCTCTCTCTCTCTCTCTCTCTCTCTCTCTCTCTCTCTATCTCTCTCTCTCTCTCTCTCTCTCTCTCTGTGCATGCGTGCGTGCGTACGTGCGTATATATATATATATATATATATATATATATATATATATATATATATATATGTGTGTGTGTGTGTGTGTGTGTGTGTGTGTGTGTGTGTGTGTGTCTGCGCGCGTGTGTGTGCTGCATGCATGCGTAACCGTTTTTATGTGTGATATGTTGTTAATGTTATTACCATGTTTGACAGACACTACGATACTTATGTTGCTATCATGTTATTATACACATAGCTAAATACTGTATGAACCTGGCTGTTCATAACAAAACTAATGCGTATACAAGGTGATATATTAAATACTTACAGTCGCAACGTTGTAATTGGAGTGAATAATTTTCATCTGGATGCTGAAATAAAAATATGTACATATGACACTTAACGTGTTAACGTCTGCTGCAAAAGTTGACAGGTTCAGATAATATAGACAGGGTTGAACAGTATCATATATTTGGCAATACATGATAATTGTGAGTGATGATGATGGTGGTGATGGGTTATTACAGAAACTGTGATTTATACATTAAAAGCTATATTTATATATTACTATAGTTTCTAAGGACATGTTTTTGACTACTAACCCTCGTTAATCGTCTAGCGATATAGGTCTGTGGCGGACCTAGGATTTTACAAATGGGGGCTGTTCATATAATATAGCCATTACCCGCCCTGAGGCTCGCCAAATACCCACGAATGCACCTAAAGAAGCACACCAAAAACCATAAGCGCCGGGGCAAGGGGGACAACAGTTCCTTGAATTTCGATGGGGCAGATATGTATTTTTGCCACTCAAGACAAACGACAGACAAGCCTGAAAGGGTTCCTTTGGCGATGCGATCCTTCAAGGCGATGCATACAGGCGGACCCAGACACCGGTCTACGGACATTGTACCTCGCTCCAAGGCTAAATATTCAATCGCAGGTAAGTGGGATGACAGCCTCGTTCTGGCTAGTCGTGTGTTATAACCGAGGCAAGGGTAGAAAAGTCTGTTAGCCAAATGATACCACTGGATCGAGTAACTCACCTGAACGTTGTCATTCTTGATTTCACCCGCCGCTCACTCATGCGAACACCCATCTTCATCGTCATATTCTAAAACATGTTGGTATCACCATCAATCAAATTTCATATAAAGAAACCAGAAACTGTTATTTTAATAGACTAATGTACATAATACACGCCAGCATATTTGATACACTCAAAGAGTTTAATTACGTGAGATGAAATGTTGTCACAGTAAAGCAAATCCTAACTAAATATTCCAAGTAATTGTGTTAAAAATTATATAGTTTTCGATAGTATATAGTACCAAGTAACCAATACAACACAATCGTATTTTAGCTTCTTCACGCCAACAACGTGCCAGTTGCCTGATCTCGGAAAACTTGGTCTCATTCGTGGCATGATGAAACGTTGGACAAATGAACCCAATTGCCTTGCTCTTTGACCGTGGTCAAGGGTATGCATGTTCTGCTCACTAGACATACCCAGTTATTTCAGCCTATCATACGTAACCAATATAAAGGAACAGTCGGGAGACATCGTTAAAACAATAATATCTTTGCATAGGCCTATCTCCCATGTTATGTTTGTGGAAAGCAAATGACATGTTACAAACACCATAACGCCACTAGATAACCCCGCAACAAAATGAGTAATTAAAGTCCTACAGTATGTGTACTAGCAGACATAGGAGATAATGAAACACACGTTTTCATTGGCACATCTAGTGAAGTGATCTACACTGAATATTAGGATACAGGCCGTCCAGAAAGTCTTGCATATTGAGCGCAAGTTGTAAATAATTACAGTTTAAAAAAAAATAGATCATCAGTTGGTAGACGACCCAAGGTAACTAATGAACACAATCAA
The DNA here is from genome assembly GCA_964017155.1 of Oasisia sp. SBJ-2009. Lineage (NCBI taxonomy): Eukaryota > Metazoa > Annelida > Polychaeta > Sabellida > Siboglinidae > Oasisia > Oasisia sp. SBJ-2009. The sequence continues at coordinate 42,263,786 of OZ024862.1, read as the reverse complement.
GGTGACTGCGTCTCGGTGCCACAATACTCTAAAGTTATTAATATAATGATACTGGCAAAGGTGTATCTGATCCGAACGTACCACCCGTGCCTTGAACAAGGGCACATCGGTCGTATTTGTCTTTACGGAGTAATACGCCATGCCCGCCAGGTGTCCCTGTAGATCTCCCGGAAGCATCGTGAATCGAGGCTGGTCTTCAACGCCAGTCGAGATCAAATGAATCCGAACCGAACTGTTAGGAAAAGCTTTCGAGAGCTGCAGCACAACGATGATAATGTTAATTGATGCACACGTGAAGAAGCAACTTTTATATTAATAGTGATATTAGTTACATTTATGGTAATCGTAGAGTGATTACACACATGCAATCACATCACTGTAGACAGTTTCTGCTCATGTCGGTGGTCAGTTAAACAAACGTTTATACATGATTGTGAAATGTTTAGCTATAAAGAAACAATCTTATTGTTTTTCAGAGTGACAACTCACAAGCATAACCACACAAACATTCACACGAACGACCTCACACACACACACACACACACACACACACACACACACACACATACACACACACACACACACACACACACACACACACACACACAAACGCACGCACGCACGCACGCACACACAAACACACACACACACACACACCACACACCACACACCACACACCACACACCACACACCACACCACACACACACACACACACACACACACACACACACACACACACACACACACATCCGCGCGCACTTACAGGGATATAAATTAAGAACTATTACCCACTGGCCAAATACGTTATTCATCCTCATAAAACGTCACTGACCCCTTTTTGATGAATATCGCCGAAATGTGAACTGTTTATGCAAATTAATCTTTTGATCTGCAATGCCCCTTAAAGGGATACTCCAGTCAGTGAAATATTCACAGCATTTACTTACATCTGTATACTATATTGGTTGTGCATAGTAATTGTGCACAAAGATCGTTAATAAACAATTAGTTATTGTGGTACCTCATTGTTAGCAAATATTCCGCCAATCCTTGCCTTTTTCAACAATGCGCCAGTGACGTAAACGATTTGGCTTACGTCACTGGCGCATAAGTCTCAAGATGGCAGCGCCCTGAATCTATGATAGCAGGTTTTTGATCACATTAAGCTATAACTAATTGTTTATTAACGATATTTGTGCACAATTACTAGACCCAACCAATATAGTATACATAGTATGCAAGTTAAAACTGTGAACCTCTCACTGACTGGAGTATCCCTTTAAGCATAAAATAAATGACACTTTACTAATTGATGGTACAACATTATTCTGTTGCTCAAATACTCCTAAATTATATCGCAGTAACATACGTGTATGGCTATTATATTTATTGGTAGGTAATAAATATTATTTCATTATACAAAAACACGCACACTTACAGTTGATTTGTTGCCGTACAAAACCTTTTCGAAACATTGTCTTATGTACATACAATAACACAATGGACTTACATTTAAACTATATAAAACACTCGCCCGAGGGTCTAGTCTTGTTAAAATTCGCCTCGCCTCATGAGAGGGGACGAGCGTTAAATGTTACCCCTGTAGACACGTTTGCTGCACCAATTACCTTTTGTAAAGGCCTACCCACTAAACCCTAACGATACGGTTATTTGTAACGCGATAACTGGCACTTACGCCTGGGATGAGGTTACCGATGCAGACGTCTCCAGGGCATGTAGTGTTTAACAAGGCTGGTTGATTCCTCTTCCTTAGCTGCAAATTTGTATCAGTATATATTGCATAGTACACGACGAAATGTTTCGAAACGTCAATGCTGCTTATCAAAAAACAAAAACAAAAGCAAAAACTGCAGTAATCATTTAAACAAATTAAGGCACTAGAGGTTTATGTTTTTGGTAGGCATTATGAATGTTCCAGTTTTTCACAACTAAACTACTTTAGTTGTAATGGCAAGCATTAGATTTTTCCGTCGACTACTGGTAAATGCACAATCGCTGGAAGTTCCATGATTTTTTTTAGTTCGAACCCCTATGTAACACATCATTGAAATGTACCAGGTCAGCTCAAACTCACGTCTTTGTTTGATAGTGAGTGTTGTAAGCGGACGTATTTCAGCAGCTGATATCCGAGTGTGTTAAGGATATATTCTGATGACCAGAAGGTCATCATGCGAGCTCCACTGGCCGTGTTCTCCGGCAGCGGCGCTGGCTGGAATGGGGCTTCTGTCATGAAGTCTTTCTTAAACACCTCGCCCTAGAAAGGTGTCAAGATCCAAAATTAGGTACACCACGTATATGATGATGATGTGCACTCATTCATGAACGAGTAGTTGATTTATTTATTTATTTATTTATTTATGTGTATGTATGTATGTATGTGTGTATATATATATATATATATATATATATATATATATATATATATATATATATATATATATATATATATATGTGTGTGTGTGTGTGTGTGTGTGTGTGTGTGTGTGTGTGTGTGTGTGTGTGTGTGTGCGTGTGTGTATGTTTGTGCGTGCGTGCTTGTGTGTATTTATGGTGTGCGTGCGTGCGTGCGCATACGTGTGATTATGCGTGTGCTACCACTTTAGAAAACCGTAATGAGTTTTACTTTTGAGATAAAGTTGTTACAAATACGTGGATGATAAACTGACCCATTGTCATCAACGCTATATATTATTTTTGTCTGATTATATTTTTTATTATTGTGACAATCACGTTGATATGATTAAGCGATGCTGGACCCGACACGAAGTCAGGACGTGTTCGGTCATATTCTACATTCACTGAAATATCACAGGCAAATGTCACAGGCAGTTATCGCAGGCACTGATTATTCGCAATAGAAAATACTGAATGGAATTTATTGAAATGTAATTACTGGAGGTGTTTGTGGAGTGATTGCATTCGTATCAATTGTTGCTACCTTGTGTTGTGATTCAATGTAGTCAGAGGTAAACGTCGGGGGTGCCACAAGACGATAATCCAGCAAGAACCCGTTGTCAAGGACGTGGGTCACTTCATCCGTGAAACAGAGAATCTGTGCTTAAATATCGTTTCTTTAACGACCACACTACTAAAATGAATAAGCTATCTTCCACAAAATGAAAATATCACGCAAATGTTTGCTTTATAATTATTTGTTATTTTATATACCAGTCATCTGACAACTTTGAGGAATTTTGTAACTACTTGGGTAAAATTGCATGTATAATTGAAGAAAAGGACACGACCAATGTTGTCATCACTGGTGATTTTAATGCTGCTGTTAACACTCCTTTTGAATCTGAATTAATTGCTATGTGTGAGAATACTGGTTTGGTTATCTCAGATTATGATATTTTTGGTCGAGCTAGCAATACGCATACGTATGTAAGTGATGCTCACAACTCTACCTCGTGGTTAGATCACTTTATCTGCTCTCACAGTGTAAACTCGATGATCACGGATTTATATATATATTAGATAAATGTCCTAGTTCGGATCACCTCCCTGTAGGACTAGATATCTCTACTGCTCTAACTGCAGACAGATGTGTTAATAATGAGAAACACGCCGACAAAATGCCTCCTATCTTCAGATGGTCTAATGCAAAAGATTGTAATATCAAAGAATATGGAAAGTGTAGTGCTGTTCATCTAGACAGAATACACACTTCAGACTCGTGTACGTGCACTAATCATAACTGTTCAAACAGACAGCATATAACTGATATTGACGATTTATTTGATGATATATGTAATGCGCTTAGGGTATCTAGTCTTGAAACGATTACTACATGCAAAAAAACAGTGTGCCAAGACTACATTGTACCTGGATGGAATGGTTATGTTAAGGAAGCGCACACTGAAGCTAGATACTACTATATTTTATGGCGTGATATGGGAAAACCTAAGCATGGCCCAGTCTGTGAACTAATGCGGAAAACTAGGTTACATTTTAAATATCTGCTTAAACAGTGCCAACAACGCGAACATATGGCGCGAGCAGATGCCATGGCTAAGTCCATGCAAGCTAAAGATGCAGTCAGTTTTTGGAAAAACGTATCCAAAACATACAAAAAAGGTATACCAAATGCTACAAATGTCAATGGCGCTAATGAACCTACAGCCATATCCGCCATGTGTAAAACACATTTTGAATCCTTATTAAACAATGTAACCACATATGTAAATATGCAAAATGTGAAAGAGTGTGTACATAACCATGAATATTTGTGTTATGCAAATAACTTAGTCATAACTCCTTGCATGGTAAAAAATGCTATCGATAAGTTGAAATGTGGAAAAGCATGTGGTAACGATGGGCTATCTGCCGAACACTTTATTCATTCAGATAGGCGCATAACTATACTGTTGTCAATTTTTTATAATAGAGTGATTTCCCATGGTTATCTACCTGATGACTTTATGAAAACTATTATAATTCCACTGATAAAAAATAAGTCTGGAGATACGAGCAACGTAAATAACTACAGACCAATAGCGCTTGTCACTGTAGCCTCTAAGATATTTGAAATTATATTGCTAGAAATGTTGACACCATATCTTAATACAACTGACAATCAGTTTGGGTTTAAGAAGGGACACTTTACTGACCACTGTATATTTGCTTTAAAAAATGTTATTCAATACTATAAAAGTAACAATAGTCCGGTGTATTCATGTTTTTTAGACGCGTCAAAAACATTTGACAAGGTCAACCATTGGACGCTTTTTAGAAAATTGCTTAATCGAGGTGTGCCTGTTGTACTTATACGTATTCTGTTGTACTGGTACAGAACCCAAACATTCTGTGTCAAATGGGGTTCAACAACATCAGAGTTTTTTAATGTTTCGAATGGTGTTCGACAAGGTGGGATTTTGTCCCCATATTTATTTATCGTATACATTGATGATCTGAGCAATATGCTAAATAGTGCTGGTATAGGTTGTCACATACACAACTGCTGTACTAACCATGTGTTCTATGCCGATGACATATGTGTTATTGCTCCCAGTCCTAGTGGGCAGGGTTTGCTGAGCATATGTGCAAAGTTTGGCTTTGAAAATGATGTTGAATATAACCCTATCAAGTCGTTGTGTGTGGTCTTCAAACCACGTGGTTTTAACCTGAAATGTCCAGATATGTATATGAACCTAAACAAGCTTGCATATGTCAAAGAAGCAAAATATTTAGGTGTGATAATATGCAATGACATGAAAGATGACGGAGATATTTTAAGACATCTACGTAATTTTTATGCTAGGTCAAATAGCATTATCAGAAAATTTCACCACTGTTCCGTGGGTGTTAAACTACGTCTGTTTCATGCGTATTGTTGTACAACTTATTGTTGCCAGTTATGGGTTAACTTTAATAAGGGCTCATATTTGAAAGCTAAAGTTGCCTACAACAATATGCATAGACGGATTTTGGGATATAGCCGACGGGACAGTGCGAGTGGCATGTTTGCTGATAATGCTATTGATACATTTGACGCCCTATTACGAAAGAACATTTATGGTTTTAAAAGACGCATTTGTAACATAAATAATGACTTGATTAGGGCTATGTGCAATTGTTTTGAAATAGTAAATGGCCCAATGTGGATTAGCTGGGCCAATTCATTGTATACAGTAAATATGTAAGATAGTCACCATCTCTCGCATATAACGTTATTAGTATTTATTATATATATATATATATTTTAAAGTCAGTAAGTTGTTTATATAACTTACTTTTCAAAAGGTGTTTATTTGTATGAATTAATTGCATATTTATTTTACAATCACATCCTGTATATTGCTCATTATTTTATCTGCTTTTCTACAATTTTACATTTATCTAACTCATAACCTTATTGTTTTTTTATCTATTCATTTTTTTTTTAACATATTGGCTCTTTAATTAGGCTCCTTAGATGTTCTAATGTATGTACCGATTGTATATGGGTTTTTACCTGAAATAAATGTATTCGTATTCGTATTTAGTGTCGCAGATCTATAAACACTACAGGGGCGGCTCTAGCAGAAATGGTGGTTTGGGTAGGAAGGGGAACAATAGCGTCACATTGCACCAAAATCCCGCTGCTGTTCCCCGGCCCGCTCCGAGTTTCAGAGTTTTCATCCGTTTTGCCCCATTCACGTCAACTGACCTTTTAGCGGCATCGCAAAGCTACAAGACAAATGCATAATTCAGGTATTTTATAGGGCAAATCTGGCGCAATGTGCATCGAAACATTGGTTACTGTATTTTCTGTTTTTCAGTTGCCATCATCAAAAGGGGTCGCTACACACATTCGTATTTCCTTGTAACTCTTGGTCTAACGAAATATCAGTGTAGTCCTCTCTATGGACACGTTTTCTTATAATATATATATATATATATATTATAATATATAATATTAATATATATATATATATTAATATTATATATTATAATATATATATATATATATATATATATATATATATATATATATATATATATATATATAATATTATAATATATATATATATATATATATATATATATTATAATACATAATATTAATATATATATATATATATTAATATTATATATTATAATATATATATATATATATATATATTAATAGTATATATTATAATATATATATATATATATATATATATATATATATTATAATATATAATATTAATATATATATATATATATATATATATATATATATATATATATATATATATATATATATATATATATATATTAATATTATATATTATAATATATATATATATATATATATATATATATATATATATATATATATATATATATATATATTATAATATATAATATTAATATATATATATATCTATATATATATATATATATATATAACATCAAAGTTTCGCCATTTTATTAATAATAGTAGAACATTTCGTTGATTACTCATTGGTGAATAACTAAAGACTTTGTTCTGCTGGAGTCTCACGTACATATGTAATACACTGAAGTCTTGATTCGTATTTGTAACATGTTCGAACGTACTTTCTCCTTAAGTTTGCGCTTGACAAAAGCTGCCAGTTTGTGGTCGAACAGATTGAAGATCCTGCTGCCACGGCCCTCGAGGTGCACGTGTACTTGGTCGACATATGACGAACAGGCGGTCGTGTAGATCGTTGGCTGGCTACTATTGTCCATTCCTGAAAGCAGACCCGTCGCCGATTGGAAATGCAAACTGAACGTAGGATCCCAGAATGGGGCTTGGTTTCGCAGACTTTTCAGTTTTTTCCATGGAACAGTGTTCTCGTAATCTAACAAACACATCACCGTAGCCTCTATTGGGTAAACCAGCAGTGGCACGTGACAAGCAGTGCATTTTGGGTAAGTCGAACCTCCATCTCGGACCAATGACAATGCTTCTTGTTATAAGAATATTTTTATGTTTTACTTTTGATCATTTTTATGCCATGTACCTGAACGAAAATCGCCCGAATCAAGTTCAGGTAATTTGGAGTCTACTGCTTTTCTCGTTGGCGCTATCGAGACGATTAGTTATAAATTATTCTATTGTCCTTATGCTGTGTCCTGTCGTCAGCATGATCCGCCACGGTGATTGGCTACAAAGGCCTGCATACAACCGGATGCTGTGTATTGCCAAATATGGCCTAACGGGACACTAACGACACAGCTGCAGTTGGTGGATAATACCAACTCTAATGTCTCACACTATCATGCAATTGTTTCAGTTGACAGGCCAATTATGTGCAGCTAAAAAATTATATATATCTCTTTCTCATTTAACTGCTGTAGAGTCTCCTTGCAACTGCCAAGGGTCTTTGCAACTTCAAAGCTCGCCAAGGGCCGTTGCTATGATATGAGGCCAAATTTCACGTAATCACTAATCGTCCCCATGCTCGGTTGTAATAATATGAGTAGCTCGGTTCGGCTGATATATGCGACCCAATATAGGACCCGTAGTCGTATACATTATAAACATTAATGCATCTAACTGTTTGTACGAATAACCAAAATCGCGAGTTTCACAAGTAATAAAAGTCGTCCCCAATGACTGTTTTGTTAACATTTGTCGACATTTTCAAATGCAAAAACTGTTACGGGCATATCAACACTCGAAGGAAAGTACTTTTAATATGTTACTTCTAGTATTAAAACATATTTAAAAATATAAAATACAGCCTCTGCTTAGGAATAAATCCAATTGCTACTTACCAAGCATGATGGAGATCCGAATGGATAATCCCGACAGAGATATACTGAATCCGCCATGGTCTGTGGCTTTAAGACTACAAGAAATAAAAGCTTGGTCATTGGTCATAACACAGTATAACTCATTATTGAAACTGTTATTAAAAATAAAATATGCTATCATCGTTTCAGAAGGAGGATCTTGTCTCCATGGACGCGCAAGCACGCTTTCACTATGTCACAAACGTGCGCGCAATCACACATACATGCACACACACATTATGTAATGTACATGCACATTCAACCTAATCTAACTTATCCTGCGAACACAGTGGTTATAGCTAAATGGCAATATCTGTGGATCCTCAACCATCCTGTACTTATTTTAATACAAATCTCGTGACGGACATCATGTTCAGATATTCCTCAGCGTAACATTGTTAAACTCAAAATTGACAATACTACGTTATTTGTAGACAATGACTACACCCCAGCATAATTACTATAGAAGTTTACTGATACTGACACAGATGTCCTGTGTGCGTATTTAGTTGTACTATGCATGCAAACATTGCATGGTGTCCGTCACGTGCACAGCTAGTCGTGATGTCCGTTATAAAAACGAGCGTTGCACGTGCATATTTATACAAGTTATCATACACTGTGAGTGTACATTCCCCCTGTAAGAGAGTTCGAACTTTATACGTACCGATAAGATATATATATATATATATATATATATATATATATATATATATATATATATATATATATATATATACATACATATATATATTATACAAATACATAATTAAAATATTTTGTTCACACTTCATATATGTACGCACCATTGCGATATATATATATATATATATATATATATATATATATATATATATATATATATATATATATATATATATATATATATACATCGCAATATATGAAGTGTGAAAAGTAGTTTAATTCTGTATGATATAATATATCATACAGAATAAAAATATATTTGTCATGTCATTTCACATGTTATAAATGCACATATTTAGCAATGTTATAATATATATATATATATATATATATATATATATATATATATATATATATATATATATATATATATATAGGGCCTATATATATATATTATATATACAAACACACATACACAAACAAACACACACAAACACACACATGTTTATGGGAAGTCCATATTATATATATATATATATATATATATATATATATATATATATATATATATATATACATACATACTTACATATACGTTGTCCCTCAAAACTGTGAGGACAGCATTGCATGATTTAAACTAGACACGTTATTAATTCTCAGGTAGTCGAGGTTTGTGCGGAACGATTATTGCTTCACGATGGCGCTAATTCATACCGTATTACCTACCCCTATCGTGTATCGCGGCGTATCACAATACGGAGTTGGTGTATCGTGTATCGTGAGTGAAGTTATCGTGGTGCATCAGTGTATCGTTGCGACACAGTTAATGTTCCCGTTGGCCACCATGTTAGCTTTTACAGGATTATAAGAAAACCAGACGCTGGACAATTCTAAAACTTATTGCCTGTTGTTACCATCATCTTAGTGACATGCTGGTCGACTTTAGTCAAATTCCAATATTTCGTTCTCTCGTAAAATGCCGCTATGTATGACACCGTTCAATATTTACACACGAGTGCAGTAATACAGCTGAGGGCGCAAGCCAAATAATTGCCAAGTACCCATCCGCTTAGTAAAATCAGCTAAAATGCAGACATGCCACATTTTTGGGATAACAATCCGTATTTTTGCCCTAAAATTATGTAAGAATCAGTATCAATCTGTATCACTAATCAAATCTTCCAGTTAACTGGCCTAAATTATTAAGGCATTTTCAAAACGTATGTGTATGTGTTTGTAATGTCATTCTGCACCACTCCCGCTAAAAAGAAGTCATATATTTATTTTTAATTGTGTTTTATATCAATTTAATGCCGTCGAGTCGACGTAAATAAGCCGATGTCACAAGGCGCGAGCAGGTAGCGCAGCCCAGTTACACCGGGGCCTCAAACCCCGGCTTTTATTAAAGGCGATGTCTAGCGTGTGCATTGCGAAGTTATCCATATTAAAATAGTTAGCCATATTAAAAAAATTATGTTTAAAACAAATATATCTGCATTAAATAGATTAAAAAGTTAATGATATATCCTTAGTTTTGGGGACATATTCGCAAATCGCAAGTCATCGCCTTGGCTTTTGGCTTTGCGGTCGTGATACGTCTGGGGAGCGCTATGTATTGCTCACGCCCAGTGACATCGGCTTATTTACGGCGACTCGTCGACATTAAATTGATATAAAACACAATTAAAAATTATATCCGACTACGTTTTAGCGGGTGTGATGCAGAATGACATTCCAAACACATACACATCGAAAAAACGTGGTAAGTAAAACAGTTTTGAAAAGGCCCTGATAATTTAGGCCAGTTAACTAGAAAATTACCGACGTTTTAGTTCACTCCAGCACGTTTAAACTGCGTACCGCAAAACAGACAGTGTCATCAAATAATAACAATTTATCTCAGCAGTTCGCGCGTATATCGAAGTTTCACTGGCAAGCGTCAACATCTTAAAATCAGAAATACAGGCGATTTCGCGGCGTCGAGCTCCATTTCCTGTACTGCTTTTCATAATCGTTACGCGCCTTCCACGCGCCCTGTTCACACCCGTTGAGCCACGTGCCGCAGTTTTCAGAACAACAAATTTACCAGCGCGCCATCTGTTACGCGTTACAATCAACTAATCGGTGATTTAGTTCGTTCGTTTCGAATCGATTTACTTAGTCACTAACAGTGAACGATTATTCTATTGTGCTGTAGTTTTGTGATGCATACAAGGACATAATGTGGATAAAAATAATGTCTCCATACATTTGGCTAAAATCCGTATCAAAATGGAGTACGGCCGTGTCACTTAAAAAACCCGCCAAAATCCGTATCAGATACGGGTAACCTGTACCATGTGGCATGTCTGAAAATGCACCATTCCACTGTCAACAGCTTTTTCAATCACACCAGGAAATCTGACTGCTTAAACGTATTTATGTCACAGCAGGTGAATGTTGAAAAAAATCATTCCTAAAAAATATACTGTACTCTATTTCGTGTTTAACCAAACAGGAAGTCTAACTGTGTGATAATAACCCTTGGGTACTATGGCCGACTTCAACTGGCCTACTCGAGTTACTCGAGTAACCCTAATGTTGTATGACAATTTCCACTGCGCATGCAGTACCACGAGAGTAATCCAACTGAACAACGATGATCGTGATCACGGAGATAAACCCCTTATGTAAATAAATTAGTAATCAGATGCTCATACCTCAGTGTGTAAATTGTGATATTCATCTTCTTCTTGATATATAATACATAGGATATTGTGACTTTAACATAATATAATAAATGCAAATTTAATTGATTGTGTCGTGTAATGTTTAATTAATTTCTTGTGTAGTAGGGACAGGTCACTGCTAATGACGTCAGTTACTCGAGTGAATCTTCTCCAAACCGCGATTGCTTCGGGTAGCGGCATTGAATATTCACGTATTTTATCTAGCTCAAGAATGGTCACGTGAATAAGTGATCTTGGATGTTCGATATATATTTTATAAACAACTGCAAATTTGTATTTCTATTTATTTTGTGTTAATATGAGTTTAATTTTGAATAGTTTTTATAATACAGCATTATTTGATAAAAAGGTATCCTTATGCTATCCATGTGGGGCTAGAAAATGCTGCCACCTCACGGATACTGGTTAATCCTGCCGTAATTCTTATTTTATAAACAACTGTACATTTGAATTTTTACTTACTTTTGTGTTAATATAAGTTCAATGTTGAATACCTTTCATATGATATTATTATCTTGTAAAAGCGTATCGTTATTTTAATTTTTATTTCATAGTTGGCCTGAGAGCCAAGCAGCGTCTCTACCTTAATCTGGGGTAAGGCTACCCGGATGTAGAAACTTAAGCCCATTAATGTCCCAGGCGGCGTTGAGGGGCTTAAAAGTGCTGCCACCTCACGGAGTCTGGGTAACCGAGGCTACCTAAGCGACTGTATGTGTTACGTCCAGTCTCGGAATAATTGTCAATCTCGAGATTGGACGTCCGCCATCTTTGCCCGTTTCGGAATCTTTCTGAATTCCGAGATGGGACGGTCAATCTCGGAATACTGTGTAGCATGGTAGCTTTCATATGATTGGCCGTAACTGACCAGTTACCATGGCCGGGACAGACGGACATGTGCCAGGCATGTCGGCCGACCTGTCAACTCGGTCCTGTTCGAGACATACATCGGGCCCGATTTTTAGACAACTCGGTCCCTGTTTGGGGCAGTCATTTCAACATCGATAGTTTCTCGTTCCGAGTAATCTACATACAGATTTTACATATATTGTAATTTTTACTTTATAAATGGCATAATATGAATGTAATGTAAGTCTGTCTTCAAATGTCTTAATCTAAGGACCACACTGGACACAAGTATATGTGCATGTTCTTGCCTCATCCTTGTATATTATGTTCTCTACATTAAATTTATGTATGTGCAAGATGACATGTATATTGAATAGAGCAACAATATCCTACATACATTAATTTATCACAGAAATGTGTGACTGTAAAGGGCAGCGTTCAGGATTGGCGTTGATTTAATTAAATTGATTAAATCATCGATTAAATCATTGATTTAATCAACATGAAAAAATCAAGATATTGATTTTTTTTTCAGATTATCTTAAATGTATGCTTATGTTGCGTGCTACTACCAGTGGATTTAACTGTATTCTTTAGAAATGGTAAGAATGAAATGTTCAGTCTATTAGGTATATTATTATGATATTCCATACTTTTATTTATTTTCCGAATTACAAATTATCTCTTATGATTGTGGCACTGTTGCAAAAATCGAATAAATCGAATTAAATGAAAATATCCGATTTAATCGAAACAAATCCGATTTATTCGAAAAAATCTTGATTTTTTTCAACCCTGGCAGCGTTATACGACACATTTGACATGAATGATTTTAGTTCTACGTACGTACCCTTTTTAGTAATGATCGTACATTAAAATAGTATTAATCTATGTAATTTACACGTGGACACGTAGTTATGATAATTTAAATGGTATCATAACGATTATAGTTCGACACGTAGAGATGGAGAGCCTTGGATTGTGAGAGTTGGTTCAGGGAAACAGTTTGTAAGTAGCCACGTGGCACGTGATTTGTACTTTTATTTGAATTATACTTTAGTGTTGTTTTATTACATTTATTATTTCGATTATATAATAAAGATTGCGCCTGACGAGTTTGATATAAGGTGTTGGTTTATAATTATATTACGCCGTACTACGTAAGTTATCCTCTTAGTTGATCCCCTATATTTACTCTGCCGTTGCCTAATTATAATTCATCTAGGCAGCGGTACTACATGTGCATTAAATAAAATTAAAAAGAATTATGTATTTTGTTCAAATACATGATATTTACATGTTATTACCAAGGATTTCAATTATCTTGCATGCAACACAACCCTTTTTCGTGTAATTTATCAAAGGTGACACCACTTACTACTTATTCAAAAATGACTCGGTACTTTAAATGCGTACTGGGAGAAGATGTACACCATTACATGTGGCATTTCCATAGCAACTAAACACAAATAAGTTGGTATAACTTCTTTATTTCATTAAATGGGCTATGTTAGGTCTGCATATTCTTACAAAATGCAATATTTAGGAGTTTAACTTTGTATAGCAATTTAGGCGAATGATTGATCATAGTTTTAAAAACAATCGGCTGTGTGAGATTTTGTTTTCCTTTCTATTCATAATGATATCAGACAATTAATGATGCCTCCACCATTAATATTACACGTCTAGAAAATTAGAATAGGATCAAATATGTCAAAAGAAGCCAAATATGGTAACTACTTGTACATTTTAATAGACTTACGCACGGAATGACTCGAGATATGTTGCCATGACCAAATGAGGATTTAAAGGATTTAAAGGAATTATAAAGAGTTTACATTTATTACATCAAAATTACACGTACACATAATTTCAGTATACATCAGACATTTAGAAGAACATACAACAACAACCTTGAATAGTAAGTATGCAGTGCTGCTGAATATATTCACACAAATATTTAATAATGAAAAACAAAAGTAATTATTCTGCATTAACATAACTTGAAATAATTAATTTATCCACGTATGTCATAAAATAAATCCACATTTAACATGCGCATGCATGCTCACAGGTATGCTCAATAAACGATACAGTTACACACACACACACACACACACACACACACACACACACACACACACACACACACACACACACACACACACACACACACACACACACACACACACACACACACACACAATTATATACACACATATATACACACAAACAATACTACATTATTGTAATATAATACGGGGATATATACAACACCCATTTGACGTTTATTAAATTTGTCCAACAAAAATGAGGACTAGTAATTTTTCAGGGGATGACTAACATTTCAAGGTTGCCAGTGGATAAAGACGTTACGTTCGGCCCCTGTTTATGCATATTGCTAGGCTAATTTAACGAAGCTAAAATTATAAGTTCTATTCAAACTCGTACATTCATGGGTATATAATAATTTATGGTCTTACCACAAATCTACATGCCATTCTAATAAAGTGGCATCGTGTTTTCGTGAAATTACAGATAATTACACATACATACACTCATTGTTTGGGCTGCGGTATATTATAATTAGGAAGATATTATTTTGGAGCTAATATACATATGTAAGGCCATCTACAGTACGCCGTGCTAAATATAGTGAATATTTTTATGTCGTAATTCAATTGCTTTATCAAATGTGGCATTACCCCAGATTTACGTTTCTTTCGAATAAAGTGGCGTCAACGAACGGGATCTTTGTTACATCCTACATATAGCAAAACGCATTATTTATATGTAAGAAGTTTTCGATATACAGTAGTACTTACAATTTCTTGATCACGTGATAAGTATCTAATTGCATATTCCGAGATTGACCGTCCCATCTCGGAATTCCGAAACGGGCAAAGATGGCGGACGTCCAATCTCGAGATTGACTTTATCCCGAGACTGGACGTAACAGTATGCACGTGTTCGGTTTACTCACCCCCAGTTCCGTCTGTAGTTCCATCGCCAGTCGCCAGTTACTGACCCGCCACCACCCGACAGTTGCCACGTTATTCCGCTTCGTGGCGCCATCGTCGTCGTTGCACTAGGCTTATCGAACGACGTTATTTTCATTCTGAAACCGGGGCAGGCAACGGCTTTATAGTGTCTAACTCATGGTGCGAAATAAGTCCGGTCCGATCGTCCGGGACGAGTAGTCTTAGAGCTCGGACTAGTACAGTTTTAGTAGAGTCGTCCGGCGGACTACCAGCTCGTGAAAAGTATCGTGCACCCTGGTCTAACTAAATTATGGATTTTGTAAGGTAGGTATTTAAATGCATACAATCAGGGCATATTGCTCACAAGCGAGATGAAATAGTAGGCATCTTTTTTGTATGATATGTGACACTGTTAACATTAGAACAGTCTTAGTATTGTTTATGTGAAAATTACTAATACACACAAATCAGCGCACCGGCACATGGCATGCGATTAGAGAAAAGACATAGTTATACGGATTTGTTTGATTTTTTCATGAAAACATATCTTGAAAATTACTTCATTTACGTTGATTTGTTTCATATTTTAGTTGTTTAGACACCGGCCAATTACATTAAAATATAAAACAAAATAAATCTGCAACAAGCAATTTCATAGGGAGCACTAGTAGTGGAAACGTCAAGTAATTTTGGTAACAATAAATGTCTAAAAATATAATTGTCAGTAATAGCAAAATCACACATTTGACGTAGCAGTTACAAAATAGTTGTTACATAGTATAATACATTATATATCATTGTTATACCCGAATGCCAAATGTTAAACATTCGGATTTTCGACTAAGTTCAAACATTGTGCACGTTTTTCATCTACATTGCTCCAGTTAACTGTATGATGTGGTGGTGGATGTTTCTTCGTGCATTAATTGTCAATTGCTTCCCAGAGAAGTCGAGACGGTATTCGATTGCAAAGGTCTGCCAGGGAATAAAGTGTAAAGAACTTTATCAAAGTAGTACTTTTAAATGTCAACTGATCCAAAGACATTTTATCACCATAGTAAAATAGGAACTTACAAATAATTATAACTACAAAGGAGCAACTTCCTCAACAACAAAAAATATTATTATGGAGCAATTGTAGACTGAAAAACCCACTCACAAGTAAGACAGCAATATAATGGTGGGGTGTTTGAATAGCTGAAGTTATTTTATACTTGATATGTTTGTAACGCTTTTACAAAAGAAAGCTGCTTTGTTTGTATACTGTCAGTACCCCGTGACGTCGTAGTTTATCTTGCCCGTCTTTCCATGGAGGTCGTCAATGGAAGAACCAGCCATTTTAGATGCCATAACATCCAGTGCAGCGTTGGACACTTGCAAAGAAATACGACCATCAATATGAACAGGTTAGCAGTCAGTGTGTGTGTGAGAGAGAGAGAGAGAGAGAGAGAGAGACAGACAGACGGACGGACGGACGGACGGACGGACGGACGGACGGACGGACGGACGGACGGACGGACGGACGGACGGACGGACGGACGGACGGACGGACGGACGGACGGGCGGACGGACGGGCGGACGGGCGGACGGGCGGACGGGCGGACGGGCGGACGGGCGGACGGACGGACGGACGGACGGACGGACGGACGGACGGACGGACGGACGGACGGACGGACGGACGGACGGACGGACGGACGGACGGACGGACGGACGGACGGACGGACGGACGGACAGCGAGCGAGCGAGCGAGCGAGCGAGTGAGTGAGTGAGTGAGTGAGTGAGTGAGTGAGTGAGAGATAAACAGAGAGAGAGAGAGACCGACAGACAGACAGACAGACATACAGACAGACAGACAGACAGACAGACAGACAGAGAGACAGAAAGAGAGAAATAGAGGAGAGAGACACACAGACAGACAAAGAGAGAGCTTGAGAGAGAACTTGTGTAATGTGACTGTAACTCATTATTTATGTTCAATCATTTACACACCTGACCACATAACACCGAAATACACCCATTAATATTGAGCTCCGCAAAATGCGTACATTCACTTAAAATAATTGTGAATAAGAATAAGTGACATGGTCTGTGAAATGTCTTTCTGTGAATTGAATGATTGATTGATTGACAATTGTTTTCACACGGTGACATACTATTTTCGATAGCCGAGTCATTCACACGCCATTTACATAAATCATACTACATGTGATAACATATGTATAAAGAGCACAAGTAAGAAAGGACCACAATAAATACATAAATAAATAAAATGCAAAAAAGAAAACTAAGTAAAATAAAAATAAAATTATAACAACATACATGAAACAGGTAAGACCAAGTCCTTTTAAAGTTATAGTTTAGCACTCACATATTTGTGGAGGGCCCTCTTGAAGGTCGGGACACAACTGCTATTTTGATTTTGAATTTTAAATGGTAATTTATTCCATAGAAGTCAAAATGTAACATAAAACGCCAATGTTCGCAAACTGCCGTCATACAGCAAACCAGCCGCACGTGACCGACCACAGCAACTTCGGTCACGAGTGGCTGGTTTGAAACTGCGAAACTACGCCGATTTATGGCGGTAAGCATAACACTTGCTTACCGTCCCTGACGCTTCGAAGTACATGTCGTGATATATTACACAGCCATGTTTCGAGACCGGCCCTTTCCTTGGTTCACTCGGTCACGCATGATCGCGTTCGGTGACGCCGTGGTTATGAGTCAACGGGAACTACTTACTGAATGCCTACATCGGATCGGCTTCAGGACCGAGAGAGTTTTTAGGGGACACACCACCTATTTCGGTGGGAGTATAATTTCCAATATAGTTTTGGCGACGGGAGTGCTGTTGAAGTTGACGAGCTTCAGTGAGGGTGTAATTGGAGTATTTAGATTTGGCAAGTTTGAAGTGAGGTGCAGTTATTGGAGATTTTGTGTGTGGATATTAGTCACAATATTCACACCCTTACGACGCCTAAGATATATGGTATATATAATTCAATGGTTGTTGACGTAAGTAATGTCATACATAAATAATTAAGGACTGTAGCAGTGCACCGAATATGTCACAATGACATCTACTACACCAGTACTGCACCACAGACAAGCGTGTGAACCCAGGGGTGTCACTCGCGGAATATACCGGAACAGGTAGGCGTAGGCCTAGGTATTTTGAAAAACACAATGCAATATTCGCGACACTACCAAAACGATTGTTGTGATTTATGTGAAAAGGGTTAATATATAATCAGTTATTCCCTATTATTGGTGTCAAAAGGTTTCATCAGATTCCACATATGGACAGATATTTACAAAGCTGTGTTGCGGACTCAAAGACCCAGTGGTATCACCTAACAACACGAAGCACATAGATTTTTCTTTAACAGCAGCCGACAGAGCTGCTGACTTGTTAATGCAGTGTTAGAAAATACAAAGATTAGTATTATAATTGTAGTACAGACATTAATATCATAATCATTAATAGCAGCAGCGGCGGCGGCGGCGGCGGCGGCGGCGGCGGCGGCGGCGGCGGCCGCAGTAGTATTGGTGGTGGTAATGGTAGTAGCAGTAGCAGTAGCAGTAGCAGTAGCAGTAGCAGTAGCAGTAGCAGTAGCAGTAGCAGTAGCAGTAGCAGTAGCAGTAGCAGTAGCAGTAGCAGTAGCAGTAGCAGTAGCGGTAGCGGTAGCGGTAGCGGTAGCGGTAGCAGCAGCAGCAGCAGCAGCAGCAGCAGCAGCAGCAGTAGCAGTAGCAGTAGCAGTAGCAGCAGCAGCAGCAGCAGAAGCCGTAGCCGTAGCCGTAGCCGTAGCCGTAGCCGTAGCCGTAGCCGTAGCCGTAGCCGTAGCCGTAGCCGTAGCCGTAGCCGTAGCCGTAGCCGTAGCCGTAGCCGTAGCCGTAGCCGTAGCCGTAGCCGTAGCCGTAGCCGTAGCCGTAGCCGTAGCCGTAGCCGTAGCCGTAGCCGTAGCCGTAGCCGTAGCCGTAGCCGTAGCCGTAGCCGTAGCCGTAGCCGTAGCCGTAGCCGTAGCCGTAGCCGTAGCCGTAGCCGTAGCCGTAGCCGTAGCCGTAGCCGTAGCCGTAGCCGTAGCCGTAGCCGTAGCCGTAGCCGTAGCCGTAGCCGTAGCCGTAGCCGTAGCCGTAGCCGTAGCGGTAGCGGTGTCGGTGTCGGTGTCGGTGTCGGTGTCGGTGTCGGTGTCGGTGTCGGTGTCGGTGTCGGTGTCGGTGTCGGTGTCGGTGTCGGTGTCGGTGTCGGTGTCGGTGTCGGTGCCGGTGCCGGTGCCGGTGCCGGTGCCGGTGCCGGTGCCGGTGCCGGTGCCGGTGCCGGTGCCGGTGCCGGTGCCGGTGTCGGTGTCGGTGTCGGTGTCGGTGTCGGTGTCGGTGTCGGTGTCGGTGTCGGTGTCGGTGTCGGTGTCGGTGTCGGTGTCGGTGTCGGTGTCGGTGTCGGTGTCGGTGTCGGTGTTGGTCATAAAAAATTGTAAATTCGAAGTACAAACTTATAGCGGTCGAAACGCAGTTTACTTAGATTTACTGCTGTGCATAATTTCTCGCTGCGGATTTTTGGGCGTAACGTATAGAAGTTGCTGATTCTATTCGATAACAAAAATGGTGGCTAAGTAATGGAAACTTAATACGGGTGAACACATATAATAATTTGTACTGATAACATATGACATACTTTCACGTTATGTCTCATAAATGAACTATGCACATCATAACATGATCTAAGCACCATTCGCGATCGATACACTCATACGATTTCATTTTGCACCTGTGTTAGCTATTTTTCGAACCTGGCCCTCTTCGAAGAGTACGCCAAAATATACACACCGACATCGAGTCCACGTTGAGATAACCGTATCTTCAGACCAGGATTCGTCAAAGCTCCGCACAGAGTTCCACACCAGACATACAACACAAGGAGGACCGGCGGATTCATTGCGTCCGGACTCTTCGCTTCTCGTCTGCGACTGGATAATTATAACCTTTTCCTTCGTGCAGCTGGTGACACTTTCTTTCACTTTATGGGTGACGTAAACAAATTCCCCGTTTATCATTGAATCAGGTTCTCGCGCATGCGCACACAGGATCATTTCCTTGTTGGCAGTTTAATATCTGAACAACTTCCGACTCTAAGCCCAGTTGCACTTGATATATTCTTTTAAAAGAAATCCTTGCTGTCCGGACACATGCTGACGTCAGGAACTAAAACAAGTAGGCTGCGCGGTGCTCTGTGGGTTTGGTCATGCGTCGGTAAGCGTCAATACAACTGACTGGTATGAGGGTGTATGCAAACACGCGAGGTCAACATTTAAGCAGTAGACGCAACAATAGCGGGCCATAAAGAAAACAAGTTACGGCAGCGGCTTCCAAACTGGGGTAGGCATACTCCAGTTACCCCAAACCAATTTTTTATTTGCCGGGGGTTACATAAAGGGTTAGCTAAAAATAAGGCTTTCGGCCTCCTGTGTGCTACTTGTGTTGGTGCCTGGCACCACCAAAGACGGAGATTTCAAAGAAGTGACTTCTCGGAGTCTACAACCCCTAGAGTTCACTAAGAAGTGTGAGGCCAAGTTTTGAAGTTGTAATATAGCAACACTGCGTTTGACGAGGAAGACATTATGAAAGGGCAACTTGTGCAGACTCAACTACCTGTCGTCAACGCTAAACGCAATTATAAACCAAAATCTCGGATCTACATTAAAAAAAATGCAACTGTGGTCTGATATTTATAATATATATATATATATATATATATATATATATATATATATATATATATATATATATATATATATGTATGTATATATATATATATATATATATATATATATATATATATATATATATATATATATATATATATATATACATATATATACATATACATATAATATATATATTTATATATTCATATATATATATATATATATATATATATATATATATATAATATATATATATATTATATATATATATATATATTATATATATATATATATATATATATATATATATATATATATATATATATATGTGTGTGTGTGTGTGTGTGTGTGTGTGTGTGTGTGTGTGTGTGTGTGTGTGTGTGTGTGTGCGTGCGTGCGTGCGTGCGTGCGTGCGTGCGTGCGTGCGTGCGTGTGTGTCCCGTGGTTGGGCGAAGGCCTCATTATGCTGCTTCCACATCTGCTTATCTTGCGCTATCCTCTGCCAGATGGTACCCTTCCAGTAGCCGTGATAAATTACTAATGTTACTTTAATCGCTGAGCCGGCGCAGATGATGTCGACTTTTGTGCGAATTAAGTCATGCCACAATTTTGGGATGGCAATCCGTATTTTTGACCTACCTAAAATGTTGTCAGAATCCGTATCATTAATCAGATCTTCCATTAACTGGCCTAAGTTATTAAGGGCTTTTCGAAATGTTTTTTCTACGTTTTATTTCGCTATTTTTGGGACCAGTTAACTGGAAGTTACCGAAGTTTTACTTCACTTAAGCACGTTTAAACCGCACAATAGTTGAGCCACCTGCCGCAGTTTTCAGAACTAAAATTTACCAGTACGCCATCTATTACACGCTACAAAAAACGGATCTCAATAAACTAATCGGTGATTTAGTTCGTTCGTTTCGAATCGATTGACTTAGTAATTAACAGTAAACAATTATTCCATTATGCAGTATAGTTTTGTGACGCATACAAGGCACAATGTGGTTAACAATTATTTCTCCATAAATTTATTTAAAATCCGCATCAAAACGGAGTACGGCCGTATCACTTAAAAACCCGCCAAAATCCGTAACGGATACGGGTAATCCGTATCATGTGGCATGTCTGCCGAATTTGTTTTGTTATTTGTATTCTTTATTTAAAGGATTTTATTTTGTAACCCAGTGTGTCTATATGTACATACGATATGTGAGTATAGGTTTGGTGGCTGTAAGAGAACATTTTCATGGTTAGATCAGAAAATAAAAGATCGCCATGCGCTCCGAATATTTGTTACTGTCATTTATTTTGGCCCTACGGGTGCAGTACATCTGTTGTCCGCTATGGTGCGCCACAGTCACGGTTCTCGTATTATTGTCAAAGACAATTAAAGGAAGACCAATCACATGCGCTGTTTCCCATTGGACGCCATTTTTAAAACATAGACCGCAGCGAACCAAGCGGCTGGGTTGCAAAAGTCAGATCAACATGGCGTACGCCAGGCACGGCGGTTCGTTTTGCTCAGCCTTTGGCTGCAGCAACAACAAAAGCGTCAACGCAGAGCTTTCATTCTTCAGATTCCCGAAAGATAAAGACAGGTAGGCATTAAATCAATACAAACTAAAAAGAAATACCATGCATAACACACATAAATGCATAAATGCAACGCCTCGACACGCCCCCCCCCCCCCAGTCAGTGTCAGACTGGATGTCAGCTGGTGATGTAAACAAAAACACTCCGTATGGCTGGGACGGGTTTAGTAGTAGTTGGGCCAAGTAATAGTACTGTCGTGGGCGGGGGGGGGGGGGGGGTGGTTATCAATGACAATAAATTAACAGTATGTCCCAGCGGATCTTGTGGTGGGCTGAACTAAGAGTAAATATCACTGACACTGTATCATGTGTCCAGACTGGCCTACTTGTCCTTGTTCATGTACATGGTGTATCTAAATTCTAGATAATAGAATAGGTGCCTTGGCAAAATATTAGCAATAAATGTGTAATGCTGGCTGTAATTCAATGTTTTTGCACTTCTTATTTCAGGAGTAAGCGATGGGTTATAAACTCTAGAAGGGAAGATCTGTTGAAAAGATACTGCGGGTATCTCTATAACAACTGCCGGATGTGCGCTAAACACTTCACCGAGTCACAGTTTATGAATGCCAACAGCCGTGACAAGCTGGTATGGGATGCAGTTCCCACGTTATTCAGCTGCAATCAATCAGATCGCCAGAAAGAACGCAAGCCCCCCAAGGACAGAACTTCATCTTCTGACCATGTAGTTGAGCAAGATACTTCAGTCCTGGTAAAATCAATGTTCTTGATTATATTCATGTCAGACCAGATGATTGTATTGTTGTAAATTGCTTGAGACAGTTGACTAGATATATAGTACATCACCATACAGTATACATATAGCCCTGGCTGGACTAAGGTATAAGAGGGGTTATACAGGTGTTTTACATAATCAACTGATAACATTAGTATGTTTCAATAATTGTAACGTTTTTGTGAGAACACCGAAATAATTCTGTATGTCATTTGGACACTAAATATTGTAAATGGCAACCAACATTTTGGCTATATTTTGCAGTCACACGATATGAATTGCAAACTATGCCAATTCAATGAAACTGAAGACTAACTATAATGAATATTGTGAACAAATGTACATGTAGCTAACAATGTATTGACATTTTAATACTGGCACATATTCTTTTACTTGTTGTGTGGCACATGACTATCATGTATCAATATACAGCACAGGTTGTATGTATCATATGCATCTTTCATCTGCGAAATTACATTAATTCTAAACATAGATGGACATGTGCAGACATTATTTATTTGTAGACGTGTGTGTCAAAAAAAAAAAAAAATTGAAGTGGCTTGATTACAAAATGATATGTATTTGATAAATGAAAGATGATGTTGATTACTTTCTGCAAATGTTGGCAAATCAAACCAAATTGGCATGTTTTTGGGCTCATTTGAAGTGTATACTAACTTTAATATCTGTACCCATGCTATTAATGCCTACAATAAATGTATTATTGTACCCATGTCTTTTTTGTTCATGTTTTTGATCTATTTCAGAATAGGAATGAAATATTTCTAAAAATTGGGATTGGACAGTAACTGTCTGAACTGAATTATATTGACTGATTGATTTATTAAGGAATCCACGTTCAGTAATAAAACTGTTGAGGTGAAGCCTTCAGACAGTGTAAAAAAATACAAATTAAACATCATGAAAACAAGTTATGAATATGACTAGGAATAGACACATAATTTAACGCACACACAACTGTATGACAAAGTATTAAAATAGAGGAACACATAAACCACAGGGAGGCATATATGATGGTGTTGGCAATTTGGGCGGGTGTAGGTTTAGCATGTTTAGGTGAGATGCTAAACATCATGTGTACCAAAACAAGAAGTAAATATGACTAGAATACAAAGATTGAAAGTAGTAGAAAAAGACACTTAGGGCTACATCATAATTTACTGTACATACATCCTTTCAAATTTACAATGGACCAGTTGTGTGTCCATAGGCAGTACATGTATCAAGATGTATATATAAAACCGGAACATTTCAACAAATTTTAAAATCCACTTTCAGGCTATGGACATAATTATTGACTGCAGCATATCTTCAGCTGACAGGGAGAGGTTGTCTGGGGACATGGTAAAGAAAGAACCAGGCATAATGATCATATCTGAGATTTCATGAATCCTATCATAATGTAGCCGTGAAATGACCATAAAATATTATATATTTTTGAAAATCAATATATTTGGCGCATAAAAATATAATTTTGTTTTCTTTACATGTCCACCCGCACCCCCCCCCCCCACCACACACACACACACCCCAAGTCAACGTACGAGCAGTCGATCGCTTTTTAACCAAATGAATGAAAGCACGCCGGTTTGCTTATGAACTCGCATGACACCCAGCCGCTTGGTGCGCCACCAGTTCAAAATCCAAAATGCCACCGGCTGAGTGACATCTCTCCCCTTTACGCTCTCTGTTATTGTTCGTAGCCTCGGTTACCCAGGCTCCGTGAGGTGGCAGCACTTTTAAGCCCCTCACACCCGCCTGGGGAAACAATGGGTCTGCATTTTCGACCCGCCGGGGCGACCTTACCCCAGATTAGGATAGAGACGCTGATTGGCTCTCAGGCCAAACTATGAAATAAAAATTCAAATAACGATATACGTTTACAGGATAATGATATCCTATGAAAAGTATTCAACATTGAATTTATATTAACACAAAAGTAAGTAAAAATTCAAATTTACAGTTGTTTATAAAACAAGAATTACGGCAGGATTAAGCAGTATCCGTGAGGTGGCAGCATTGACTAATCCCCACGGAGAGCATACAAATTAAACAAGGATACTTTTTATCAAATAATGCTGTATTATGAAAACTATTCAAAATTAAACTTATATATGAACACAAAATAAATAGAAATACAAATTCGCAGTTGTTTATAAAACATAAATTACGGCAGTGTCCGTGAGGTGGCAGCATTGTATAGATCAAACGGATGATAATAATAAAATGCCGGCTAAATAACCAGACTGTGTTCTCGGCGTAGTTCCGCAGCCGACCGACAATCGGTTAAGCGAGACTATATTGTTCGCTGCGTGGCCATTGAATAATTAAAGTCACAGCTCACCGAGACGGGAGTTACACTATTATAACGTTTGTTGTAAGTTGGGCGTTTTGCCGACTTTAAGCTGGTGTTGCTAATGTACGCGGGTCTAGTGCGTGGGGAGTTACTTACTTACTTTTCCTCTTCGTCCCGAGTGGGACATAAGGCCACAACAATCTTTCGCCACAAGGTTCTGTCCTTGGCTGAGGCCTGAGCTTCACCCCATGATAGCCCCATCTCTCTCAGCTCGGCCATCACTGTTTGTCGCCATGTCATCTTTGGCCGTCCTCGCTTCCTTTTTCCAGGAGGTGTCCATCTCAGTGCCACGTTGGGGATGCTATCTCCGGGCATTCGCAGGACGTGTCCTAGCCATCTCAGCCGTCGGCGTTTGATTTCGTGGACAGCACTGTTGCAGCCCGTCTTCTTATAGAGGTCCACGTTGGAAATCTTGTTTGGCCAGAATATTCGGCAGAGTGGGGAGTGCTGACCGGAAAATGGATCAGTCATCCCAGCTGGAGGACAATAGATAACTATGTTGTGTTTTCATCCTGTCGAAGGCAACCTCTTGATTGTTATTAACCCCTATCATACTTTCATTTGAATAAAACGTTTTCGTTACAATTCACACCGGATGTGAAGCGTTATGCAACCTCGGGTGCATGGGGTGCATGGTGTGCATAGCGTGCATGGGGTGCATGGGGTGCATGGGTGCATGGGTACATGGGTGCACGGGGTGCATGGGGGGGCATAGGGTGAATGGAGTATATGGAGTGCATGGGGTGCATGGTGTGCATAGCGTGCATGGGGTGCATGGGGTGCATGGGGTGCATGGGGTGCACGGGGTGCACGGGGTGCACGGGGTGCACGGGGTGCATGGGGTGCACGGGGTGCATGGGGTGCATGGGTACATGGGTTCATGGGGTGCACGGGGTGCACGGAGTATATATGTGGTGCATGAGATGCATAGGGTGCATGGGGTGAATGGGGGCATATGAGGGTGCATTGAGTGCATAAGGTGTATAGGGTATATGAGGTGGATGAGGTAAATGGGGTTGGTGGGGTTCATGTGGTACTTGGGGTACATGGAGTGCACGGGGAACATGCGCGTGCACATGTGCATACGCGTGTGTGAGTGCGCATGCGCAAGACTATGCACGCGCGTATATATGCATGTGCAGGAGCGGCTACGTGTACATGCAAGCATGTTTGCGTAGTTTACGTCCACGTATTTGTAGACTTTCTTTAAGTTAGCTTTCAATGTGGTTCGAATTATAACAGAAGCTATCAATAGAAGCAGCAGCTGCATTCAGAGCTCTGCACTGCAGATATTTGAGGACAGTGTTGATCACAAATGTGTTAAAGAAACCCTGTTATGCGTGTGGGCCTATCGTGTCAATCTGTTTACTCTGGTTTAGTCGACTGAGTATGTGTGACAACTTGGCCAACCGTGCCGGCAAACGTCAGGTTGCTCTTGTCAATGAGTCATTGTTCTTACATTCACGTTCGCTATTACTTTGTAATATCTTACATTTTATGGGTGACCTTGTTCGAGCGTGTCGTTAGTTTTATGTTTCCATGATACAGCAACATTCTTTACACTGTTTTGAAGCAGAGATAATGTGCTTTTTTTAAATGTATGGCTTGACCATTTTTACATGAAATAAAGTAGTTATACAGCCAATTAAATATGAAGACGTTTTCTGAAGAGCGCAGTTTCTAAAATTGAACGTTTGACGGTGACCTTGTTTGACCTTGAATTACCGCTAATTGCACCACTTGGCAACTCTACGACAGGCCTAATTATGACGGGGAGATGCAGGGCTTTCCAATGATATAACATTCAGGTGTGTGTAGGGGGGGGGGGCCATTTAAACTCCTAAAATAAGGCATTTTTTGCGGATTTGCCGCTCGCCTATATCCCTGTACTAGTAACAACACTGGCACCACTTCGACAAGGTGGTCCACCTGTCTAGCGCTGGTTCACCCTGCAGCCAATTGCCTGTCGACACCTCTATCAATGCAAATAAGCCGGAATTCGCGAATTCACGAATGCATACACGCCGCAAGATATCTTTTTGACCAAAGGTCATGTCAATGATGACTGCATTTTTGTCGGCCGTGTGAATAATAGAAACAGTTTGAAATTGCGCAATTCA
>OZ024862.1:42190806-42225806 GCA_964017155.1 Oasisia sp. SBJ-2009 | reverse complement strand
GGCATTTGTAAGAGTAAATTAAAGACTCACTATTTTGGAGTAGCCTACAACTAACTTATGGTTGCACCTTTTATTAGTTTTATAATTGTTAGATAAATACTTAGTCTACGTCGGATGTTTGTACTAAAAAAACATTTAATTTTTTTATTACTTATTTATTATTATTATTTTTTTATTTATTAATTAAACAATGTATTTATATATTTATTTTACTATTTTATATTATATCAATATATGTGTATTACGATGAATGTTTATATTGACTCGCATATTGTACAGTACCATAGAACATTACTGTTTAAACATGGTGCTATATAAATTTATACAAATTTACATTTACATAGTATAGTACATTCTTAGTCGGCGAAAAAAACTTTACCATTTAGTCACGTTGATCACTTACCTTCGTTCACTTCGGAAATTGCAGCTGATGAGTGACGTCGATTCGGTTGTGTCTGTGTGAATGTTGGTGGTCTCACTCGGTCTCAGCCCAGCCATATATACCCTCCAGGAGATATGACGCAACGTTTTGCGGCAGCCCGAACCTTGTTTTCGGTACTAGGTGTGTCATAATTATATTTAATTACATTCATTCTCACCCATTGTTACCCCGTCGTGTCATGCACTGTCACCTGTGGTAATGATGATGCTCCTTGAAGGTACGTGGGTGTCTGAAGTGTTGCCTAATACTGTGTAAGAACAGATATCTTCCATCCGGGTGGATTTCCTGCACCGAACGCACTAGCTACACTGAAACACTGCGATCTACACTGCTATCTATGTAGCCTATGGACTAATGTCACATTACAACAACAACGATACTTACTTATCTCTCTTATATATATGTATATATATGTATATATATATATATTTATATATATATATATATATATATATATATATATATATATATATATATATATATATATATATATATATATATATATATATATATATATATATATATATATATATATATATATATATATATATATATATATATATGTATATGTATATATTCACCGAAGAATTTTTTTTTGTCTGTATAAGAAACCTAATGCCATTACCATTATAATATTTCTTCCGTGGATAGTAAGTATTTATAACCTACAGTAAAACATGCCGTAACAATTATCCATCCATGTCGATAACTTGTATAAAACGGTAACTAGGCAGGAAGTTTATGTCCCAATTGACTTCGTATTAGAGAATAACCAAGTAACGAAACTCTCTCTCTCTCTCTCTTTAAGATAAATTTATTATGTGGCAACTTTACAGTTGGATTGTACATGTAAATTCATACTAAAATAAAAAATGCCATACAATATTATATTTATGTACAATGTTAGCATATCTTGTTAAACATTAAAATCATTATTGGAAACCGACGTAATGAATTGAAAACATATACACTGTACATTAAAATATACTTTACATAAATATTGTTATAAAATAAATAAATTAATTAATTAAATCAAATTAAAATACATGTCCATTACTAGCCCATCTGAAAATGCTCTAAACGCCACGGAATTAAGTAATTTTTTTAGCGATTACTTTTTGCCCTTGGGATAGGTAACTTGTTACACAACCTCAAGGCATATGGCACACTTCGACCATTAATTTTGGTAATAACGCATTCAACTTGTGATCACTACTCTTCATTTTAGCGAAATACACTACACGATTCATCGCGTCTGTGGTACACTGTCGGCATGTTTACCATCTGCAGGATATTTTCGTACGGATAACCTGGAAATATAGTTTTGAGATAATTGTTTTTATAATTATTTCTATGTTATCCGATATATATTTAGGTAAGTTCGTATGCCACACAGGGCACGCATATACAACTACAGGTCTAATTACAGATACATAAATTCTAATCAAATCGTTTTGGTTGATACCAGCACGTTTCAATTGATAAATCATGTACACTCTCTTTCTTCCCTTTCAAATGATTTCATCTACATGTGTATTGCAACTTAAGTCAGACGATATAATTACACCAAGAACCTTTGCTTGAGACAATCTTTCAATATAATTTCCATTCATATAAATATATGGCAGATAATCTACAAATGTTCTGTCTCTTCTGATACGTATAGCCATCTCTTTGGTCTTAGTCGTATTGATACGCATGTCAGTATTACAAGACCATTGCTCAACAAGGTCAGCAGAATCCTGGATAACAGATACCATGCCTTGGTTGCATATTTCAAATATAGTGCTGTCGTCAACATATTTATAAATAGGACAAGGCGTTTGCAAATAATTAATTTGGACTAAAAAGTGTTTTGGCCCTGATAAAGTCCCCTGGGGAACGCCCCCATTGGGATACCCTGGGAGTGTCGCAGATTTTTTACTCTCTGTTCGCGATCTAATAAGAACGCTGCCATCCATCGAAACAGATGTGCAGGTACTTACATTTCAGTCATTTTTTTAACAGTATATCGTGATTAATGAGATCAAATGTATTGCTATAATCAAGAAAAAGCACTCTTACAAAATTGCCCGTTACATCGGTGCTTTCATGCCATTTGTGGAACATTTCAACAAGAGCATCCGTGGTACAAGTCCCTGCCATTCCTCCATACTGCTTAACATCAATTTGTGGTTTAGTAAAAACATCGACCCATTTTAGCACTAGTGATTCAAACACCTTGGCTATAATTGGTGTAAGTCATATCGGTCTTGTGTCATTTTCAATTGTAACTGGGGGATGTTTCGTTGATAAAGGAATAACAGTTGCCGTCTTCCATAGTTTTGGCAGTACACCTTCTCTAAGAGAACTATTAAATATAGCAGTTACCGATGCCGCAAGAAGGTGTGAACACTCATTCAACGCCCACGGGGGTATTCTGTCCGGCCCCGTAGCTTTGTTCACTTTGATGTTATCTATCTCACACAGACACATACACAGACACATACACAGACACAGACACATACACAGACACAGACACATACACATACACAGACACAGACACAGACACATACACATACACAGACACATACACATACACAGACACAGACACAGACACATACACAGACACATACACAGACACATACACAGACACATACACAGACACATACACAGACACAGACACATACACAGACACATACACAGACACAGGCACATACACAGACAGCCACAGCCACATACACAGACACAGACACGCCCACGCCCACGGGCACACGCACGCACGCACGCACACACACACACACACACACACACACACACACACACACACACACACGCACACACACACACACACACACACACACTCACACATGAGAGGGGGGGGGGAGAAGGGATGGGAGATAGAGGAAGAAGGAGGGGGACAAATTGCATTTCACTTGTATGAACTGAACAGCATTGAATGAAATCGTTAAAATCCTTTATATCAAATACGTGTAAACTTGATCAAGGACGGTTCGCTGTGGAACGTGGCGAACACATTTCACAAAGGTAGAAACAACCTGTTTTAAATCATTGTAACTATTTGTTTTCACAAATAACAGCATATTCTTCAGCATAATTAACTCTTCAGCGAACCCTTTCAGGATACACATTTAAAATTTACCTTGTCGTGACTATCTCGTACCGATTTCACCAGGACGTGAATGACGCCTAATGGCGTTATTATTTTTTTATTATCTTAAACATCCTGAGTCATGTTAGTGATATGAGAATGTATTGTTTGCTAACATTTTTGCGATCTGGAAACTTCTGTTAGTTCAAACCATACAGACGCGTGTAGGAATTGTTCATTCAATGATGACATTTTCTCGTCGACAAATAAAAGAACAGCACATGAAAGAATATTGGTCGTGATGACTGTATCTAAATTAGTGTCAACGCAATAACCGATTGTCAGAGATGAATACTTTACGCATTTCAGGCTTACACAAAGAGGCGTAGTTAGTGTAGTGTTTAGCACATCCGCCTGGCACGCCGGCGGCCCGAGTTCATTGCACCGACAAACGAGGCATTGGCCATTGTAATTTTGTATACAGCCATATATGGTGTAGAAACGTGGCTCTCACATAGAATTACGGTAATATTGGTCCCACCTCAGTTTGTGTAGTAAAATATCCTCACAAACATTGCCCCAATGGTAGTCTAGAAAGGTCGGTTGGTGTAAATGTTCTAAAACGGGCTCACTATGTCAGTAAGACCATAGATATAAATAGAGGGATCGCCGACTCGTGACGTCACCCTGCATTTAAGCCTGATGATGTCCCTCGCACTGCAGCGCCCTCACCGGGAGTCATAGAAAAGTTGTAGGGCCGCGTAATCATGGCGTAAACGTTGTTTGTTTCAAATAGTTTTAATAATGTGATGAAAACATCGTTGCGTAGTGCGATGCCACAGCAATAATCAGAAATCTAGAAGTACATGGATCGGTTATGTGGCGTTTCAAAAGATTGGGAAAGACAAGGAGACCGATGAATGAAGGAACACGTTTGTTGTTTACGTTGGGCGGTCCGATGACAGCTTCATTCCTTCATTCAACTCTGACAGGCATCAACATAATTATTTAATATCTGCACGGCTCATTTTGAACATAGTTCCTTACTGATTAATCCATAACTCTATTAAGATAATAAATACATATTACGGCAAATGCGAGCAAATAAAGTGTTTGAAAGTTGCTTTTGATGAAGTGCTACAGACAGAAAACATACCTCGTAAAAGACACATGTGAACTTAATAACCGTGCGTCCTATTTAATTGTGTGGAAGGATTTTGGCCTTGGCTTTACGGTCGGATCACAACGTGCATCATATATATATATATCAATCAATCAATCAATCACATTGATTGATTATTGTACTGTTTCATGTAATATTAAATATTGTAATATTATATTTCCATCCTTATGCCTATTTCATCAATGTATCATAGTGTGTTAATGCATGAACCAGTAAATTGTGTGTACTTTTAGATTCCACGTTTGTGTGGAAGCCAAAACCTATCTGCTGCATAGTGATGTGCCATATCATATGTACTTTATGATTTCTGTTAGGATCCACTAAAGTTGTCTTTTGGTTGGCATGGCATATAGTAGTGCCAATTCAACACTCTACCAATTTGGGCGTATATTAAAACACTGTTATATGTAAAGATCCAGTAGATGTGTGCTTAGGTGTTCTTAATATACTTGTGTACTCTATTGTACTGTTTTATACGTGTGATAAGTACCAGGAATACCAACTCTGCCCCCAAAGAATCCTGGCTTTCCAGCTTCACCTGACAGAGAAATACTGCTGGCAGAAATGTACATAAAATCTAAGGCAGGCCTGTTACATTGGAGATAGTGTCACTAAAATTCAAAATCTAATAAAACACATGCCGATCATTGGTTGTGAGTTGCAAGTGATGTATACATGGTGACTTAACATGTCATCGGCATGACAGTAAATATTTGCAAACCACAATAGCAGGTAAAAGGAAATAATTGTTTATTGTTCGCTGTACATGTTGCAGCCATGAATAATTCTAATGACAAAGTGACAGTACTTCTATTTGTGTAGCTTGCACAAGGTTGACAGTCATGAGTAAGAAAAAATCTGAAGAAACATAATCCTTGGTTACTGTTTTAGGAAATATTGATTTGCTACAGTATGAAGCTCAACTACACTGTGCAGATATATCATGATAAAGCTATTGTATGCACATAAAATGAGATGAAATCATTCTGTTTTAGCTATGTGTTCTGGAATGAAATTGACCTATTTCCCATTAACACATTCATTCAGACAGTCTTTCACAAGGCTGTCGGCTTTCTTTGTGACTGGTTCTGATATAGATATTTCTCTACAAGCTGTATGCAGTTGGCATGGCATCTCAAAAAACCCAAAGGATGTGTATGCATGAGCACAAGCTCCTGTGACTTCAAAATTACATCATGAAAATCTGTACATGTATAAAACAGGGATACAACATTGCTTCTGTTGCAAACAGAATCACTATAACACTGCAAAGAATGATTATCTGAAGACGAAAAATACTTCTAGTCTGTCAATATCAGTTTACTTGTAAATAATTCATGCTCTCCTTTAATGATGTGATTAACAATCAGTACTCATCATTATAACATAATTTCTTCGATGGTCACAACACAAAACCATCAACATAATATACAACAGCCTGCTCATGCTAAACATAAGAGTGACCCTGATGAGCTCCTCCATGACCTTAAATATAATGAAGGAATTATGTATGGTTAATGATACAATCGACAAGTGCAATTAATATGCTTTGACAATGGTGAAACTCTGTCCATGAGTTATTTTGACAAAGATGGGAAGACCTCAAATTTCAAACACTTGTTCAATGGTGATGCTGTCATTGCGGTGACTCCTTGTGACTTGTACTGAAAATAGAATACATATAATATAAATATAATACTAATATTAAAGTGGTAATATGTAAAAGATATATAGTAACTGTATGTAATTTATACATATCAGCATCCAAGATGTTATAATCAGCTACGAACAACAAGTAGAAGCACCAGGAAGAGTAAAATTATGGAAGGCCTAATTTTAATTAGTTCCACCTAATATCATAGAATGCTTGTAAACACGCTAAAAGATCCGCCTATTCAATGAAGTCTAGCGTAATCACTTTACCACCAATCATAGTCATAGTGATAGTCAGACATAGAATCCCTCAATCACAAATGACCAATGCCACTGGCACTGCCATGGAGCCTTGGAGGCTTTTGGAGCCATGGCAAGACGAAAAATTCAGATAATAAACAATTGGTTTGGCACTGTACCAAAGTACTGTACTATGGCAACACTACATATGTTATATATGCTTGCTTAATTGAACAAACTTTGGATATACAAGTACTGTAGTGCCCAGTATTTCTGATCGAGACCGAGTGATACTAGACAGTGAATGATACCTGTAATATCGCTCGTATTGTTTTCGTCTTTTGCATGACTTAATGTATGTTTCCGTTTTAAAACAAAAACTGACAATAAACTATCCATATTATATGATGATTTTCCGATTTAATTTTACCTCAAGTACATCCTGAAGTTCTTAAATTGGTACAGAATCCACTGCCGTGTTGCCAATGTTGGAACAGTGAGCGTCCATGGTTTCGACTTTCTATGACTCCCGGTGAGGGGGCTGCGAAATTTGAACATATTTTCCCGCCATTCGCAGTCGGCGATCCTTCTATTTATATCTATGGTAAGACGTCACAAGATCGTAACATTGTAACCACCACCATAATATAATATTATATCTAAACCTGTCGGTTAATGCAACCCTACCTGGATCTGAAAACAACCTGTTTTAAATCATTGTAACTATTTGTTTTTACACATGACTGAACGTTATTCAGCATACTTAATTCTTCAGTGAAACCTTTCAGGATACATATTTAAAATTTCCCTTGAGGTGGCTATCTCACACCGATTTCATCAGTACGTGAATGGCACATAATGGCGTTATTAATATTTACTTAATTTACACATCCTGGGTATTTTCGAGACTGTTTATTGAAATGAAGACAGTGACAAACTGTCTGTATACATTTTGCACACAAATGTAGCTGAAATGCATAATATCAGCCAGTATAAATGGCGTTCTATGTTTCTAGGAGACACGAACGACTGTTGTTACAAATAAAATTACACTCCGAACGTTCGTTAGTCTTGTTACTTGTTACTAATTTATAATTTTAAATGCAATGCGCTTTTCACGTACACGATTATGCATTGTGAAAGGTTGCTTCTAGGTTGACTGCGCAGTGTCAGAAACTGATGTACGCGAAAGTTAAGTTGAGCGTATGCGATTGAGATTATAATTTTTAATTCAGTGTGCTTTTGACATACAAGCCGACGATTTACAGGTATATGCTCATTTTGACTTGAACCATTCAGCATTAATGGCTGCTGTTGAGCAAATGGAAGTTTGTTGAGATCAGGTAAATGTCTGGATGGCTTGGAATTATGTGTATGAACGATGGCAAGACACAATATCTTCTTTGCCTAAGTCAACGGATACAATCGTTGTCAAAAGTATGATTCCCATAGGTCTGGTTACAATTAAGGCGTCGCGGTGTGTTCAGTGTCTTGGTGTTTGCATTGATAGGCACCTTGACATGAAGAAGCATGTGTCACAAGCAATCAGTGTTTGCTCTTTCTACCTGCGCAATATTAATCACATTAGCCGCTTCCTTGCCAGACCGACAAAGGAACGCGTTGCCAATGCCATTATCACATCACGGCTTGACTACTGTAACGCACTCTTATTATATACGGTACGTCTGTAGTTAACATGGCCCGTCTACAACGAATACACAACTCGGCGGCCAGGTTGATTGTGTAGCGTCAGTGTCACACCCTTGTTACAGGAACTCCACTGACTGCCCATTGTGTGCAGAGTTCACTTCAAGCTACTTGTATTCACTTAGACATGCACAACGGCGCGCCAGTGTATTTGTGTGAACTCGTGTGCCCGTATCAACCGACAAGAAGTATGCGCTCTGCAAACAACTGCGTATTCTCAGAAACTGAGGTAATCTAAGGCGTAATTGAGCGTATGTGTTCCTTAATTGAGATCGGCCAAAATGCACTAGAGTTCAACTACGTGAGCCACGTCATGTTTCAAACTACAGGCCGATGTCTGTGTAGTTTTATTAACATATTTCTGTATAATCTCGCGTTACCTTCATTACATAGTGATTCATCGCACGACGTATTCACTTGTGATTAACTAAATTATTATAAGAACTCTTGAAATCTTGACCACACCTCACACTGACCACACCTCATACTGACCACACCTCACACTGACCACACATCACACTGACCACACCTCACATTGACCACACCTCACACTGACCACACATCACACTGACCACACATCACACTGACCACACATCACACTGACCACAGGTTACGATCACACGATAGAACGCACGTACAAATCGCTCACGAGCATGCCTGCATACGTATACACAGACACTGAATCAACCACATCTCACACGTACGAACGTCCGCTCGTGCGTAACGTACACACGCGTATACGCGCGCTCATCCACAGGCGCACACGCACACACATGCAACGCGCATACACTTATTAAACTCGCGTAGTACCATTCGCTCTAATATTATTATAATGCGGAAATGCTTTGTAGCAGTCATGTTTTTACTTACTTTTTTCCTGTTGTTACTTACTTTGTAAAAGAAATACTCCAACACATACGTTATTGTATTTCCGTATCTTCAGACTGCAAGAGTTCAATAATTTACTGCTAAAAAGTGATGTTTCACTATCCTGCGGTTGTAACGTGACTGTGTACTAAAGTAATAAGTTAATAAATAAATATGTCAAATAGACGAATAAATTAATAAAATAAATGTAATAAATAGATAAATAAATTATTTGTACATTAAATTACACGGTCATGCAATGTAAAGATACGACATTGTGAGCTAAAATATAATAAGTTAATAAAATAGTAAAGTAAATAGATCAATACAATTATTAGTACATTAAATAAAAATATTAAAACTTCAAGCCTTTGTGTTGGAAGTTAGACTAAACAAAGAACAACATAAATTCAAGTGCAGTAAGAGCAAGCCGGTCTAACTAGTGGCTATGTTAAATATAGTAGTTCAGAAACATTTCCATTATCTTAGTGATGTGAGAAAGTACTGTTTGTAACATTCTTGCGGCCTAGAAAATTACGTTAGTTGACCACAAACAGACGCGTGGATGAATTGTTCATTCAATGATGACATTTTCTCGTCGACAAATAAAAGAACAGCACATGAAGAAACATTGG
Organism: Oasisia sp. SBJ-2009; assembly: GCA_964017155.1. Taxonomy (NCBI): domain Eukaryota; kingdom Metazoa; phylum Annelida; class Polychaeta; order Sabellida; family Siboglinidae; genus Oasisia; species Oasisia sp. SBJ-2009. The sequence goes on along the minus strand of OZ024862.1, from coordinate 42,215,988 downwards.
TCGTGATGACTGTATCCAAATTAGTTTTAATGCAATAACCGGTTGTCAATGATGAATACTTTACGCATTTCAGGCTTACACAAAGAGCCGTTGATAGTGTAGTGTTTAGCACATCCGCCTGGCACGCCGGCGACCCGAGTTCATTGCACCGACAAACGAGGCATAATATATATATATATATATATATATATATATATATATATATATATATGGCGTAAAGCGGTATCCTATACATACGTATTTATGACTCTGTTTAAAATATACTGTTTAGGTGATTTCGTATAGTTAAATCGGCCACCGTTCGCAGATACCATGCCCAGATCACAAAACATAATTTAATGACAAATAGATTACGAAACATATGTATATCTATGTTAACACAGCAGCTTATATTAACCAGTCATGGAAGTCTTGAGGGAAAATGAACCGCGAGACCCTAATACACAGACAGAAAGAATCATAGATCGCATTGCAACTCTTCGATTGGAGACATGTTTGGCACGGTCGTGGGAATTTGTTTATGGTATGATGTAAGTCGGAATCTTGTCAGTTTACATCATTGGGTCTTCTGTAATGTGTACGTCTGTTATCGATAAGGCCAACAATCAACATGTTACATAAACTGTAAAGCTAAAATACACTTTGACGTAAATTATTCAAGATCCAGGCCTCCATCGGACGCCCCTGATAATAATATTTGATACAATATGAAAACGAACGTGATATTGCTCAGTATTATAATTAGTTCTCAGAATCTTAGTGAATGTCATTCACCTAGGCGGAGCCAGCAGTACCATTTGATTAAGTATCCCAGGCCAAGTTCACTGACCAACGATGCCCTGCTATTTTTTAAATAAACAAACCGATCAATGTTACGTTAACAAGTTTTACGGCGTACACAGGTACACTGTATTATCAATTCACGAGCACAGGACGTCAACTCTCAATTTGAATGACCTGGAAATGTGTATTTGTCAAAAGGCAAGCGGAATCGACCACGTTGCTGTTATGATGATGCTAGTGTCAACCAGAAATCGGTATTCGTAGATCACAATTACAATTACACACGAGTTGCTGATCGATGATAAAATATTGTACATAATTATGATGTATTCAAACGAGTCGCCGTCGCTGGCCAAAATACCGGTGAATGGAGACGGTTGGTAGAACAAGCAACTGGAGGGAAAATAAGGAGGAAAAACAAGAATGCACTGGATGTTCGAAATATTGCTTGACGACAGTCGCAATCTGCTGCAGACCAGTGGTAGTTAGTTTTTGTTGTCTCTCGAGCGTGCCAACTCAATCGTAATTATGTCCCTATTTGGTATAAGCATGAAAGAACCTATTTAAAGAACATTTAGTAACTGTAGATTTAATAGTTTGTTAGCACAAAGGATGCTATAAGAGCGTAGCCGTAATCGATTAATTACTAGAAAATCCATACTGCTCCAAACGAGTGTTTCTTATGACATGTATGTGTGCGCATTGTACTACACAAGCTGTGTTGTCGTGAGTCGAATGTTGGGCAGACCGTGAAGTTTAGAACTGGAGTAATACTTCTAGTTCTAACAAGAGAATACATGTTTTCAGTATGTTATGCAAGCGGGAGGGCCGATTTTTCTGATTAGTAAAATAAAAATTTTCAATGGCAGGCAATTGAATAAAAAAGAGCAACGCGAGGCTGCATCGTATTAACTTCGTTAGACAGACCGATAAATAATATAAACGAATTATAGAGGAAACACTTCAGTAGGAACTCATGCATGGTATCACTTAAATATAGTATATTTCTATGAATCGTTGTTTCTCAAACTTGTGTAGACGAGAGCCGAGAACATTCCTTTTCCTTGGTTTATGACGCCTCCACCGCTAAGAACCGTCTTTATAATCGCCTCTTCTAAGATACGGAGACAACAGGCTCTTGATGACGTGTTTATAAAGGTACGGAAATAATAGTTTGACGAACGCGATCTGGCGGATAAAGGAATGTCGGTAAAAATAAAAAAGTAATATAAAACATCATCACATCTAAAAACCCACACTTTCTCTAAAGGTGGTGATAGACGTACGAGATTCTCGTACGAGTGACTCGGATGAAACTATCCGAATCGTACGTGTATGGCAAAATCGGACGTAAAATCGTACGTGTATCATGTATATCCGAGTCACTCGTACGATGCACTCTTACAAATGGTTGTTTACTACGAATGACTAGGAGTAAACAACCAATGAGATGACAGCACTGAGTTGAACTTAAACCTTCTTACAAATGGCAGATACTGGGTTTAGTAAAACTCTCACTTCAAATTTTTGTCGAGCTTTACCGTGAAAATTCCGTTATTGGAATGATGCAAACCCACGTCACAAATACAGAAGCATCGGTTACGAATAGCCTGCAAGTTCTCAATATTGACGCCCCTTGAGGCAATGTTCACAAAAATGGAGGAATATATCTAAGAAATTCGGTAGCAACGGCCAACGCCGACGTCAGGTACTTTTGCAGTTTAGGCCCGCACCTAAAACAAACCATCAAACTGTTTACCTACGATAAAAAAATTTCGCATGGTGTATCTACTATACCTGTACTACGCGTATAGTCACGTGATAAAAAATTATAATTAATGGCTGACATCGATCAAAATGTGTACGTAAATGACGCGCTTTCTTCGTTCGTCGAGTCACTACTGCCACAGTGAACTATGACTGGTGGCGCCACCATCACTGTGGCAGTAGTGACTCGACGAGGAAAGCGCGTTATTTACGTATTACATATTTGATCGATTTCAGGCATTAATTATTATTTTTGATCACGTGGCAAATGTATACGCGTAGTACAGGTATAGTAGATACAGCATGCAAAGTTTAGTCATCGTAGGTAAACATTTTGATGTGTTTTTTTAGATGCGGGCCTAAACTGCAAAAGTACCCGACGTCGTTGACAACAACGTTGGCGGCGTCGAATGATACCTGGATCGTTCAAAGAGACAGCGACATCGTGAAAATAGGATCATTCGATTAACTGTTGTTTAGTTTCCACAATAATTGTTTTTTAAACATTTTAATCCATCTGAACACGCGTTACCGATGAGTGAATGACACGACCACGAGAACTGCACTGGTGACTGTGTGGCTGTGTGGCTGTGTGACTGTGTGACTGTGTGACTGTGTGACTCTGTGACTCTGTGACTCTGTGACTCTGTGACTCTGTGACTCTGTGACTCTGTGACTCTGTGACTCTGTGACTCTGTGACTGTAGTATTTAGCTTGACTAGCTACCGCGCATGTGTACACGCCCAACCAATAAACAGATCGAGTTACAACACTGCCATCCCGAGTCCGAGTCGCATTATGTTACATGGTGTCTAGAAGTAGCTCTAAAATAATGTAAAAAGTTGTTTTAGAAACAGAAACTACGGACTATCATGTGCATAGTAACTCCAGGCACCGTCTGGTGTGAAAGACTGCAGAAAAGAGCGGACCATTTGCCGAAAGATGACTTTGGCAGTTTTGCAACAAGGCATCACTCGGTGATCGACCGATTCTACGTCGCGACGCCAGCATCCTTGACCGCGGTTGACCGGGGGTATGACCGGGGCGACTAGGATTACCGCAGACTGAGCGACATCGATACGCAGTGAGTGTTTACCAGAACTGTCCGGCCAGGCAGTCAACATGGCGAACGCCGGCGATAAACCTTGCATGAATTGGCAAACGGCCAATCTCGCAACAGAATGGCGCCGCTTTCGACAGCACTGCGACTTTACGTTCAAGGGTCCTCTCGCCTCTAAGACAGAAGATCAGAAGGTAAATTACCTTATGACATACATCGGGGATAAAGGTCGTGAAATATACGAGACATTCGTATGGACGCCTGCGACGGACGACACTCCCGCGGAGAACGCCACTCTGGAGGGTGTGTACGCCAAATACGCGCAGTATGTCGCACCTATGAAAAACCACATCCGTGCGACAGTATCGTTCAATCGCAGGAAACAAGATGCGGGAGAAAAGTTCGACAACTTTGTCACAGACCTCCGCATCCTCGTAAAAGACTGTGGCTACGTAGAAGAAAACCGCATGCTGCGAGATGCGATTGTGCTACGAGCATCGCACGCTGCTGTCCGCGAAAAATGTCTCGAGAAGGGTGATGACCTAACATTAGACATGGCCATTGGTATCGGCCAAAACTACGAGACATCACAAGAGAGCATGCGCGCTATCGGCATCGACGAAGATCCGACAGTTCATGCTGTGAACCCAGGCAAATCGAACGCACCTCGACGTTCGTATAACAGGCCTCAGTCCAGGTTCACGCAGCACGGCTTCAAGAAGAAAGCTTCAGGTAACAAATGCATGAAATGCGGGTATGACCGCAATCACGCACGTTGCCCCGCCAAAGACAGTAACTGCAATTACTGTCGTAAGAAGGGACATTTCGCGGCGATGTGCCGCAGAAAGGCGAGCGCCCACATGGTGGAGGAAATGTGTGGCTCTGAGGAATCAGATGATGATGGCGGCGCACATCTGATCAATACCGTCACTGACGTAGGCAAACACGACTGGTGGGAATGCATAGAAGTAGATGGATTTCACATCGATATGCAAATAGACACCGGCGCCACGAAATCTTTGTTGCCGTACAAAGTGTTCAAATATATGCTCTGCGATACACCAATAACGAAGACCGCTCGCAAATTCAAGTTGTACACACATCACCCAATCAAAGTGGAAGGCTACGTCACACTCCCGACACGTTACAAGAACAAGTTCGTGGATGTCCAGTACTACGTGGTTCACGTCGATCAAAAGCCGTTGTTGTCAGGGCAAGCCAGCGAACAGCTATAGGCCTGAATGAAAGAATACACGAAGTCACCGACGAGCTTGACAAGTATCCGGAACTGAGAAAAACGACAGGTACGCTTCCAGGGACATATTCCATCAAGATCGATCCTACAGTCACGCCAGTAGTTCATGGACCAAGACGTCAGCTAAAAGCACTATCAACGAAGATGCGTACGAAACTGAAAGAGATGGAAGCTGATGGCCATATGACCAAAGTGACAGAGCCCACCGACTGGGTTAGTTCGATGGTCACGGTTGTGCGGAATGGAAAGTTGAGAATCTGTTCAGACCCCAAATATCTCAACAAAGCCATCAGACGAGAACACTACCCAATTCCAACGGTGGAAGAAGTGGTAGCATCAATGCCAGGTGCCAAAGTGTTCTCCAAGATAGACGCAAAGTCGGGATTCCTGCAAATCAAACTCGACTACGAATCAAGTCTACTGACGACTTTCAACTCGCCAATCGGAAGATACAGGTGGTTGCGCCTCCCGTTTGGCATAAAGTCGGCTCCAGAAATCTACCAGCGAATCATGGACGAGATGCTGGAAGATATTGATGGCGCACGAGCTATCATGGACGATATCCTGATCGCAGGGAAGACCCCACAATAACACGACAGGATAATGAGAAAAGTTGTTGAGAGAGCGACCGAGTGGAATCTCAAACTCAACTTCGACAAGTGTCAGGTGAAACAACCAAGAGTTACCTACGTGGGACACTTGGTGACTGACCAAGGCTTACAACCGGATCCAGAGAAAGTCCGAGCAGTACGCAGCATGCCAGTTCCAGGCAGCAAGGAAGACGTACGCATATTTCTTGGATTTGTCCAGTATCTTTCAAAATTCATTCCGAATATGAGCACGGTGGACGCCCCACTACGAGATGTGATGAAAAGAAATGTCGATTTCTACTGGAACAAGCAACAACAGAGAAGCTTCGATAAGCTGAAGGAACTCTGTTGCAGTACGCCAGTGTTGGCGTATTACGACGTGACGAAAGATGTCACAATACAGTGTGATGCGAGTAGCTACGGACTAGGAGGAGTCCTCTTACAAGACGGTCGTCCGATAGCGTACACATCGAGAGCGCTCACACCGACAGAGAAGCGATACGCTCAACTGGAAAAGGAAATGTTAGCTATCGTCCATAGCTGCAAGAAATTCCACTACTACATCTTTGGAAAACCTACAACAGTTGAGAGCGATCACAAACCACTTCAGGCGATATGCGCAAAGCCACTGCTATCAGCGCCCATGAGGCTACAAGCAATGTTGCTGAGACTGCAGCCATACGACCTGAACGTGACGTACAAACCAGGCAAGGACATCCCCATGGGAGATGCACTGAGTCGTGCCCACCTGCCTGATGCAGTACCTGATATTGAGCCTGTCATGGTCAATATGATCAACTTCACCGCAGTGACACCTACACGATACAAGCAATTCCAGGAGTGCACAGCAGATGAACTGAACGAGCTGCATGCTATGATCCTGAAGGGTTGGCCAGATACAAAGCAGGAGACACCGCACGCAATCAGGATGTACTGGACAATACGTGACGAACTCTCAGTATCTGACGGTGTAGTGTACAAAGGCATGAGAATCGTTGTACCACCCAGCATGAGGTCTAACATGCTTGCACAAATACACGAGTCGCACTTGGGCATCACGAAATGCAAGCAGCGAGCGCGGGAAGCGCTATTCTGGCCAGGGATGACGCAACAAATCGAAAATCTCGTGAGTGATTGCGCAGCGTGTAACACGTACCAGAATAAACAGCACGCCGAAACGCTGAGACCAACGAGAACACCCGACCTGCCGTGGGTCGAGATAGCGACAGACATCTTCGAATGGGAACGAAGCAATTACTTGGTCACTGTGGATTACTATTCCAAGTTCATCGAAGTCGACAAACTCGAGAATTTGAGTAGCGCTGCCACAATCGACGCCCTCAAGAGTCAAATGAGTCGACACGGGATAGCAGAAAAATTGCGATCTGATAATGGAACTCAGTTCGCGTCTCGCGAATTTGCGCTTTTCTGCAAAGATTACCAAATCGACCATTACACGTCATCGCCCGCATTTCCACAATCTAACGGCGCAGCGGAACGAGCAGTACAGATTGTCAAGCGGCTTTGGCGTAAGTGTACGGATAAACACTTGGCTTTGCTGGACTACCGAACGACGCCGCTTGAAAATTGTCACCTGTCACCAGCCCAGCTATGCATGAGTCGCAGACCTCGAAATAAGTTACCCATTGCAAGGGAACTTCTAAGGCCGACTGCCTACGACGTGACTAAAGTGAGACGCAGCTTAGACCAGGAGAAGGAGAGACAGCGTCATTACCATGACACACATGTCAAGGACGATCTCCCTGTACTTCTGCCCGGCGATCCAGTGAGAATGGCTCCATTTCCAGGTTCTAAGAAATGGCAGCACGCTACCGTTGTCAGCCGACACCAGTCGCCGAGATCATATGTTATTGAACATAACGGTAGAAAATACAGACGCAACAGACGACATATTCGCCTGTCAACGATCGGGGCAGACACTCGATTAACAGCTGTCACTCCGCCAGGCCAAAGCTCGGAGTCCAACGCGAGGACAACCGGTATCGCACTAAACGATCAGAGGCCGAAGACGATCAGCCCGGTGCGTCAACAAACACCCGAGACTGTGGTCGCGCGTCCAGGAAGATCACAAGAGGCACCGCCGGGTCCAAGTCCACCCGCTAATTGCCAAATGTCTCCCGCGGGGTTTGTGACCCGCAGTGGTCGCGTGAGCAAGCCACCAAGACGCATGGACTTCTGACCAGGTCAGTCGAAGGGCAAACGTCACGACTGCGACGTTACAGGCTGCAGGGCAGAATAATCCCTGAGTAGTTGTTTACTACACGGCTGTAGATAGTCCACCCTACAGTCTTTAGAAATTAGAAGTGTGAATAATGGCAACAGAAAAAGGAGGCAGACATTGGCAGACATTGAACATTGACATTGGCAGACATGCAATGAACATTTACTTTGCATAACTGGATATGTTATGCTGTTAACTCATTTGTTGAATTAAGTCTAATTAATTACGTTGTCTAATTAATTACGTTCACCTTTTTACAATTTGTGAATCAGTTGATCTACATGTTTATTTGGTTTTTATTTGGTTTCATAGTAAACATACTTTTCCTTGAAAGAAAGGGAGATGTAGTATTTAGCTTGACTAGCTACCGCGCATGTGTACACGCCCAACCAATAAACAGATCGAGTTACAACACTGCCATCCCGAGTCCGAGTCGCATTATGTTACAGTGACTCTGTGACTCTGTGACTCTGTGACTCTGTGACTCTGTGACTCTGTGACTCTGTGACTCTGTGACTCTGTGACTCTGTGACTCTGTGACTGTAAGTGGGAATACATTTTGAATGTCTAATTAAAATTTTAAATACCAAATATACACTCTCACTACTCACTACACGAAACTAGGTAAAAAACTAGGTAAAACGCGTCCGTACCCCTTGTTTACACCTGATAAGGAATAGTTTTCTCTGGCTCATGAAACGAGAAAAAATGTACTGTGCTGTCAATGCAGGTAGGACACATGGTTTTTTCGAGTTTTATATGCTGCCAGTCTATTTTCATAAGAAACATGTTCTAATTCCGTAACAGTGTGTTTGCTTAACCTTAACGTAATAGGTGTGATTGACTTAGTACATAGATGTCATATGAAAGAACTATGAATACAAACTTATGGACACGGTCATTGGAAGGATATTTAATGCACAATCAGTTAGTCAGTGCAGATAAGACACACGGTGTTTAACCGTGACGTCTTTTTTGATATTTTAAAATCTGCCAGTCTTTTTTATATAAAAAGTATTTCTTGAAGTTCCATAACAGTCTGTTTGCATAAGTTGACCCTAATACATGTTACTGAATCATGATATGTATATAATAAATCTGATATAACTCTGATAAAATCCTCATACACGTATATATGGGGGTATGCGTTATTAATAATTCAAATGTGTATTGTACGTACAAGTGATTGTGTTTGCCCTTTTGTTTTCAGAAAAAGGCTACACTGATGCATGGATGAGATTATGATCTAAATAATGCATATCTTGTCTGAAGATTACATATCACTGGTTCCAACCGAAGGAGTGATGTTGGTGTGAAAACTTATTTGTGTGTTGCCGCTCATTTGAAATGAATGTTGATGAGATTATATCACATACATAAAATAATACAATATTGTTTCATAAGCTGGGACTTTGTCTACTACTTCAGTATGCCCAGTGTTCTTTTTGTCTATAGTAACATGATATTGTTCAAGCCAAAATTGGGATTTCACAATTGTTCCTCTTAACTAAGCAGTTGCTCATTATATTTACATTCCTTATAGTTATGGTGAAATCCACTGTGTCTAACAGTGTGGTCCCAATTGTTTGGTAGTGTGTTCATAGATGGAATAAAATATAATGTCATGTACAAAACATTGTCAGGATCACCGACCATAAAGCTTTATCTGACATTTTCATATATTTAATTAATGTTTTAACACCTTATGACTAAATGATTTATTTACTGTAATTAGATGTGTTATTTATTATTAACGGAATTCATGACTTCATAAACAGCCCAGCCCAACTCTACACCTTTAAGTATTTGTCCTTCAGTGCAAGACTGATTGTTGAACATGTATACGGGATTATTTTCCCAACGGTAGTACTGTAGCGTTTGCGGGATAACACCCCGCCACCAAATCGTATCGTTTGGCGCGAGCGGTCGGCACGGAGGCGTCTAGTGGCGGACTCGGGCACACGTTCACTCACTCAGTCTAACCAGTCTAACACAAACAATATATATATGGTTTCTACAGTTTATTACATCAAAATCCTACCAGTACAAATCTAAGACACTCACTAAAATACTTCACTAACTAAACCAATATAAACACAATACAAATGTGACGGTACTGACAGCGTGTTTGACACGCGATCAAGCAAAGAACTCACCCACAGGTGTGGTGTGGTTCCTCAATCAGAGAACAATATGCCTCGTACGGCACAACTTCTTTCAGCACAATGTACTGTGACAGTATCTCTGTCACAGGGCGCTCTGGAGCGGCGTGTTTCGGGGTGAACAGCGTATGTGTGTGTTCCCCGACAAATGGCCCCAGTAGTCCACCTCGAATCATTAAAATACTCCCTATTTATACTAGTGGTACTGTAGCCCGAGGACAGACGCTAGACGCCTTACCTAATATTTTGTCCAGCGCGTCTACCCCTAGAAATCTTGGCAGGGTGCCAGCGGACTCTGCACCCTGTGGTTTCCCCCAACAACAATAAAGTGGAGCATCTTCCTAAACCAGATGGCCCTAGAAATTAGCATAGACGAGCCTGCAGTGCTAGTGAACTTTCCCTCCCCTGGTAGCGTCCCAAAATACCAGGGTTGGTCCTCTGCCTCAGCCAGATGGCCCTAAAATTACCATATAAACTGCATAGGAAACCTTCCATACTGGTTATAGTCTCTTAACCGGGTAAACACCCTCCTTGTGATTATGTACGTATTTGCATATATGCATGGCTTTAGTAGCCCTAAATAGTGATAGATATATTTATATATAATTATAGTACTTCGCGATGAAAAATCCCTACAGTACGACCAATTCTGTAGTGATATTCAAGAGATTGGTAACTGTTACCTGTAGGACTCGTATCATGAAATAATAACTTGCACTTGTAAAAAATGTGTGTGAACTAACATTACTAGTCACAAGTATTGCAGTGGTTATATTTTGTTAGAGTTGGAGGAACCCAGAGTGGACTAAGTGTTCAGTGGATTTTTTGACATATATTTAAATACGTTCAAAATTAGGTTCATACCATGCACTATTTTGGGATAGGCCACAATCCGGAACAGATGTTTGTGTGGTTGATTAGTTTTCAAATATGTATTACCGTTGCAAAAATGCATGATAAATTATCATTCCTCCGTAGAGTTTGTAGTAAATCAATCACTGCACTACTTGATTATTAATTTTCAGCATCAAATCCCTATCACCATCCGCTTAGTAGTTTTTCCTTGAATTAGGATTCTAGTAAAGCAACGTGAGGTGTGTTCAACACTTATTATAATCATAATGTTGCTAGAATGTCAATTGCAATTCAATTAGCCACATTTGTGCAAACCAGTTTACAATGTTATTGTTGTGTGTATGAAATATTCAAATTGCAAACAAAACCATAAATATATACTGCTGATAATACTGATACAAATTGCAACTTATTTAGCAAGCATTGTGATGAAAATTACCTACCCTAGCTAATCAAGGAACAGACAAACTCGTTTTAAATTAAGCCAAGATGACCATAAGCCATTAACAGTATTATTAACTATTCCTCCCATGCTTGTACAATAGTGAACATTTCTTTATTGAAAGGTAGCCTGGTAATTAGTATATTCTTATCTACAAAAAAAGGTCTGTTGTGTAATAAACTGCCCCAGGTTGCTTGATCATAGGTTTGGTTGTTACCATGTAGTGGTTTACTTTTATGGATAATAAATAATGCATTTACGAAAAATTACTGATACAGGCCTGGCGGTATAGCTGATATTTCATAAAAATATTTTAAGTGGTTAAAAATGCTAAATCAAACATTTCATGTTAATTACAATTAATGTTTACGGCTAACACTCCTGGTGGAGCCAAACGGCTAGAACAAATGTTTTTTATGTAGGTGATCTACATAAAAAACATTTGTTCTAGCCGTTTGGCTCCACCAGGAGTGTTAGCCGGTATACCGACAAGACTAGATTTCGTTCTCACCCATTTCATTTCTGTATAACATACCTTAGTAGGTATGTAATCTATGACAACGAACCTGTGACTAAGCTATGTCTGAAGTTTAGCAACGTGCACCAATTTTCGCGTGGCTATTTGTCAAAAAATTGACCTGCAGATGGTTGCTGCTCTCTGTAGATTGCACAGGTCCAGCTAATGCGTATAAAATAAACGATAATTGCCAAGCCAAATAATGGAATATTATACTAAATAAAACAAATCATTGAAATAATTGAAACGTCAACATGACGTTCACATAATAAATTATGTAATATACTTGTCGCTAAAAAGGGAAGAGTTACAGCAAGGCGCTCAGCAGGTGGTATAGCGTCCAGCATGGCTGCGTCGAGCATGGACGATTAACGGCGAAGAAGATATTGAAATTGTTGTGTAGGGTAACCTGGGGCAGCGCGGCCCCCCTAAGGGAAAAGTTATGTATTTTTGTATCCATAACTTTTCGATGCATAATTGTGCATTAAGAGTATTGAGGTGTATATACTTTATGTATGACACAAATCTCTGAACGATTGAATAACCAAAACGTAAGTTATAGCACGTTTAAAATGTGCTCCAATAAAACCGTCTTGCCCCATGCCTGGGGCAAAACGGCCCCTCGCCTGGGGTAAAACTCACCAAACAAGGCCATTCCTCTTCATCGCTGCTTTCGTCGACTTTCTTTCACGTTTTATTTAAACTATTGTGTATGCTATGAATACATCACAGCTTTATTGCGTTTACATACCATATTCGTACTGCATGGCGGGGCAAGACGGCCCCGGGGCCGTCTTGCCCCGTTCATACGGGGGCCGTCTTGCCCCATACACACCAGTGCTGACTTTTTCACCTTCACACATAATCCTTTAATATCGCTTCCATTTTCGATGAAAGTTATTGAAAACGTATATAGTTGTAAGTGCATTAGTACCAGTCACTGGCTTACCAAGAGTGATTATTATACGAAGAGTGATTATTAGATCACAGGGTATGCAAAACTTTAAAAACAGTTTGTGAACTTATTTTTGGTAGCGTTTGGCCTTGCGGTCGCTAAGAATATTTGCTAGGTAGCAGCATCATGCAACACTATTCAATGTTAGTTTGGGTTCACTCGTTTTTCAGATAAGACGGGGGCCGTCTTACCCCCAGGGGCCGTCTTGCCCCAGGTTACCCTATCCATCAGGACAAAGTTTGCAAAATTGTTCTAGGGTTCTCCACTTTAATGTCCTTCATTAGAACATGAAATACGCCGAACTGCTGGCGCCGCGCTATCTTCAGCGAACCATCCTTTTGGTTTCTTCAGCGTTTCTTTATTTTCTTCGTCATCAATTTGCTGCAGCACAGATAATGCACCGGGCAAAATTGCATGATCTTCGTCACTGCTGCTGCTGCAACTGTCAGCCATTGCCGTAAACAAGCATATGTGCGTCTGTAATGGTCTTAACCTTATGACGTCACTCGCGCAACTCTCTCGACTCGACTTGTGACTCGTACTCGTGACTCGTACTCGTACTCGTACTCGTGACTCGTACTCGTGACTCGTACTCGTGACTCGTACTCGTGACTCGTGACTCGTGACTCGTGACTCGTGACTCGTGACTCGTACTCGTGACTCGTGCTCGTGACTCGTGCTCGTGACTCGTGCTCGTGACTCGTGCTCGTGACTCGTGACTCGTGACTCGTGACTCGTGCTCGTGACTCGTGCTCGTGACTCGTGCTCGTGACTCGTGCTCGTGACTCGTGACTCGTGACTCGTGACTCGTGACTCGTGACTCGTGACTCGTGACTCGTGACTCGTGACTCGTGACTCGTGACTCGTGACTCGTGACTCGTGACTCGTGACTCGTGACTCGTGACTCGTGACTCTTGACTCGTGACTCGTGACTCGTGACTCGTGACTCGTGACTCGTGACTCGTGACTCGTGACTCGTGACTCGTGACTCGTGACTCGTGACTCGTGACTCGTGACTCGTGACTCGTGACTCGTGACTCGTGACTCGTGACTCGTGACTCGTGACTCGTGACTCGTGACTCGTGACTCGTGACTCGTGACTCGTGACTCGTGACTCGTGACTCGTGACTCGTGACTCGTGACTCGTGACTCGTGACTCGTGACTCGTGACTCGTGACTCGTGACTCGTGACTCGTGACTCGTGACTCGTGACTCGTGACTCGTGACTCGTGACTCGTGACTCGTGACTCGTGACTCGTGACTCGTGACTCGTGACTCGTGACTCGTGACTCGTGACTCGTGACTCGTGACTCGTGACTCGTGACTCGTGACTCGTGACTCGTGACTCGTGACTCGTGACTCGTGACTCGTGACTCGTGACTCGTGACTCGTGACTCGTGACTCGTGACTCGTGACTCGTGACTCGTGACTCGTGACTCGTGACTCGTGACTCGTGACTCGTGACTCGTGACTCGTGACTCGTGACTCGTGACTCGTGACTCGTGACTCGTGACTCGTGACTCGTGACTCGTGACTCGTGACTCGTGACACGTACTCGTGACTCGTACTCGTCACAGGTACTCGTCACTCGTGCTCGGTACTCGTCACTCGTACTCGTCACTCGTACTCGTACTCGTACTCGTACTCGTACTCGTACTCGTACTCGTACTCGTACTCGTACTCGTACTCGTACTCGTACTCGTACTCGTACTCGTACTCGTCACACGTACTCGTCACTCGTACTCGTCACACGTACTCGTCACTCGTACTCGTCACTCGTACTCGTCACACGTACTCGTCACTCGAACTCGTCACTCGTCACTCGTACTCGTCACTCGTCACTCGTACTCGTCACACGTACTCGTCACACGTACTCGTCACACGTACTCGTCACTCGTACTCGTACTCGTCACTCGTACGTGTATCATCCCCTTAAGCAAGGTAGTTATTAAGCTTTGAAAATAATAGTAACATGCTTTGCCTGGCGTCTTTCAAAATTGTGAATATTGCAAAATGGCTGATATCTGAACGTAAATAAGGGTCATAAGTAATAATCACGTCATAGTAATAAATATCACGTCTAAAAACGATTCATTTCAGCATAACTGGAACGCATACTGCTTTGTGAGCGAGTGTATTCGATTCACGCATACAACACACTCATATGGGCTTCCTGAAAAAGTTGGTGATTTAAGTCTCTCTTGGGTTTGCCCACATGAGGTGAGGGTTAATGCACGGCCCGTAGTATAAAGATTCCTCTTGGTAAAACATTGCGTAATGCGGAAAGTAATTGAACTCATAGTTTCGAATGTGTTTTATATCCAAAAGAGCAGACATTATCTGAGTTGTTCTAAAAAGAAACGATTCAATTATACAGAGCTAGTGGCAACACAAGTAATTTATCTTAACACTTGTTGTATTTAAATCCAACATAGTCAGTTATGTCGAAGGTTGTTGTTATATTAAAGTTCATGTTTTGAAATTGTGTTCATTTATTGTCTCTGTTAAAACTAACAAGGAACACGCCGATCTACAGAACTCTGTAGACATGTACAAGACCGTCATAGTCCATGTAGTGCTTGATGGGAGGAATCACGTGTTCAATGCATTGCCACTTCTTCTCGTCAGCCCACCTCTTGAAGGACGGGTGAAGGTTACGGTATTCTTCACAGTTCCGGATGTTCTCTTCACGCATAGCATTTACGATCAGGCCGCCTGTAAGAAGCACGAACACAACATCAAACCCAACCCACACGAAGTGACCGCTACTATTTTCAACAAGCTATCAGATGTTACACTGCCTGTAGGAAAAGCGACTTTTCTTGAGTGTTTGATAATCTCACGGTCTAACGATTCGATACCTTTAATTACTGGTGGTAGATGTCAAGAAAGTAGACTGGCTGCTACGCGTTTTAACAAAAGAATAACAAATACTAATTTTCATTCCAGCATTAAAAAAATTCACCTATCAAATGCACCAAGTTAATCAGCCATTATATCGTAATTCTGTAATATGGCGCAGTTTTGTGCAATAGTAGCCATCGGCGTCAATCCCTATCCCGCTGATATATTATATTTATACACATGCTGGTTTATATTATATCGCATTGGATTGTTTTGTAAGTGTCCGTCATTCAGCTCCGTACACAATACGTTTAACTCTTGCCAAGAATAGTTTTGAAATAATCTGAAGACTCTCCAAATAAAGATGGCTTCAAACTTAAATATAATTATCAATGTATGTTGCAACAAACAAACAAACAAACAAACACACACAGACACATATATGTTTATGGGAAGTCCATATATATATATATATATATATATATATATATATATATATATATTCGTGAAAATGTTCATCAAGTTGGCAGTATATTATTCGAAACAAATTTCATGATTACACAACTAGCAATGTTCGACTTACTTCTACGTTTCGACCACCACCGGCGGCGTTCTTCAGGAACTGAATGTTCAGTGGTCGCTATATATATATATATATATATATATATATATATATATATATATATATATGAGTCAGACATTAGCGTATCTGTTATATATATATATATATATATATATATATATATATATATATATATATATATATATATATATATATATAGAACAGATACGCAAATGTCTGACTCATTATACTATTCATTTGTTTTAAGTGGGCGCTATTGTTGTTCATTGAAGTGTATGTATTTTGTGTTCTTACCAATTTAATCAGCTCAACCTAGGTTTTTTTTACAATGATGTCAGAGGTTGTTGACACGATGCAGTCGCCATTTTTAGCAATTTATCTATCAATGTTCTTTACGCTTAAATGAATCTTGTGACATGTCCATATCTCATTGGTATATTGTCTCTTCGTATGTTCATGAACTAAATAAATGTTGGCAACCTGGCAATATTCACGTTATTTCTGACAGTGCCTAAGTTTGAGGAAATATTCACCTGGTTTGACGACCCGTATAAGCTCGAGGAAAGCATCACACTTGAAGTGTCCTTCGCAAAGTCCACCGGCCATGACAGCGGAATCGTACGTGTCTAACAGAAATATCGACACATATATTAAAATCTTTCTGAAATTGTATTTTATACTTAGCGGAAACACTTAGAAAAGCTGGTAACAACATAAACAAAACAGAGCGAAATATTTGCAACAGTAACGACGCTATAATGAATGACATGTACAAGGGATGGGCGAGAGACACATATCCCATGAGGTGAAGGGAAAGGCGGTTTATTCATATTTAACACCAGTATACCTGCATGTTCTAGGCGGGAGGTTTGTTACCATCGGGTTGCAACACAAACCTTTGCTTGAAATTGTGGACTCCAAGCGCTTTATTGAGATGATGATAAGTCCATCGGGCAAAATGGCAATGATGTGTGCTTGCGCCATAGAGTTATGTTTGTTCAGTTGCTTGCGTAGACCAGTGTGTGCAATACAAGACGTTACATTTTGGTGCTGTAGAGGCTGCAAGCAGCAGCATGCAGATTTGCACCGAGGAACAAGTAAATATCACCTTGCTTATGTGTGCGTGCGTGCGCGCAAGCGCGTGTTTGGTGTTTGTATGTGTGTGCGCGTGCGCGTGCGCGTGCGCGTGCGCGTGCGCGTGCGCGTGCGCGTGCGCGTGCGCGTGCGCGTGCGCGTGCGCGTGCGCGTGCGCGTGCGCGTGCGCGTGCGTGTCAGTTCCACTCACTGTCCGCCATCGGCAGCTTGTAGCCACCGCCTATGCGGCAACAGTAGAAGTTGCTGTAGACGCCGGTGTCACGGGCCTTGTCGAGCATCGCCTGTGAGGCGTCAGTGGCGTCGAGTCGCGTGTAACCGTACTTCTCCTTCAACTGTCACGGGCGAAACAACAGCGGATTCACTTTATTTCCGCGACATGTTAATAGAAACATCACGCAGCTGCATGGCAACACATTGGCGTCATTGTAGAAAGAGAAAAGCAAATAAACCAAATTATGTTACCACTCTCCACTATACAGAATTTCACAATTTTCATCTAACCACTGTCTCCATCAGTCCATACTCACGATGATCGCCTGCAGGCCTGTGCCGGCCGCCACGTCTAAGATGAGGGCGTCTTTCGGGATGCCGAGAGCGCGAGCGTGCTTGTCGAAGTATTCACTCACGAACTGAGGCCCCATGTACCCGCCAGCCTGCATGTCCTACAACCACGTACTGCCTACGATTTAATATAACACAAATTATCTTTACAAAATACTATTGTCGCGTTTACCATGCTGTTAAATGTTACGTTAATTACAAAAATGAACAGGCTAACTATATGTGGGTGTAGAGTTGCCTCTGGGCTGTTGCCGTTTTTAATTTACTAGGAGGCGCAATTACGCAAAAACAGTATTGTGTCCAGCGGGATGCAAAACAATTTTGAGGGCAGCCCTGAGTTAGCTTGTGCGTCACACGGAGTGTATTTAGGCCTTCTAAGGACAACGCTTGCCCGACAGCATACGGGGCATCTGGCCAAGATCATGCTTCCTTCTTAAATTGGGTCCGGTGACCTTAAACGGCCAATCCCGTTGTCTGCCTTGACTGGACATAACGGCTTTTTGATTCTGGGATATCAGCTTAACGTTTTGGCTGGATCGAGATACGTGGTGTTAATTGGACACAGTTCTGCGGACCTTCCTCCACGTCAGGTGAGTTTTCTTTCTTCTTGCGACACATTCCACGTGTAGTGGTATGTCACACACGTTGTATATTCTTGTTCGCATGTTTGACGCCTTATTGGTGTTTGTTGCGATCGCTCTCTGCGCTTGTTCGGCTCACCTCGGCTTGGGGTGCGTCGGTACAAGATGTGTTGTTTGCTTGTTGCCTTCGTGCCGGTGATATGTTACGGATGTGATACTTGCCTTTACTCAAGTCACTCTGAAAGTTTTATGTTGTCTGCACGTTGGTTTTTTACATCGTCTCATGGGCGCGTTCACACACTGTGGCTTCCAGGCTGGGGTGCGGTATGCCCGTATTAATTACCACCAGGAAGATGGCCGCGGGTGGCTGCCGTAGAGTTCCGGTTGGATTAATCCTGGCGGGTGGTAACGTCAACTGCCACAGGATGCGACGCACGGTGCGCCCTGGTTTTAGTGTGTGGCTGTCCCATGCTGTGTTGCAAGTCTTCTGTTTTCATTACAGCGGCAATTGGCAGCTTTCCCGTTTTGCATAATTTTGATCAATGTTTGTATTTCTGGGTGTGTTGGCGTGGTGTTGCGTTTACCTGTTTGCACGCACGACACACACATGTCTGTGTGTATGTGTGTGTGTATTTGTAAGTATGTACGTATGTGTTTCCATGTGTGCATGTGTGTGGTTCTGTTTATGTGTGTGTATACGCGTATGTCTGTAAGTGTGTATATACATGTGTTACGTATGTATACATGTGTGTGTATATGTATGCATATATATATATATATATATATATATATATATATATATATATATATATATATATATATATATATATATAAATATATATGTCCGTGTGTACACATGTGTACACGCACGTAAGCATTTGTTATTACCTGGTTATGTCGGTGTACACGCACCCATTCTTTTGTACGTATTTTCGTTTTACCCCATTTGTGCGTCGCCAAGAGGTGGCCAGTTACACAGCTTAGGTTACCGCCTGCGGCATGTCAGGGCCATTTCTCTTCCTTGCACGTTCCCTCTGCGGTTAGTGGGCGCCTATTTTGGGCCCTCTCTTTTTTGCTTTTCAGTTCTTGTTCATTTCACTGAGGATTCTCCTAGCGCCAAGCCCGTGTGGTTTGTCTTTTTCAGCTGTACGGATTTTACCGGCATTGTTTCACTGCTGTTCTACATGGCGCCGAGACAATCGGCCGTAACAAGCCAGTTATCTATACAGTTTTGCCGACATATTACACCGTTGTACTTTCTGGCGCCGAGTCATCGGCCGTAACATGCCAGTCGTGAAAGCGGTGTTGTATTTCTTATCGGTGAGGTTAACTGCCGGTGTTTCAGCTGTATGCAGCGGGTATGCATTTACACACCTCGCGCCAACTAAGTTGGCCGTTATATATGTGCCATGTGTCAGTGTAAAATACCCTGTTTCGTTTGACAGCATGAATTCGCTCTACGCCACCCGTGCGAACACGAGATTGGCGAAGGCACGTTTCGTTTCGACTACTACCCGAGCTGCAACGCGGGTCCCTGATCACGCTGTGCTGATCGACCCCGGTCTCCTACATACCTTGGTGGAGGCTGTCTCCACTGCTGTCGACGAGCGCCTTGACGCACGTAATCACCTTTTACGTCAAGCCATCGATGCCGTTGCTGCCAACGCCGCTTCCGTACAGGCTGCCGCTTCTCTGGCGCCTCCCTCGTCCAGGTCGGCGTCTCCACGTCAACGGGTCAGCAGGCTTTCCCGTAAGAGGTCGCCATCACCGTCGCCATGCAGGTCGATGTCCCCGAGCAGCAAGACCACCAAACGCTCAGCGCCTAGGCCCGTCGCGAGACATCGCTCGTTGTCGGCCAGCTCCTCCTGCTCGTCACGTGCGTTGGTCGACGATGTCGGCGGGGATCACCACGAGCCTGCTTTTGAGGATTGCGCGCGGGTATCGGCCGGCTGCTCTCCAGGTGAGAAGTTCTCCTCCGGATACGGCTTGTTGGGCCAGGGTGTGTGTCACTCTTTGAAGGAGAACATTGTTGCCGGAAATTATATTCTCCTTCGCTTGTTGCGTCGTAATCACTCTATCGATATCAATTTTGACCCCCGCACTCCTCCTAAAGACAGCTCCAAGGATGTTGTCCCTGTCACCACTTTGCAGGAATGGACTCATTTGTTCCTGCTCTACCAAGCCATTCGTCTACAGGCTTTCCCGCAGGAGGGCTATGGTATGACCACTTACATATCACACATTCTCCGAATCGCCGACAGTGCAGGTTTTCCTACGACTGCAGAATACGATGGTCAATTCCGCATACAGTGGGGTGAACGTAAACTGCCATGGGAGATTTTCCGCGGCGACATTCTATTCGAGGTGGAAAACCACATCCGGCACCAGCGCGGCCCTCGCCCTTTTCGTGCCGGCGGCACTGGTTCACGGGCCTTCACGCGTCACTGCTTCCGCTTTAACAAGAGAGGTGGGCGTACTAAGCGTTCCTGTCCTTACAGCCACCGCTGTTCCATCTGTCGACGGACGAATCACGGTGCGTCCACATGTCGCGCCGCCGACAAAGCGATCCCCGCTACCCACGTCAAGTAACTCGGGCGTTGCCTTCTATGACGTCCCACTCTCGACACATCGTCGTCATGTGTTGCCCACACCCATGGATGTGTCTGCTCTCCGTCGTCATTTAGATGGCTACAATGCACACTTGTATGATTTCCTACTTGTTGGCTTCACACGGGGTTTTCGCATTCCCTCCTCCCTGCTATCTGACCCTGCCAAGGGAAGCTATCAGAATCACAAACCTGTCTCTGGTAATCCCTCCGCCGTCCGAGATAAGGTTGTCACTGAAAGGGGATTCGGTCGCATTGCTGGCCCTTTTCTCTCTCCCCCTTCCATAACCATATTTTGTCGCCTTTAGCTATTATCCCTAAACGGGATGCTGGAGAATTTCGCCTCCTTCACGATCTCAGCTACCCCAAGCACAACTCCGTCAATTCGCATATACCGCGGGATTTCACTACGGTTCAATTTGAGCTGCTAGATACATGCATTGAACATATTCTGGAGATAGGGGTTGGGTGTCAGGTTGCTAAAGCAGATTTGAAGGACGCGTTTCGCATCATCCCGGTCTGTCCGCTTGACTACCATTTGTTAGGTTTCACATTTCAAATTAAGTTCTATTTTGACATGTGTCTCCCTATGGGATGCAGCGTATCTTGTCAAATCTTCGAAGCGCTCTCTTGTGCACTTCAGTGGATTTGTATCAACAAGTTCCGAGTTTCCAGCATGAGTCACATTCTTGACGATTTCATTTTCTTCGGCCCTCCCCATTCTGGGCAGTGTCAGTTTAACCTCGACGCTTTCTCTATCCTCTTTCGTTCTCTCAACCTTCCGGTGAAACACGCCAAGACTGTGGTGCCGACTTCCGCTCCTACACTCCATGGCATTGTGGTAGATACCTGTGCACAGACATTAGCTATGCCTACGGACAAGCTGACCCCCCCCCTGGTACAACGCTTACACGTCTTGTCTAGGCGGAAAAAGGTTTGCTTGCGTGATCTCTTATCGGTTATCGGCTTCTTGACGTTTGCGTGTCGTGCCATTGTTCCGGGTCGTGCCTTCTTACGTCGTTTACACGACCTCACCTGTGGTATTTCCAATCCTCGCCACAAAGTTCGCCTCACTCGGGAAGCACGCAAGGATTTAACTGCATGACTTGATTTCTTCCATGTTTTCAATGGCACGTTGTCCTTCCTTCCGGTGGACTGGACATCCTCAGATGTTCTCAACTTGTTTTCCGATGCTAGCGGCTTTGCTTTTAGTGCAGTCTTCCGGGACGCCTGGTTGCAGGGCATTTTCCCCGATACTCAGCAGGATGAACATATTTCGGTGAAGGAACTACTTCCCATTGTACTGGCGGTACGCGTGTGGAGTCATCTTCTCCGTGATTCGCGTATCCTTTTCTTCACGGACAACACAGCCGTGGTCGAAGTCATCAACAAACAGACGTCTAAACACCCCCCCCCCCCCCTTTCATGCACCTGGTTCGTCAGTTGGTAGTGACTTGTCTGCAGTTTAACATTGCTTTCCGTGCTAAACATACTCCGGGTAAACATAACCAACTGGCGGACATGATTTCTCACTTGCAGATGGACAGCGCCCGTCGGCTTCGCCCAAGCCTAGATGCCGAAGCCACCACGTTTCCTACTCACTGGCTACATTGGGAGCCCGTTCAATGAATACGACCGTTGGAGCAATTTCCCACACATGGCAGCGGATGTATCAGCGTTATTGGGATGAGTTCGTTTTGTTTGCGGCTCACCTGGTTGAAGGTAAAGCTACGTTTCTACCTGCGTCTCCGTACCTGGTACGTTGCTTCTGTCAAGCGTTGAGTACCCAGGGCAGGGCGCCCAGTACAATACGTGGCTACCTGACCTCCATTGCAGGCGTCCATAAATCGGCAGGTTTTCCTGATCCCACTGCTCATTACTTGACTCGAAGATTCATCAAAGATCTCGGTTTGGCCCATGGCTCAGTCGATGACCGGGACCCGCTGTCTGAGCAGGATCTGACGTCGCTCCTACACGCTCTTCGTCGTGTGGGCTGTTCGTCCTACAATTTGTCTTTATTTCGCGCCATGTTCGTCCTAATATTTCTTGGTTTCTTACGTATCAGTGAAGTTACCAAGCATCGGCACAATCTCCAATATAACCAATGCACGGTCACTTCAGCATGTGTTAAACTTACATTTCAATCTTACAAGCATAGCCATGTTAAGCCTTATAAGTTAGAAGTGCCTGCTATGAACTCTCGCTCATGTCCTCGCAAATTGTTAACTCGTTATCTTCAGCTGTGCGGGTCCGCTCCTGGTCCGTTGTTTCTCTATGCCGACGGGAAACCTGTTTCCCGTGGGTATTTCGCGAAAGTCCTGAAACCAGCGGTTACACACGCTCACCTCCCTGGGCGTATTACACCGCACAGCTTCCGTATTGGTGCGGCGACGCGTGCAGCTGTTAAGGGGTATACCGCTGAACAGATTAAAGTTTCTGGACGCTGGCGGTCTAACGCATACATGTCATACATTCGGGTGGTTCATTGCAAATCTCCACGGTGATCCGCTGTTTGTTTGTTTGTTTGTCTGTTGCAGCTGAGACGCGTCACCTGATACACCGTCTCGGTTTCCCTGGCCGCCTCGCTCAACACACTCGTTACAGTGGTCGCCGCGATCGGCCTAGGTTGGCCAGCATGTCAGGCGGCGTGACGCCCTCTCGAGGCGTCCTACCGGGCCAGCCCGGGGGCTCGTTTTGACTTACCACATAGGTTAAGGCTACGGGCCCTTTTTCGACCAATGAGTAACGAGCATTTGTCCGCGTGGGCAGCCCCTGTTTACTGTTTACAAGGTACACGTGATAATGTTTCCACGTGCTTCTGCTAAGCCTGTTTCCACGAACGTCACGTGTTCAACCATTGATCATTTCGTGTTCAACCAGCGGGAAATTTCACTTCGACGTTCGTTGGCGGCAGAAATGTCTCAGTTGCAACTGTTCAGAGTTTCAGGACACAGTCATCAAGGGCAAGGCAAGTCTATATACGCAGCCATAAACCCAATTGTTAATAACTAAACTAGATATTAATGCCCTGATTTTCCTAGTATTCATCAGTCGGAAGCTACAACTGTCATCCATCCTTCGTGTGTTCTTTATCTGTATGATAATAACTATACTTCAGTCTTCAGGGCGGGTTGTACACACAGCACAAAATCGGCTTTCAGTCCCAGAGTCTCAAAGTAACAACCTGGCATTGGTACCCGAATCAACACCTTTCACAGGCCCTATTTAACTCTACTGACAGGCACCAGCAGTTGCCATCATCACAGTAGCAGTTAGACTGGTGTAATATATTTTGTCTCATATCGCCTTAGGCTTCACTGTAAACGCCATGGCCATGCATGCACTTACAGCAATATGAAACAAAATATTATGCCACATCGGGAAAACATGTGAAAAATATCAGTTATTTATTTTTTGTTAATGTAGACATTAGTTGTTAGATCATTATCACATACTCCTACACCTAGGTTTTATTATTTTGTTATTGCTAAATTTGTTTCTTTTCTAAATTGATAGCCTCGCCTCAGGTTAAGCAGAATAAATCAAACAAAAAAGTATTTAATGTATACAATAATGGACTATTTATTAAGCTGGTAGCTTGAAGTCTGGTATAATATTAAATGAGTACATATATCTTTTTTCAGAATATCCTGCCAGATGGATATGTCCATCATATCACTAGTTTTCAGAGACATGAAGATGTACGAGTTGAGGTAACTAATTTTAATAAGTCAGTCATTATAATAGTGTTACAAGCAATCCCACTACATTTGTACAACATGGTTGTTTTTTTATTGGTAAACACTGTTTTTGTATGATGGTGTGGTTGAACGAAATATAATACATATAATACGAAATATAATACAAAAGTGGCTGATACATATATCTACACTTAATGTAATGTATATACAAGTCAAGCATACTGTACAGGAAATACACATTCTAAGAGAGTTTTTAATAGTAATATAACATCTCAGATAAAAAGGCAAAAATATTCAAATTATTCAAATGATCATTTTATAATAATTATATTTCTTATACAGATTCGTTTCGCGATAGCGATGCGTCTGGAACTGGCCAGCAAAGAAGCAGCGATGGAATGGCTACAGAAGTCTGAGGCCCCATCGTATACTACAATGAGTGTGCTGAGGACCTATCCTCATTGCAAGACAAAGAATGTTTTTTGGGTATGTATAATTATAATATATAATTATATATATATATATTTATATATATATATAATATTTAATGTATAATATATATATATATATATATATATATATA
>OZ024862.1:42140806-42185806 GCA_964017155.1 Oasisia sp. SBJ-2009 | reverse complement strand
ACGATCGAACGAACGAACGAACGAACGAACGATATATATATATATATATATATATATATATATATATGTGTGTGTGTGTGTGTGTGTGTGTGTGTGTGTGTGTGTGTGTGTGTGTGTGTAACAGGCAGGGTTACTGACTAAATTATTAATTATATCATTAAAACTTAACTAATATTTTCTAATCTTTTGTCCCTTTTTACTTCACACTATTCCAATAAACCCCATTAGTATCTATAGGCTGGAAGAGCCTAAGAGTCCCTTTCCTTGTTTACCCTGTTGTGCCAGTGGCAGCGTGACAGCCAATGCAATTGAAGTCATATCTTGTTACCACTGGGGAGCAAGCAGTGGTCAGTGGGAGCAAGGGTTGGTTAAAGGAGGCTGTAGAGAAGAGACTGCGTGTTTTGGCACTCTCTTCACTCCTGCGTGTTTTGGGCACTCGCTTCACGCCATTAAAGCACCAAAAGAAGCATGAAAGACAGCAGACATGTAGCATAGACCTACTTGTACTGAGCCGATGCTCAGCTGCAGTAGTTTCTACATTCCTAGTTGGGGTTTTTGTTTTAGTTGTATAATATAGAACACACCACAATAAATTGTATAAGCATTTACACGTGTGTTCTGCCTTCAATGATAATCTCTCCGTCTACATATATATATATATATATATATATATATATATATATACATAACACATTCTTTAAGTAACCATTTCTTCATCTGGGTTTCACAGTAGGATTGAACCAGCAAACCCCACGCCTGTGGGCATTCGATACCCTGACATTATAACATGGAAAGGGAACACTTGTGAGATCATCGTACCAGGATTTGGGCCGACAATTTCGTTATCAATGAAGCCCACAGTTGTATTACACCAACCCGTCATTAATAAATGGAAAGAGAATGTATAACTCAAAATCCTGACCTGCTGGGATAAATATGACTTCCGAATTGGAACCAGCATATTGGATTTAATCTAAATTGATTCCGCTAGCAAAAGTTGTGGTATTGCGAAATAGAAGAAATCGACGAAATCGACTAAGTACAAGAAACCAACATGAAATCCACGAAAACGACTAAGTCCTACGAGAAATGTGTACGTTATTACATTATCAGGCGAAAGTTATTACATTATCAGGCAAGAGGAGTTTATTACATTATCGGTTGAAAATTATTACATTATCGGTTAGCAAGTTTATTACATTATCGGTTGATGTTATTACATTATAGGGTGGTTATTACATTATCGGTTGATTTTATTACATTATCGGGTAGTTATTACATTACCGGGCGATTATTACATTATCGGTTGTAACAGGGCCTACAGGGTAGAACCATGATTACATTCGGTAGATGGCAGCACGGTATAGAGTCACATCGCTATGGCTCTCTGTCTTAAAGTTGCATTCTGACTTCCGCCATGTTTAAAATACAATTTCCCAGTAAACCAGCATTCCCCATACACTATATATTGTTTTCCTCAACTACCTATCAACTTATTTTCACATAATATGCCATTTTAAGATAAAAAGCAGCAAAAGACGAAAAATTGTTCCGGTGAGCCTCACCAGTTAGAATTCTCTGATTGGTTTAGACCTCGATGAAGGGAATTCCAGTGAAAAGCGCTGTCAGGAAACCACACTAGGGCCACACTAAAAGGCGGATCACAATTGGCAGACCGCACGGAAACGACATACCACATTCACAAAGATGCCACCGCTCGATACGCTCCATATTTACGGCATGTCCAGTTGCCCACATACAAACTATCGCTGGCTACGTGCCTGTACGGTCAATGGCTAATTGGGGATGATTTAAATAACTAGGGTATTGTTGCCTAGTGGCGCCTCTGGCGCCTAACGTGGACATGTGGAATCGCCTTTTAGTTTGCCCCATCGTTTACTTACGTTGACCGGAGAGTTCCGATGGTAAAAATAGATCGACTTTTGGGAAACTTCAGAGCCGTTGTTTGTTGCAAACTTATATTTGATCAACTAACGCATAAAACCACAAAGTGAGACATGTGGTAGGAAGTATACTAATAAGCAAATATCGGTCATGGGGTACATTGACTTTTCTAAAATGCGTTAAAAAGGGGAAATTATGTCAGAATGCAACTTTAAATATAATATTTAGTTGATTTCTTATAGTTAAATCGGCGGCCGTTCGCAGATACCATGCCAGGTCACTAAACCACGTTTGACGACAAATACGCTTCGGAACAATTAAATACCTATGTTAATACAGCAGCTTATGTTAACCAGTCATGGAGGTCATGAGGGAAAATGAACCGCGAGACAACATCTCCCCTAATACACAGACAGAAAGAATCATAGCTCGCATTGCAACTCTTCGATTGCAGACGTGTTTGGCACGGTAATGGTAATTTTGGGCTTGTATGATGTAGACGGAATCTTGTCAGTTTACATCATTAGGTATTCTGTAATGTGTATGTCTGGTACCGATAAGGCCAACAACCAACATGTTACGTTAACTGTACAGCTAACTCTAATGCCGTCTTAAAATGGCAGACATATGAATGTCGCGATGATGGTCAAAAGTAACATAACACATTATTGCGTTTATAAGTCCAACATTTTTATATACACTTTAGGTCTCTAAGCTACGTAATTCTCCAGCTATGGAAATTATACTAACTGGCTTTGCTGTAGAAATATTACTAATAGGATTCGGCGGACGCCTCCTTTAAAAATGACAAAGTAAATAAACGTCAAAATAATAAACTTTACATCATCACATTTCACATTATATACATTTTGGCATCAAATCTTTGAGTCTAAATTTTCTAGTTCCTAATAGAGAAAAATAGTAGGCCTGAAGCCATACCTAAAATGGCGGATATGTGGATGTCGGCGAAGGTCAAAATTATCTTTTCGACATCGTTATTTACCAAATTATCCAAAGCCTTCAACAAAACTGCGCCATCATCTTTCCAAAATGGCGGCCATTGAAGCCTACGAAGGTCAAACATTTGATACGTGGTACAACTGCACGTATTCTGCGTTCCGTGATACACCACTATTTCACATTTGGACAGCCTCTTTGTTGAGATGGTTTTTATTCCTACATTTTGCAATTAGCTTAACGTTGTGTTCTGTGCCGATATCAACTCAGTTGAGAGTAACGGGTAGGCATACTACTTTGTGAGCGAGTGTCTTCGATTCCTACATACAACACACTCACATCTGCTTCCTGAAAAAGTTGATGATTTAAGTCTCTCTTGGGTTTGCCCACACGAAGCGAGGCTTAATGCACGGTCCGTAGCATAAACATTCCTCTTGGTAAATAATTGTGTAATGCTGAAAGTCATTCGACTCGTAGTTTCAAATGTGTTTTATATCGAAAATAGCATACATTACCTGAGTGTTTATAAAAAAGATTCAATTATACAGTACTAGTGACAACAGAAATAATTTATTTATCTAAACACTTGTTGTGTTTAAAGCCAATATAGTCAGTGTTGTCGAAGGTTATTGTTATATTAAAGCTCATGTTTTGAAGTTGTTCATATATTGTCTCTGTTAAAACGAACAAGGAACACGCCGATCTACAGAACTCTGTAGACATGTACAAGACCGTCATAGTCCATGTAGTGCTTGATGGGAGGAATCACGTGTTCGATGCATTGCCACTTCTTCTCGTCAGCCCACCTCTTGAAGGACGGGTGAAGGTTACGGTATTCTTCACAGTTCCGGATGTTCACTTCACGCATAGCGTTTACGATCAGGCCGCCTGTAAGAAGCACGAACACAACATCACATTCAATCCACACGACATGCACGGTACTACTCCTAATAAGCTATCAGAAGTTAACGTCTGTAGGAAAAGCGACTTTTCTTGATTGTTTGATAATCTCACGGTCTAACGATTCGATACCTTTAATTATTGGTGGTAGACGTCAGGAAAGTAGATAGGCTGCTAAGCGTTTAAACACAGCTTTCAATTCAATTCAATAACTTTATTCCGGAAGATAATGTGGTGAATTATACAGAGCATCACTAATCAGGATACTCTGTAGTATTGCATTACCCGATCTAGCTATACATGTCAAAAAGATATACACAAAAGAAAAACAAATACTTATTTTCATTCCAGCATTAATTTATAGCCAACATATCACCTATGAAATGCACCAAGATATTCGGCCATTATACCGTACTTCTGTAACATCATTAGTAACATTTGTTGTGCAATAGTAGGCATCTGCGTCACGTCGTGTCCCCCTGTGCTTGTAGCACTGACATATTATACCCATATTCAAGCTGAGAAGTCGTGGTTTATATATTATCTAGCACCGGTTTGTTTTGTAAGTGTCCATCATTCAGCTCTAAATACACAATATGTTTAACTCTTGACAGGAATAGCTTTGCAATAATCTGAAGACTCTCCAAATAAAGATGGCTTCAAACTTAAATATGTCAGTGTCACAAACACACACACACCCACACCCACACCCACACCCACACACACACACACACACACACACACACACACACACACACACACACACACACACACACAGACAAACATATATATATATATATATATATATATATATATATATATATATATATATATATATATATATATATATTACACATACGAATGTCTGACTCATCTGCGTCATATACTATTCATCTGTTTTAAGTGGGAGTTCTTGTTGTTAATTGAAATGTGTGTATTCTGTGTTCTTACCAATTTAATCAGCTCAACCGTAAGGATTATTACAATGATGTCAGAGGTTGTTGTACACAATGCAGTCGCCATTTTTTAGCAATTTATCTATCAATGTTTTCTATACGTTTACATCATTTATGTGATATATCCTTATCTCATTGGTATATTGTCCCAGTGTATGTTTATGAACTTAATCAATGATGGTAACCTGACAACATTAAGCTAATTTCCGACAGTATCTAAGTGTGAGGAAATACTCACCTGGTTTGACGACCCGGATAAGCTCGAGGAAAGCGTCACACTTGATATGTCCTTCGCACAGTCCACTGGACATGACAGCGGAATCGTACGTGTCTAGCAGAAATAAAAGACACCCTAGGGTTAGTAATGAACATTTAATATGACCGACAGTTCGGATAACTTTGCGTCTAAGTCATACTCAAACCGACGTACGGCTGGTATGCACATATTCTAAGACCAAACTTTTGACATTGTATTTTATTCTTAGACACCAGAACCACTTAAAAAAGCTTGATAGTAATATAAACAAATGAGAGCGGAATACAGTAACGATGCTATGAGATGCTACAAGAACAGTATCAGTTGACAAGCGTAAATGGGATGATCTGAAACAAAGGATGTTGTAACAGTATATTAAGACAAGGTGCAGTTGGATACTGGAAGGCGTGTTGGTGAGAAACACACACCCCGTGAGCTGAAGGGAAAGGCGCTTTATTCATATATACCTGCATGTTCTAAATGTGTGGTTTGTTACTCTTGGGCTACAGCCTTTGCTTCTGATTTGCAAGACGTGTTATCAAAACAGTGGACTCAATGCGCTTTGTTGAAATGATAATATGTTTATGGGAAGTCCATCAGGCAAACGGACAACGATGTGTGTTTGCTATATCTGTTCAGCTGCTTTCGAGGACCAGTGTGTGCGATACAAGCAGTGGCCCTGTGGAGGCTGCAAGCGGCCGCATGCAGATTTGTACATATGAAAAAGTACATATCAGCTTGCTTGCTTGTTTGCTTGTGTGTGTGTGTGTGTGTGTGTGTGTGTGTGTGTGTGTGTGTGTGTGTGTGTGTGTGTGTGTGTTTGTGTGTGTGTTTGTGTGTATATGTGAATGAGTGAATATATGTGTGTTTATGTGTGTGAGTGTGTGATTGTAAGTATGTATGTATGTATGTATGTATGTATGTATGTATGTATGTATGTGTGTGTGTGTGTGTGTGTGTGTGTGTGTGTGTGTGAGTGTTTGTGTGTTTGTGTGTTTGTGTGTGTATGTTTGTGTGTGTATTTGTATGTTTGTGTGTGTATGGGTGTGTATATGTGTGTGTGTATGTATGTATGTGTGTGTGTGTGTGTGTGTGTGTGTGTGTGTGTGTGTGTGTTTGTGATTGTGATTGTGATTGTGTGTGTGTTTGTTTGTGTGTGTGTGTGTGTGTGTGTGTGTGTGTGTGTGTGTGTGTGTGTGTGTGTGTGTATGTTTATGTGTGTGTTTGTGTGTATATGTGAATGAGTGAATATATGTGTGTTTATGTGTGTGAGTGTGTGATTGTAAGTATGTATGTATGTATGTATGTATGTATGTATGTATGTATGTATGTATGTATGTATGTGTGTTTGTGTGTGTATGTGAGTGTATGTGTTTGTGTGTTTGTGTGTTTGTGTGTGTATGTTTGTGTGTGTATTTGTGTGTTTGTGTGTGTATGGGTGTGTATATGTGTGTGTGTATGTATGTGTGTGTGTGTGTGTGTGTGTGAGTGAGTGTGAGTGTGAGTGTGGGTGTGGGTGTGGGTGTGGGTGTGGGTGTGGATGTGGGTGTGGGTGTGGGTGTGGGTGTGGGTGTGGGTGTGAGTGTGAGTGTGTATGTGTTTGTGTTTGTGTGTATGTTTGTGTGTGTGTTTGTGTGTTTATGTGTTTGTGTGTGAGAGTGTGTGTGTTTGTGTGTTTGTGTGTTTGTGTGTTTGTGTGTTTGTGTGTTTGTGTGTTTGTGTGTTTGTGTGTTTGTGTGTTTGTGTGTTTGTGTGTTTGTGTGTTTGTGTGTTTGTGTGTGTATGTGAGTGAATGAATATGTGTGTGTTTATGTGTGTGTGTGTGTGTGTGTGTGTGTGTGTGTGTGTGTTTGTGTGTGTGTGTGTGTGTGTGTGTGTGTGTGTGTGTGTGATTGTGTGATTGTGTGAATGTGTGAATGTGTGAGTGTGTGTGTATGAGTGTGTGCGGTTTGTGTGTGTGTGTTTGTTTGTGTGTGTTTGGGTGTGTGTGTGAGTTGTGTGTGTTTGTGTGAGTGTGTGTGTTTGTGTGTGTATGCGTGTGTGTGAGTGTATGTGTGTGTTTGTGTGTGTTTACGTGCGTGTGCGTGTGTGCGTGTGTGCGTGTGCGCGTGCGTGTGTGTACGTGTGTACGTGTGTGCGTGCGTGTGTGTGTGTGCGTGTGTACGTGTGTACGTGTGTGTATTGATGCGTGTGCATGTGCGTGTGCGTGTCAGTTCCACTCACTGTCCGCCATCGGCAGCTTGTAGCCACCGCCTATGCGGCAACAGTAGAAGTTGCTGTAGACGCCGGTGTCACGGGCCTTGTCGAGCATCGCCTGTGAGGCGTCAGTGGCGTCGAGACGCGTGTACCCGTACTTCTCCTTCAACTGTCCCGGGCGAAACAACAGCGGATTACGTTTCGGGACATGTTAAAAGGGACATCATGCAGCTGCATGGCACCACATTGGCGTCACCATAGAAAGCTTAAGGAGAAAAATAAATAAACCTCATTATGTTACCACTCTCCACTATACAGAATTTCGCAATTTTCATCTGCACAATCACACATGAAGTACACATGGTGAAATACATCATCTCAGCTGAACTACCACGTATTCATATAAAAAAGAATCATTTGATAAAATTTCACTTGGTTGTTATAATTCTCTCAAATATTTGGTTATAACATAACAATGCTAATCTTCATTTTCTTAACTAGGCCTATGTATCATCTAACCCCTGTCGCCGTCAGTCCACACTTACGAGAACGCCTTGCAGGCCTGTTCCGGTCGCCACGTCTAGGATGAGGGCGTCTTTCGGGATGCCGAGGGCGCGAGCGTGCTTGTCGAAGTATTCACCCACGAACTGAGGCGCCATGTACCCGACAGCCTGCACGTCCTACAACCACGTACAGCCCAATGATTTAATATAACTAAAACTAGCTTTACAAAATCCCATTGTCGCGTTTACCATACCATAGAATGTTCAGTTAATACAAACTTAACATTCTATGTTGCGGTTTGTTTAGCCTCTCGATAAGTACCTCTTTATTAATTAGTAATAAAAAATGAACAGGCTACGTCTTCTTAGCCTAGACAAAGTTTGATCACTATATTCGGGCATAACAGAGGATTACCTGTCCCTACCCTCCTGGGAGTGCCGCAAGGGTCTGTTCTTGGCCCAGTTCTGTTCACACTCTACACAGGACCCATCGGGCAAATAATTAGACGGCACCGTCTTGACTTCCATCTCTTTGCTGATGACTCTCAATTGTATCTTTCATTTAAGATCAATGACACTAATGATCGCATTCAGTACAAGATCATACTAACAACGTACAAAGCCAGGCATCTACTTGCGCCTAGCTACCTATCTGCTCGAGTTCTACCAGCCAATCAGAACATTGCGGTCGTCATCAGAGTCCCTACTGGTTGTAAACAGGGCACATCTCCGCCAGTTCGGTGATCGAGCGTTCTGCATCGCTGGTCCTCATTTATGGAACGATCTACCATGCAATATGCGAACATGTGATTCGCTATACCAGTTCAAAAGACTCCTTAAAACTTATTTATTCAAAAGAGCTTCTTACTCATGAACACTGAACACTGACGGACGTTTTAAGTTTTTAGGATTTACTTATTTATTTATTTATTATTCAGAGCTGTTTTAGTATTTTTACAATCATAATATGTACTATTATTATTATAATTATTATAAGTATTTTTATTATTATTAGTATGTGTATTTTTATGTAAATGATTTTATTATTATTATTATTATTATTATTACCCTGACGTCAAAGGAGATTACTTCTTCCTGTCTCTCTAGGTCTTGCAATGGCTTTAGTTCAAATGTCAGTGATAGCATGCCAGACATAACCGAAGCACATGTTACTGTCACTGCCGCGGCAATTTCGTATAAACACCTGTCTAGCATAGAGCCTACAGACGACAGTGAATTTACACTAACTCTAACCTGTTCGTAGTCCTTGCTTGCGCAGTTATCGTATAGTTCCATCAGCTCGTCATGCGTAGCCCCTTTCTTCTGCAGAGCATTTACAAGGACTAAATGCTTCTCCGTCGAATCGTTGGTCGCGGTGCTCATCGTGGTCGTGTGATTGTATTGTATCTGTCGAACAAACGTGGGCATGCATATATATAAATATATATATATATATATATATATATTTATATATATGCATGCCCACGTTTGTTCGACAGATACAATACAATATATATATGTATATATATATATATATGTGTATATATATATATATATATACATACATATATATACATATATATATATATATATATATATATATATATATATATATATATATATGTATATATATGTATGTATATATATATATATATATATATACACATATATATATATATACATATATATATATATATATATATATATATATGTATGTATATATATATACACATATATATATATATATATATACATATATATATATATATATATATATATATATATATATATATATATATATATATATATATATATATATCAGGAATGTCCTTCCATACACGAATTCACGAATTGGAGCGAGCGAGCGAGCGAGCGAACGAACGAACGAACGAACGAACGAACGAACGAACGAACGAACGAACGAACGAACGAACGAACGAACGAACGAACGAACGAACGAACGAACGAACGAACGAACGAACGAACGAACGAACGAACGAACGAACGAACGAACGAACGAACGAACGAACGAACGAACGAACGAACGAACGAACGAACGAACGAACGAACGAACGAACGAACGAACGAACGAACGAACGAACGAACGAACGAACGAACGAACGAACGAACGAACGAACGAACGAACGAACGAACGAACGAACGAACGAACGAACGAACGAACGAACGAACGAACGAACGAACGAACGAACGAACGAACGAACGAACGAACGAACGAACGAACGAACGAACGAACGAACGAACGAACGAACGAACGAACGAACGAACGAACGAACGAACGAACGAACGAACGAACGAACGAACGAACGAACGAACGAACGAACGAACGAACGAATCACTTTATTCCAGGATATATAATTCCATATTACATAATAATTATAGGAGCAATAAATAAACGTTACGCTGAATTCGTAGATGAGTACGTCTATGGTGTCATCCATATATGAACCATATGCCTCGTTCTATTTAATTAAACTATCATATATAACTGTATTTCTTCCTTTCTCCAAATGAAACAATCTATAATTTACTATTCTTAGTACAATATCACTTCGCCCCTTGCCACATATATTGTTACAGAATCGGTATTTATAGGTTTAAAATAGTGCACACATGACTTTAAACTGCTAAAACTATTCATCCTTCGATTTCCGTTAATGAAATATTGTGATCCTCGAATTCCAAATATTCTACTCCGCTGTCGCTTGCTATAACTGTGCGAGGTATAACCAGCCATCTCGCTAAATACCCTGCGATTACACGTCTATAATCTACCCTCTTATCCACTACATTCTGGTACCATTATATTCGTTGGCTTGGAAACGAAGTGAAAATTACATCAGATTGCCACACCGTAGTAGCACCAGTCCAAGTGGTATCGTTACCCCAAAGCAGTCGCAGTCCAACCTCAGTTCTTATTCCATATATTTTCCTTGAAAAGTAAGTAAGCGACCATACATAAACCCCCACACATTTATGTTATAACTAGCTAACATATCCTAATAGCAATCAACCTTACTACTAATCTAATCATCTGACTATAAACTTTGCAATAATTCGAACAGTGACGTCAGTTACACGCATACGAACTCGCATTGAGTCGTTAATTTTAGTGTATACTTTCTTTCTTTAACACGACATACACAACTACCTAATCAGCGGAGATAGTAAGGTAATTCCAAGGTTCAATGCGAATGTTGCAGTTTTGAAGCATACACAAATGCAACACTTACCTATACAAAAAAAAGATTTAAAAAAACGTCAGGTACTTGACAATGCTGATACCGCTGTGGTCAGACGTGCCCCGCTATCGCACGAATTTTCACAGTCTGCAATATATATTGTGATATGGCGTCTGATAAGGTGCCTATAGTGCTGTCGAGAGCGAAGTGCAAATGTTATCTCAACATCTAATGATGAACGCTGAACTTCACGCCACTTTGAAGACAAAAGGACGCATGAACTGGCCCATAGGCTGAAGTTTTCGCCAATTTGGAGACAAAAGGACATTGAACTGGGCTATTTACAAGTGCGTATAGGAGGTTATTTAATTAGTACAAACTACGACACCATTTGATGTGCACACTCATTATTAAATACATGTCGTACGACTGTGGTTCTGGGTCGACTGTGTAGCACAAGACGATGTTTTGTTAGTGATAATAGTTATGACATAGATGTGAAATAGGTTTTCGCGTTAACGCTGACACAAGACACCGCACGTTACACGCGCAGAAAATACGCTTAAAGTGACGATTTCACCGGTAAGCAAATGTTACCAATTTGCCTTTTCACTCACTCACTCACTCACTCACTCACTCACTCACTCACTCACTCACTCACTCACTCACTCACTCACTCACTCACTCACTCACTCACTCACTCACTCACTCACTCACTCACTCACTCACTCACTCACTCACTCACTCACTCACTCACTCACTCATTAAGTGAGTTAATGTCTCTTTATGTATGCATGTGCGTGTATACACGCATGTGTATGCGAGTGAGTGGGTGAATGACTCACTGTGAAAGATTAGCTGTCGAAAGTGTTATCCTGGACGTGCAGCAAACTACAGATACTACCGATAGATGGCTAAACAAACCAAAATGGGTAGTTATGTAACTGCCATAGTTTCCCTAAATACGCCGTTCAACAATGTATTTGCAACTTATTTATTCTAGCTAACATCAACAATAGTCGATCGCAATAACGTCTTTTAACAAGATTTAACAAGAACAAGATTTAACAAGATTGCCACCTAGAGAATCAACTCAAGATGGCAGGTGGACAAGGAAGCCCTTTGGCTTATCGGGAGTCCAACCTATCTATCTAAATGTACCCCGCCCTTCTTAGGTACATGTCAATTTAATTTTTTTAACATATTAACACTACTAGCACCTACACAATCAGCCGATAATCTGTTCCATTCATTTACTGTTCTTTGTGAAAATGAAAATTTTCTAATATCTAATCTACACTGCTTCTTTGCTAATGTAACTACATGTCCTCTAGTCCTTCTCTCTTCCTTAACTGAGAAAAAATATTTCTGTCAATATTTTCATACCCATTCAATATTTAAAAAAACTTCTATCTGAACTCCTCGCAGTCTCCTGGTTTCTAGTGTTGTTAATCCACATTCTTTTAGACGCATTTCATAACTAATATTCCTGAGTTTTTGTATCATTTTGGTTGCTCTTCTTTGTACTCTTTCTAGTATATCAATATCCTTCTTGCGATATGGCCTCCATGCCTGTATGCAATATTCTAAATGAGGCCTAACTATTGTTTTGTACAGTGGTATTATTAGTTCTTTTTCCTTGTACACTATATTTCGCCTAATTAATCCAAGAATTTGGTTTCCCTTCGCTGCTGCAATTGCACACTGTTCTGATATCTTCATATCAGCACTAATAGTTAACCCTAAGTCCTTTTCCTTTACGGTAGTATTTAGTACAGTATCACCCATTGTATATTGTGCATCTTCATTCCCATGTCCTGTGTGGAGGCACTTACACTTCCCATAATTAAACAGCATTTGCCACTTATCAGACCATTTGGTCAACTTATTTAGATCATCTTGTAATTGCTGTCTATCTGTATCACTTTTTATTTTTCTGAACATTTTGTATCGTCCGCAAACTTCAACACCTTGCTTGTTATATCATCATCCAAATCATTGATATATATTAAGAACAAAATAGGTCCCAATACTGGTCCCTGCGGTACTCCACTCAAAACCGATTTCCAGTTTGAAACCTCCCCATCAACTACTACTCTTTGTCTTCTATCAATAAACCATTTTGCTAACCAGTTAATCATAACATTGCCTATGCCATGGGCCTTCAGTTTAAGTAGTAATCTTTGATGTGGCACTTTGTCAAAAGCTTTTTTAAAATCTAAGTATATTATATCTACTGGTGATCCCTCATCTACCCACTTTGTGACATCTTCCAAAAAACATAAGATATTTGTTAAGCATGACCTCGCTTTTAGAAACCCACGTTGAGATGGGTTAATCAAGTTATTCTTAACAAGAAAATCAACCATGTGATCTTTAATTAGTCTTTCTAATAGTTTACAAATCACCGACGTTAAACTCACTGGTCTATAGTTCTCTGACTTGCTTCTTGATCCTTTTTTAAATAATGGTATGATGTTTGCTTCTTTCCATTCTAACGGAACTACTCCTTCCTCTAATGCCAAATTGAACACTGTTGCAAGTGGTATGCTACTTTGTTCTACGATTTCCAATAGTAATTTGGGAGGAATCCCATCCACTCCAGGTGACTTATTATCCTTCATATCCCTTATTTTCTTAGCTACCATTTTTGGTGTTGCAACTAGTTGTCCTAAATAGTCTGACTCTCTCCCTTCGAATTTAGTTTCTGGTATTGGTAATGCACTAATATCTTCCCTGGTAAACACCGAACTAAAGTATTCATTTAGGTTTTCTGCCATTAAGAATCCCACTGTTATTATGTTTCCATCACTATCTTCTAGAGGTCCGACCTTATCCTGAACTTTCTGTTTACTTCGAACATACGCATAAAAACTCTTGCTGTCATGTTTTATATTAAAAGCTAATTTTTGTTCATAGCTTCTCTTTGAATTTCTAATTTCAGCTGTAGCTTGGTTAAGTGCTTCTTTATAAATGGCATAGTCTTCTTCACTTCCATTATGTCTATATGTCTTCCACATCATTTGCTTGTATTTGATTTTTCTAATGGCTTCTTTTGATAAGTGTTTCTTTTTTGACCGTTTCCCCTGTTTTTTCAAGGGGACAAATTTTTCGACAATGCAGTCAATTTCACTCTTTAAGATATTCCAACATTCTGTTGCTGTCTTATTCTCCAGTGTGTTATTCCAGTCTATCTTTGCTAAATATTTTCTCATGTCCTTATATCTTCCTTTGTGAAAATTATTTCCTGTACCGTATTTTTCGATTCTGTTCTCCTTTTACTTTGATGATAAAATATATCTGGTTGTGATCACTACATCCCAGTGGCTCACATATCCTGACATTATCAATAAATTCCTTCTGTGAGCTCAACACTATGTCCAACACGTTCTCACCCCTTGTTGGTTCTAACACATGTTGAATAAGGAAACTGTCTTGTACTAAATTTTAAAACTTTTGATCTACGTCATGTACCATTCAAAATGGTTGCTGCACGCGTCGGTATTGCAAAAAGCCGCCATACATAAGACATGGTTACTACTACCGCGACACTGTCGTAATAGTTAATAGAGTATCCCTGTGGTATTTCAGGGGGTAGTACAACTTTCACGACACACTTGTAATAGTTGACAGAGTATCCCAATTGTACTGCAAGAGTGTCATAATGTTTACAATGCACATGCAATAGGCATTGTCGGGTCCATTC
Organism: Oasisia sp. SBJ-2009; assembly: GCA_964017155.1. Classification (NCBI taxonomy): domain Eukaryota; kingdom Metazoa; phylum Annelida; class Polychaeta; order Sabellida; family Siboglinidae; genus Oasisia; species Oasisia sp. SBJ-2009. The sequence continues at coordinate 42,171,227 of OZ024862.1, read as the reverse complement.
TTTAAAAAGGAAGACTTCATAAAATGACGGAGATTTAAAAGACAATAAAGGTAAAAATATATCATGATATCAAAAATCCTACATTTAATTGTAAAATGTGTAACATCATCCACCTAGCTTTCAAAGGGATTCATTTAAGCTCATAAATTATGCAATCGATGGTTACTGTAGCATAACATGATAACTTCGCATAAGTACTTTCTCTGCTACGTCTGTCTTGAAAATCAATGTATCAAGCCGATACACGACTTAAAACACAGTAAACTAGTCGCATTGGCCGGACACCATCTGTAAAATGGGGGAGATTTGAAACGGCGGATATTTGACAGTCAGTAAAGGTAAAAAATAATACAGTATCTACCATCACTCCTAAACACGTACCTTTTGGCATCAACTTTGTGGCTTTAGATTCTGTAGTTCTTAAGATATATATATATATATATATATATATATATATATATATATATATATATATATATATATATATATATATATATATATATATATATATATATATATATATATATATATATATATATATATATATAACTACTAGGCATCTATAAAATGTGGATATTTTTATGTGGTTGAAGGTAAAAAAAGTTCGACATCACTATCCACTGAACTATCCAATACCTTAAGCAAAATTAGTCTATGTCACTAATGACGACCGCCATCTTTCCAAATGGCGGATATGGAAGCCCAAGGGTTATTATTTGAAATGAAAACATATCCCATATTTGAAATAAAGCCATGTAATTAAATCAATATCCCTTAAAACTTGTAGATGCAAACAACAATTGTTGATCTATATGACGCAGTTATTAAGATAAGAAATTGAATTTTGCGGCTGTTGGCCACACACACACACACACACACACACACACACACACACACACACACACACACACACACACACACACTCACACTCACACTCACACACACACAGACAGACATACAGACAGACAGACAGACAGACAGACAGACACACACACACATGCATAAACACACGCACGCACGCATTCACGTACACACACAGACGGACAGACAGACAGACAGACAGACAGACAGACAGACAGACAGACAGACAGACAGACAGACAGACAGACAGACAGACAGACAGACAGACAGACAGACAGACAGACAGACAGACAGACATATAGACACACACATGCATACACACACACACGCACGCACGCATGCACGTAGACACACACACACGCACGCACGCATGCACGTACACACACACACACCCACACGCACGCACGCACGCACGCACGCACGCACGCATGCACGTACACAGACAGACAGACAGACAGACAGACAGACAGAAAGACAGACAGACAGACAGACAGACAGACAGACATACAGACATACAGACATACAGACATACAGACATACAGACACACACATGCATACACACACACACACGCACGCACGCATGCACTTACACACACACACACACACGCATGCACGTACACACACATACGCACGCACGCGCGCACACACACACACGCGCACACACATACACGCACGCAAACACACACGCACGCACGCACGCACTCACACACACACACACACACACACGCGCGCGCACGCACGCACGCACGCACGCATGCACGTACACACAGCACTTGTCACCATAATTTGACAAGCACAGCGTACCGGTATATTTTTAATATGTTTTCAAACTGTGCTGCTTTCGACACAGGGCGCCGCCATTGCGCTAAGGGGGGGTGTCTCAGTACATCCGGTTTGACTCGGCGAAATGTTTACAATCGATGTAGCAGCCAGTCGACAGGCGACGCAGCATAACATACGCAGGCACGCACGCACACACACACACGCGCACACACACACACACGCACGCACGCACACACACACACACACACACACACACACACTCACACACACACAGCCAGACAGACAGACAGACAGACAGACAGACAGACATACACACACATGCATACACACACACACGCACGCATGCACGTACACAGACGGACAGACGGACAGACGGACAGAAGGACAGACGGACAGACGGACAGACGGACAGACGGACAGACGGACAGACGGACATACGGACAGACGGACATACGGACATACGGACATACGGACATACGGACATACGGACGGACGGACGGACGGACGGACGGACGGACGGACGGACGGACGGACGGACGGACGGACGGACGGACGGACGGACGGACGGACGGACGGACGGACGGACGGACGGACGGACGGACGGACGGACGGACGGACGGACGGACGGACGGACGGACGGACGGACGGACGGACGGACGGACGGACGGACGGACGGACGGACGGACGGACGGACGGACGGACGGACGGACGGACGGACGGACGGACGGACGGACGGACGGACGGACGGACGGACGGACGGACGGACGGACGGACGGACGGACGGACGGACGGACGGACGGACGGACGGACGGACGGACGGACGGACGGACGGACGGACGGACGGACGGACGGACGGACGGACGGACGGACGGACGGACGGACGGACGGACGGACGGACGGACGGACGGACGGACGGACGGACGGACGGACGGACGGACGGACGGACGGACGGACGGACGGACGGACGGACGGACGGACGGACAGACAGACATATAGACACACACATGCATACACACACACGCACGCACGCATGCACGTAAACACACACACACGCACGCACGCATGCACGTACACACACACGCACACACACACGCACACACACACACCCACACGCACGCACGCACGCATGCACGCACGCACGCAGGCATGCACGTACACACACAGACAGACAGACAGACAGACAGACAGACAGACAGACAGACAGACACACACACATGCATACACACACACGCACGCACGCATGCACGTACACACACACGCACGCACGCATGCACGTACACACACATACGCACGCACGCACACACACACGCGCACACGCACACACGCACGCGCACACACACACGCACGCACGCACGCACGCGCGCACGCACGCATGCACGTACACACAGCACTTGTCACCATAATTTGACAAGCACAGCGTACCGGTATATTTTTAATATGTTTTCAAACTGTGCTGCTTTCGACACAGGGCGCCGCCATTGCGCTAAGGGGGCGTGTCTCAGTACATCCGGTTTGACTCGGCGAAATGTTTACAATCGATGTAGCAGCCAGTCGACAGGCGACGCAGCATAGCTCTCGCAAAAAATGACGAAACGCATTAAAACAAATAACATTAAACCAATTAATGGACTGTACGGCTAACATATATACTATAATTGTTAGTATGCATCTTTTTCACCTACTACCACGGAAGGATTCCTGCAAAAAAGCAAGTTTCAGATGATAAAGTTGGCGTATCCGCCGGCGGCTAGTTCGGCAAGAGAGTGGTGGTCAATTTCGAACGCCGATTGTTAGCGTAATTACGAACTTGATGAGCACAAAGAGACACGGAACATCAAAACATAAGTCTCGAGCAAAGTCACAGGTCCATATTGTGCCAATTAGTTTGCATATATGTATGTAGCGACGAAACAATGTTTGGTGAACTCAGCGGGGAAACCGGACACAATATTCTTATTTGGAATGTAAAATGACACACCGAAACCAGCTTGTTGTTTTCTAGGCGACTCGGCATTCACGAGTACCAACATGTATCGTTACGACTATAATTTAGTCCCACAGTTGTATTTCAGCGTTTGCATAATATACGAATGTAACCTCACCAAAGCTTAGAGGTAAAAAAAGAAATGTGAACGTAATAAAATACAAATATGTGTGGATAGTATTATTTAATGTGAAATAAAACAATTATGTAATCCATGATTTACAATGGATCGCCGGCGAGCTGTACCTAGCAACCTGCATTAATTGGAATGTATTCCAACTAGTGTTGCAAGCTGTACCTAGCAATATGCTACAATTAAAGCACGAAGGCTGTTCATACTAGTGCTGGTTCGATATTCGATATATCGAAGTATCGCGATACTTGCGAAAGTTCGAGACCGATATGTTTTGTATCGAACGCACACTGTTCGATACCTTCGATGTCTACGATACTTCGATACCTTCGATATCTTCGATACTTTAGATACTTCGATACCGAGTCCATTCGACGACGTCGATGTGAAAGCGCAACATCGTTGTCGATGACGTCGTTGTTTACGGGAGCTAACACTACAGCGCTTCGCTGCCTTACTTGACTTGGGCGTGGTTGTTTAAAAATTGATATAACATCAAATGTGAATTGTTTTATAAAACTTTATTGTAGAGTTAGTCTGTATAATAACTGTTTCCTGTGCGCGATCTTAGCCTAGGTCAGACTTCGCTTAGGCTAGCCACGGTTATCCAAACGAGGTCCAAGGTTCGTGATCCTCTCGTTTGGTGGCACTACCATGGCATCTGTCTCCCTACTTTACCTACAAAAACACACATCCTATAGTATTTTTATAGAGTGTTTATTGCACGCACTACTATTGATGAAAGTAGTTTATTAATAATACGGTTAATATAAATAATTATTCGAGCGCGATGCGCAAACATTGTTTATGCGGGTTCCGTTTGGTGGCGCTGTTTTGCTGTTTGGTGGCGCCACCGTGCAGCCGTGGTTCTGCTGCTCTCCCCTGTGACTGGCGAGGTGTTCCAGCCGGGGAGCACTTCTGCTGTCCATCAACTTATCTTCTATATTACATAACAGTTGCACATGGACCCACTTTTATGATGCATGGCTTCATGTTGAATTGATCCTATTGATCCTACTTGACCAATAACTTGTTATGGGTATGACTGTTACATATTTAGACCTATAGATGCATATCCCTATAGATACATGAGACACACTCATATAAATTTGTAGAATGCAGTGTCTCGGGGGTAGAGCTTTGGACTCTTATATAAAAGGATCCTGGTTCGAATCCTGTGCTGTGATGTTAAAACTGTGGGCATGTTTTTTCACTCTACATTGATTCAGTTCACTCAGCTGTATAAATGAGTACCTGAACCGTGGTGGATATGTGTATGAACTAGTGCTGGTTCGAATTCAGATTTTGTTCGATACCGATCAATACCTAAATTTTATTAGATACTCGATACTTACGTTGTAAGTCTAATATTCATATAGAACACAGTTCCCAGTAGAAGAACAGTAAGCAACAGAAGTAGTGCTGGTTCGATACCATAATTCTTCTATATCAATCTATACCAGATTTTTATTCGATACTTCAAATTTACATTGTAAGTCTAATTCAGTACAGTAGAGATCCCCAAAGAAACACACCAGACTATGGGACAGAAACACACAAATCTTTACTTATAGGGAAATACCGGGGGTATGTGATAATTGTATAGTCATGCAAACAATGATTACTATGCAATTTTCATTTTATTTAAGTAAACAGACAAGAGTAATATAATATTAAAATAATAACGACAACTGCAATAAGATACATAGTGACAAATAAATTAATTAATTCCACTGAATTATTTTTAATTAATAACAGTACTTCACCCCAGCTGTTTGCAAATACACTATATAGCAGCTTATCTTCAAGTCAACGTATCTCCTAAAGTTACCATCAACAAGTACAGCTAAAACATAACATACAAATAATATGTTATTGTTAAACACACATATCATTTATAATAGTCGCGGCACAGCTGAACACTCACTGTCATAACTGTTTTATTAATTAATTATATTATAAAGATAATTGTGATTTACTACAAAAACTGAATAGACGATTACAATAAAATAACAATAATTAATAATAGACAAATATTAATTAAAATTACAATTGTACTTCCCAGTTCACACTAATATTTGTAAATATAAACCTTAAATTACCACGTTATCAAGTACAAGTAACAAGTCCCAAAATGTTTTTGCAACTGTTTTAAAGAACAGGTCGGTTTCTTTCTTTACCTTTTCCTCTGCCAGTGATGAATCTGTTTGGCCAGTGCCAGTAGATGTAGTAAGCGTATCGTCATCGTCAATCAGTCACATCGTATATGTCACTTCTTGACGCTGTTGCCGCAGTAGTAGATTTGGTAACCGATGAAAAGTCGCTTCTACTAACTAGATATCCACTGCTAGCTTACTGTCGAATATTTCGATAGAACATGTACTCGAGTCATTGCGACGTTGTCCACGACCACGATGACGCAAACGTGGCGCCACCAAACAGTAAAACAGCGCCACCAAACGGAACCCGCATAAACAAAGTTTGCGCATCGCGCTCGATTAATTATTTATATTAATACTATTATTAATAACTTTCATCAATACTAGTGCGTGCTAAACACTCTATAAAAATCAAAGTATGGGGACAGATGCCATGGTAGTGCCATCAAACGAGAGAGTCACGAACCTTGGACCTGGTTTGGATAACCGAGGCTAGCCTAAGCGAAGTCTGACCTAGGCTAAGATCGCGCGCAGAAAACAGTTATTATAACGATTAACTCTACAATAAAGTTTTAGAAAAAAAATTGCGTCATCGACAACGATGTTGCGCCTTCGCATCGACGTCGTCGAAGTATAGAAGGTATCGAAGGTGTCGAACAGTGGGCGTTCCATACCCAAATTAATTATTGCATATTGCTGGATGCTTCCCAGAGAAGTTGAGCTGATATCTTGATTGAACAGGTTTGTCGGGGAAGTAAAGAGTAAAGCACTTTGAGCAATCCTGAGGATTGGATACTGCGCTATATAAAAACTTACATTTATAAATCAGCAATTAATAAAACCATAATTTGTTCTTGAGTGATTTAAATCAGTTGATTTTCGGGGTAAATCAACTGATTTAAATTAAAGAACGTGTGAACCTGGTTATTACTATGTTAATAACCAATCATTGCATCATATACACTAGTGTTTTATTGAATGCTGTTAACAGTAATAAATACAAATTGTATTAACATAATTTTTTATTATTGCTGTTTCTGTTAATTCATTCCAGTTAATGCATATAATATGATTGACAGTTCTTGACTGTTGTTGAGTAATTAGCATATGACGATGAGTATTCTTCAAAAAAGTTATACGTTCATAGGCTACATTTCTTTTTAATGTTATTATCTTGAAGAAGGTCATTTCCCCATCGGAGACTGCCTGCGTCAACAATATAATAGTTACTTGTACACAAAGAAACTCGAGCTGTTTCTAGCAGTCAACACACCAGCGTTGGTTACTATGTAGAAAAGTAGGTACAGCTCGCCAGCGATCTATTGTAAACTAAATTCATGAATTATGTAAACATTCTTTATTTCACATTAAGTAATACTATCAACACATATTTTTTATTTTTATTACGTTCACATTTCCTAATCCGTATTTAAATTTCGCGTAGGTTACATTCGTATGTGGGACTAAATTGTATTCGCAACGATACACGTTGGTACACGTGAGTGCCGAGTCGCCTAGACAACAACAACCTGGTTTCGGCTTGTTATTTCCTACGCGTCGGTTCACCTTCCAAATAAGGAAATCGTGTCCGGTTTCTCAGCTGAGTTCACCAAATATTATTTCGTCGCTGCGTACTTATATGCAAACAAATCGACCAAAGATGGACATGTGGCATTAATTGAGATTTATGTTTTGACGTTCCGTGTCTCTTTGTGTTCGTCAAGTTCGTAATTACGCTTGCAATCGGCGTTCGAAAATGATCACCGCAGACTCTTGTCGAACTTGCCGTCGGCGGATCCGCCAACTTCATCATCTCTAACGTGCTTTTTCAGCAAGAATCCTTCCGTAGAAGTATGTGAACAGTTGCTTACTAACAATTTAGTATATCTGTTAGCCAGACAGTCCAGTAATATGTTTAATTTTATTTGTTTTAATGTGTTTCATCCGTTTTTGCGAAAGCTATGCTACGTCACCTATCGACTGGCTGTTACACTGATTGTAAACATTTCGGCTAGTCAAACAGGATATGGAGACACTCAGCACAATGGCGGCGCCCTGTGTCAAAAGAAGCTCAGTTTGAAGAAAAAATATTTAAAATATACTGTGACGACGCTATGCTTGTCAAATTATGGTGACAAGTGCTGAAAATTATATGTTCTTATGTTTGGGCTATGGTTGTTCAGCCGCTTCAGTCCCCCTTTAAAACTTATTTAGCGACAAATATTTAAATATATATGTAAATACACCAGCTTTGATTAAGATAATGGAGATCATGAGGAAAAATGAACCGCGAGAGAACACCCTCCAGTGTACAGCCAGAACAAACCATGGATCGGGTAGAAACTGTTCGATTGGAGACGTGTTTGGCATAGGCGTGGGAATTTCGGGCTTGTGTGGTATAAGACGGAATCTTTTCAGTTTATATCATTGGGTCTTCTGTAATGTGTACGTCTGCTACCGATAAAGCAAACAACTAACATGTTACATAAACTGTAAAGCTAAAATACACTTTGACGTACCATAGTTAAGATCCAGTCCCCGCGGACGCCCCTGATAACATTTTATAAAATATTTAAAAGTAATCAAAGGTCATAGGTAATAATCACATCATAGTAATAAACATCAAAACGTCTAAAACCCTACATTAGGCACTACAAACACTATACTTCGTAAGAAAATAAGCTTTGCAGGACGCCATAGCGTATTGAAAACTCCCAATATGTTCATCCACCATCATCCATGCTTTTATGCATGAAAACTGTCTTCCACAAAGTTTCATCTGTCTTCTGGAAACTTTCATAAACGTTTTCACTTGACAATCATATGATAAGCACTTGGGTGACAACGGACAAAGGAAATATGGCTGTCGTGGAGTGTAACTGCAAAGTAGATGTAAATAGAAAGATGGCTCAGAAACTGAGATTTTGAAGGCTCATGGCCGTGCAATTGCAGTGGATGTTGGTTCGGGTGGGGTGGGGGTGGATGAACATATTGGGAGTTTTCAATATGCTATGGGCATAATTTTGAAATTAATAAACCAATGATTGAATTGGCCAACACTGTCCGTTTAAAAAAATATCTAAGAGCCATCTTTAAATCGTTGCCTCCAAACATCTATATTTCCACATCAGCTTCAAGGTTCGACGATATGTAGATCATAAGACATAGGGACAATAGGCTCTCTTGAGATACAGAAATAATACTATTTGATGGGTTTTATCTAGTAGAATGATGGATAAGTTAAGAGAAATACAACACATAATTACTTCCACAAAATTTGTATTTTGACATCAACTTTTGTTCTCTAAATCACGTAGTTCTTAAGCTATGGATATCATAATTTTATAGATTTTGTCGGGCGCCATCTTCAAAAATGGCGGATATTACAAAATGGCGGATATTTGAAAGTCAACAAAGCTTTAAAGTAATACAATTTAAATACTCATATCTAAAAACCGTACACCTTGGCATAAATGATTTGGCTCTACATTACGTAGTTCTTAGATATTATGGGTAAATGGCTGAGCCGGAAGTCATCTTTAAACATGGCGGATATATGAATGTTAGTGAAGGTCAAATGTACATTGTTTTATATCGGTATCCACCAAACTATCCAAATTCATCAACATTACTGCTCAATGTGATGTAGTTTTTTGAGATATGTATGTATTGACGACTGCCATCTTTACAAATGGCGGACGCGACAGCCAGAAAATTCCCAAAATGGTTTATTTGCAATCCTTGTTCCATAGAACATATATACACACACACCAAAATAATTTCTCTATATGAAACAGTTATTAAGGTACGGGGAAATAACATTTGTCGGCCATTTTAAAAATAGGTGCTATATCACTATGGGACCAAAAAGTAAAAATGGCAACAACGGTTTTTAAGTTCTATATACTATTTAGATGATTTTAAAACATGTTGCGAAATTTATACCCAAACATTTGCTTCCTTTACAATTGCCGACGCAGTAATAGATGAATGTCGCGGTGAAGGTCTAGCATTTGTAAGTCCCACATTTTGGTATACACCTTAGGTCTCTAAGCTACGTAGTTATCAACCTATGGAAATTATGTTAACTGGCTTTTCTTTGGAAATAATACTAATATGATTCGGCAGACGCCTATTTTGAAAATAGCAACGTAAATATAGGTCATAAAAATAAACTTTAAACCATCACGTTTAAATGTCTACATTTTGGCATCAACTTTGTGGGTTCAAATTATGTAGTTCCTAATATATAGAAATAGTAGGCCTGATGCCACACCTAAAACATGGCGGACATGTGGATGTCGGCGAAGGTCAAAATAACTTTTCGATGTCGTTATTAACCAAACTATCCAACACCTTCAACAAAACTGCTCCATCATCTTTAAAAATGGCAGACATGAAAGCCTAAGAAGGTCAAACATTTGATACGTAGCCCAGCTGCAGATGTTTTGCATTCCGTGCTACACCACTATTTCACGTTTGTACAACTTCTATGTTGAGATGGTTTTTATTCCGCCCTTTTGCAATTTCCTTAACGATGTGTTCTTTGCAGATAACGATTCACTTCAGCGTAACTGGAACGCATACCACTTTGTGAGGGAGTACTTCGATTCCTACATACAACAAACTCATATCTCCTTACTGAAAAAATCCGTAGCATAAACATACCTCTTGGTAAAGAAAAGCGTGTCATGCTGTAAGTCATTGAACTCGTAGTTTCGAATGTGTTTTATATCCAAAATAGCAGACATTACCTGAATATTTCTAAGGACGATTCAAATAAACTAGTAGCAACACAAGTAATTTATCTTAACACTTGTTGTGTTTGAAGCCAACATAGTCAGAGGTGGCGTCGAAGGTTGTTGTTATATTACAGTTCATGCTTTGAACGTGTTCTGTTCATATTATATTGTCTCTGTTAAAACGAACACGGAACACGCCGATCTACAAAACTCTGTAGACATGTACAAGACCGTCGAGGTTCATGTAGTGCTTGATGGGAGGAATCACGTGTTCGATGCATTCCCACTTCTTCTCGTCAGCCCACCTCTTGAAGGACGGGTGAAGGTTATGGTATTCTTCAACGTCCCGGATGTTCGCTTCACGCATAGCGTTTACGATCAGGCCGCCTATATGGAGCACGAACACAACATCAAACCCAAATGCACGCTACCATTTCTAATAAGCTGTCAGAAGTTAATGTCTGTAGGAATAGCGATTTTTCTTCATTGGTTAATAATCTCACGGTCTAATGTTTCAATTCCTTTAACTATTGGTGGTAGAGTCTGCATTAATTGGTAACCAACATTTCACCTATAAAATACACCAAGAGAATCAGCCACTATACAGTAATTCTGTAATATGGCGCAGTTTTGTGCAATAGTAGGCATCGGCGTCAATCTCTGTCCCGCTGACATATTATTTTCATACACAGGCTGAGAAGTCGTGGTTTATATATTATCTAGCATCGGTTTGTGTTGTAAGTGTCCGTCATTCAGATCCGTACACAATATGTTTAACTCTTGCCAGGAATAGTTTTGAAGACTCTCCAAATAAAGATGTCTTCAAACTTAATATACCAGTGTCTATGGGAACAAACAAACAAACAAACAAACAGACAAACAAACAAACAAACAAACAGACAGACAGACAAGACAGACAGACAACAACAACAACAACAACAACAACAAAACACACACACACACACACACACACACACACACACACACACACACACACACACACACACACACATATATATATATATATATATATATATATATATATATATATATATATATATATATATATATATATATATATAATTTCCGACAGTTATCTAAGTAAATACAAACCTGGTTTGACGACCCGGATAAGCTCGAGGAAAGCGTCACACTTGATGTGTCCTTCGGCCAGTCCACCAGCCATGACAGCGGAATCGTACGTGTCTAACAGAAATAGAACACAACATTTGGTTAGTAATGAATACTTAATATGACCGATCATTCGGCGTCGTCATAACCAAACCGACGTACTGCACGCATATATAATAAAATCAACTTTGTATTTTATTCTTAGACAGCGGAACCACTTAGAGAAGCTGGTAATAACGTAACAAAAGAGAGCGGAATACTTGCAATACAGTAACGATCCTATAATGAATGAAATGCACACGAACAGTGTCAGTTGACAAGAATAAATGGGATGATCTGAAACAAAGGATGTTGTAAAACTTGTCTTCTATCTTCTATATTAAGACAAGGTGCAATGGGATACTGGAAGGAGTGATGGTCGAGAGACACATATCCCATGAGCTGAAGAGAAGGGCGCTTTGTTCATATGTAACACCAGTATGCCTGCATGTTCTAGACGGGTGTTTTGTTACCAATGGTCCGCAACACACCTTTCCTTTCGATTTGCAAATGATGTTATCACAAAACAGTGGAATCAATGCGCTTTGTTGGCATGATAATGTTTATGCGAAGTCCATCAGGCAAAAGGACAACGATGTGTGTTTGCTATATCTGTTCAGCTGCTTTCGAGGACCAGTGTGTGCGATACAAGAAGTGGCACTGTGGAGGCTGCAAGCCGCTGCATGCAGATTTGTTCCGTTGAACAAGTACATATCAGCTTGTTTGCGTGCGTGCGTGCGTGTATGTGCGTGCGTGTGTGCGTGTATATATATATATATATATATATATATATATATATATATATATATATATATATGTGTGTGTGTGTGTGTGTGTGTGTGTGTGTATGTGTGTGTGTGTGTGTGTGTGTGTGTGTGTGTTTGTGTGTGTGTGTGTGTGTGTGTGTGTGTGTGTATGTGTGTGTGTGTGTGTGTGTGTGTGTGTGTGTGTGTGTGTGTGTGTGTGTGTGTGTGTCTGTTTGTGTGTTTGTGTGTGTGTTTTTGTGTGTTTGTGTGTTTGTGTGTTTGTGTGTTTGTGTGTTTGTGTGTTTGTGTGTTTGTGTGTTTGTGTGTTTGTGTCAGTGTATGCGTGTGTTTGTATGTGTGTGAGGGAATGTGTGTGTTTGTGTGTGTTTACGTGCGTGTGTGTGTACATGTGTGTGTGTGTGAGTGTGTGTACGAACGTGTGTGTGTATATGTGTGTGCGTGCGTGTGCGTGTGCGTGTGCGTGTGCGTGTGCGTGTGCGTGTGCGTGTGCGTGTGCGTGTGCGTGCGCGTGCGCGTGCGCGTACGTGTGCGTGTGCGGCGTGTGTGCGTGTGCGTGTGTGCGTGTGTGCGTGTGTGCGTGTGTGCGTGTGTGCGTGTGTGCGTGTGTACGTGTGTGTATGTATGCGTGTGCATGTGCGTGTGCGTGTGCGTGTGCGTGTGCGTGTGCGTGTGCGTGTGCGTGTGCGTGTGCGTGTGCGTGTGCGTGTGCGTGTGGGTGTGTGTGTGTGTGTGTGTGTGTGTGCGTGCGCGTGCGCGTGTACGTGTGCGTGTGTGCATGTGTGTGTGTGTGCGTGTGTACGTGTGTGTATGTATGCGTGTGCGTGTGCGTGTGCGTGTGCGTGTGCGTGTGCGTGTGCGTGTGCGTGTGCGTGCGTGTGCGTGTGCGCGTGCGTGTCAGTTCCACTCACTGTCCGCCATCGGCAGCTTGTAGCCACCGCCTATGCGGCAACAGTAGAAGTTGCTGTAGACGCCGGTGTCACGGGCCTTGTCGAGCATCGCCTGTGAGGCGTCAGTGGCGTCGAGACGCGTGTACCCGTACTTCTCCTTCAACTGTCACGGGCGAAACAACAGCGGATTAACCTTATTTTCGCGACATGTTAATAAAAGCATCACGCAGCTGCATGGCAACAGATTGGCGTCACCCTAGAAAGTTTAAGGAGAAAAACAAATAAACCTAATTATGTCACCATTTCCATCTGCAAAATCACATATGAAGTACTCATGGTAAAAAATACAATCTCAGCGGAACTACCACGTGACCGTATAACAAATAATGGTTTGATACTGTTTAATTTGGCTGTTATAATTCTTTCAAACATGTTGTTATATAATATAACAATGCTAGTCTTCGTTTTGACCAATACACCTATGTACCATCCAACCACTGTCGTCGTTAATTCAGACTCACGATGATCGCCTGCATGCCTGTGCCGGCCGCCACGTCTAGGATGAGGGCATCTTTCGGGATGCCGAGGGCGCGAGCGTGCTTGTCGAAGTATTCACTCACGAACTGAGGCGCCATGTACCCGACAGCATTCATGTCCTACAACCACGGTCAGTCCTACGATTTAATTTAACACAAATTATCTTGGCAAAATACTATTTTTACCATACTATAGAATGTTAAGTTAAGTAATAAGAAGTAAAAAGGCTAGCCATAGGTGGATCTAGACATGCCTCTAGGCCCTGGTCATTTCTATTTTACTACAAGGCCTATTTGCGCAAAATATACGTTAACATATATTTTCAGGATAGTAAGAATAAATAAGTTATAGAAGCCTTGATTTATTTATTCGCACACTGTGCTGGCCATACGACGGAAGCTGATTTATTCTGTGAGGACTGTTTCTCATAAATGTCAGAGTAAGAAAGATGTATTGCTCGGGAACTGTACTACCCGGTTTGCATACATGACGTCATACATTGTGAACACTTACTGTGCTGACATCACACAGAGTTACCTCTCCTTAGCCTAAGACAAGGTTTGGTCACTACATTCTGATATAACAGAGGATTACCTCTCCATATCCTGACGTCAAACGAGATTACTTCTCCGTGTCTCTCCCGGTCTTGCACTGACTTAAGTTCAAATATCAGTGATGTCGTGTCAGACATAACCAAAGCATACGTTAGTGTCACTGCCGCGACAAGACTTCAGTCGCGATTTCACACAAACACCTTTTTAGCATAGAACCGACAGACAACAATGCAGTTATACCAAGTCTAACCTGGTCGTAGTCGTTGCTTGCGCAGTTGTCGTATATATCCATCAGCTCGTCATACGTAACCCCTTTCTTCTGCAGAGCCTTTACACCGCCGAAATGTTCCTCCTTCTTCGTACTGTTGGTCGCAGTGCTCATCGTGATCGTGTGATTGTATTGTATCTGTCGAACAAACGTGGGCATGTTAGTACATTGCAAAGGCGTGTGTATGCCTGTATGGTAAACTGTGTATGCGTGTGTGTCTGTGTCTCTATCTGTTTATAGGAACGAACGAACGAACGAACGAACGAACGAACGAACGAACGAACGAACGAACGAACGAACGAACGAACGAACGAACGAACGAACGAACGAACGAACGAACGAACGAACGAACGAACGAACGAACGAACGAACGAACGAACGAACGAACGAACGAACGAACGAACGAACGAACGAACGAACGAACGAACGAACGAACGAACGAACGAACGAACGAACGAACGAACGAACGAACGAACGAACGAACGAACGAACGAACGAACGAACGAACGAACGAACGAACGAACGAACGAACGAACGAACGAACGAACGAACGAACGAACGAACGAACGAACGAACGAACGAACGAACGAACGAACGAACGAACGAACGAACGAACGAACGAACGAACGAACGAACGAACGAACGAACGAACGAACGAACGAACGAACGAACGAACGAACGAACGAACGAACGAACGAACGAACGAACGAACGAACGAACGAACGAACGAACGAACGAACGAACGAACGAACGAACGAACGAACGAACGAACGAACGAACGAACGAACGAACGAACGAACGAACGAACGAACGAACGAACGAATCACTTTATTCCAGGATATATAATTCCATATTACATAATAATTATAGGAGCAATAAATAAACGTTACGCTGAATTCGTAGATGAGTACGTCTATGGTGTCATCCATATATGAACCATATGCCTCGTTCTATTTAATTAAACTATCATATATAACTGTATTTCTTCCTTTCTACAAATGAAACAATCTATAATTTACTATTCTTAGTACAATATCACTTCGCCCCTTGCCACATATATTGTTACAGAATCGGTATTTCTAGGTTTAAAATAGTGCACACATGACTTTAAACTGCTAAAACTATTCATCCTTCGATTTCCGTTAATGAAATATTGTGATCCTCGAATTCCACATCGTTTGCCCCATATATTAATTACTACAAAATGGATATATATATATTTCAAATAGTGCACCCATAATTTAAACTCCTACAACTATTCATCCTTCGATTTCCGTTAATGAAATATTGTGATGCGAGAATGCTAAATATTCTGCTCCGCTATCCTTGCTATAACTGTGCAAGGTATAACCAACCATTCCGCTAAATACCCTGCGATTACACGTCGTCTATAATCTACCCTCTTATCTACTACATTCTGGTACCATTATAGTCGTTGGCTTGGAATTGAAATGAGAATTACATCAGATTGCCACACCGTAGCAGCACCAGGTCGCCGTCCAAGCACAATTCTTATACTATATATATTTCTTTGACATCACCAAGGATAGCGAGCATACATAAACCCCCACACACTTACATTAGAACTAGCTAACATACCCTGATATCAATCAACATTGCTACATATCTAATCATCTGACTATCAATTTTGCAATAATTCGAATAGTTACGTCAGCCAGAAGCAGACGAATTCCGAATTAAATAATTAACTTTATGATATAAATTTCTTTAATACGATAAACACGTCTACCTAATCAGCGGAGATAGTAAGGTAATGCCAGGTTTCAATACGAGTACGAGTGTTGCAGTTTTGAAGCATGAACAGATGCCTTCACTACACTTACCTCTACGAAAAACGTCCGTTACTTGACAATGCTGATACCGCTGTGGTCGAGCCTGTGGTCGATTGTGTGCAGTGCCCCGCTATTTTCAGAGTCTGCAGCCGAGAGCGAAGTGCAAATGTTATATCAACATTAAATAATGAACGCTGAGTTGTACGTCCATTTGGAGGCAAAGAAACACATGGACTGGACTATTTACAAGTGCGTAAAGGTTACACAATGAGTACAAACTGCAACACCATTCGATGTGCACACTCATTATTAAATACATTCACTTGTAACAGTAAGTGACCCGGCAGGAGTGACATAATTTTCACAAAGTACTTGTAACAGTAAGTGACCCGGCAGGAGTGATATAATTGTCACAGTGCACTTGTAACCGCAAGTGACCCGGCAGGAGTGACATAATTTTCACAGCGCACTTGTAACAGTAAGTGACCCGGCAGGAGTGACATAATTTTCACAAAGTACTTGTAACAGTAAGTGACCCGGCAGGAGTGATATAATTGTCACAGTGCACTTGTAACCGCAAGTGACCCGGCAGGAGTGACATAATTTTCACAGCGCACTTGTAACAGTAAGTGACCCGGCAGGAGTGACATAATTTTCACAGCGCACTTGTAACAGTAAGTGACCCGGCAGGAGTGACATAATTTTCACAGCGCACTTGTAACAGTAAGGGACCCGGCAGGAGGTGCAGGAATAGCGGGGGACTGTGTAAACCAGTTATCGGACGCGAGATACCAGACACAGCCCCCGTTACGGAAAGGTTTCAGACGAGGGCTCAGTGGTCGACGGGACAAAGTGCGTGGCGTGACTGGAAATGTTTAGGTCGAAACGTCCTCGTTGTTATAGAAGTGATTTACATAATAGTCCGGTATGGCACCATCTTTATGATCTGTACCATTATTTACCAGGCACTTTTCTGTAAGGAGCCATCGTATTTACATTCTTTGCTTACTCTTGTAAGAAAACGTATTCAGCTTCGATCATCTAGATTTTTAGATTTTGCCCTAATACCCTAATGTCATGTTTTGGCTGCCACGTTTAGCTAAGTTGGGAAACGTGGCTGAACGTGGTTACAACGTGAGCAAACGTGGAACACCGGGGCTAAAACGTGGTAAAACGTGACAAGACGAGACTGATTTTCACAGCGGATTTAGGCGCAATAAAAGTTACATAATTATTATTATTATTATTATCATTATTATTAAACGTATCCCAAATAACGTTGGCCTGTATAGTATATATAAGTATATATATAAGTATATATATAAGTAGATATAAGTATATATATATATATATATATATATATATATATATATATATATATATATATATATATATATATGTATATATATTATTGCGTACCCAACACCTATGTGATAAGCATTCCTCAAGTCGTAGTGGACTAAGGGAATCAATCCCAACGGACGTGTTTATGTCTAACGTTAATTGATTCACTCGATTGTGTTGACGAAAGGTGGAACTCTACCCGAGGTCACCGATCTACACGCGTCCACATAATGGATGAGAAACAGTTGAGCTACAGTGGCCCTAAGTAGTCAGACAATTGTTTGGGGTGAACCTCGTAGGTTGACACCACAGGTCAGAAGTCACAGATATAGCCCGCAGTACACTATATTTTGGGAAGCGTGAGGGACGACGTGGGTATATCGTGTTACTTTTGGTTGTCCCATTGTTTTTAACTTGACCAATAATCAAAAGGGCAACCCTCTCAAATATGTCAGCTTCAGTCTGAGTGATCGGTTTGACATAGTTCGATATTGTCACATTTCCATTGTGATACAGAGATACGAACTATATTTTATATCTAGATGTCCAGACTCCAGAGTAATGAAAGGATTAGAATACATGTCTATATCTTATCGATATGTTTATCTTTGAATGAGCCAAAGACAAAATATTAAACGTTATATCCAAATTCCAGGTCAGATTTAGATATATGCAATATCGTGAATAAAAATGGCGACCACTACATGAAATGTAAATGTTGCATTCTTGTTTTCGGAAAAATCAAATATGATATGAAGCCTAAATTACGTTAATTACAGCGTACTGAACATTAGTTTTTAGAATATTAAGTATATCATTAGTGGAATAAACCGGACTGGATGACAAGATATGCGAACCGTAATTTATTTCATCGTGCTACATTTCCGCTTAGTTAACTTTAGTTATGACAACATTTACGAGTAACTACCAGGGTTTGGTTCAAATACGTAGTTATACTTGTATTTGAATACAGAATTTTGGTATATTTGTATTGAAAATCACAAAAGGGCATGTATTTTATTTGATATTTAGTCTGTATTTGAAAAGTATTTACAAATACACATGAAAATTACCAACAAAGGGTAAAGCATTGCGTGACATGAACTGACTCAGGAGTCAAGACGGAATGATTTCACACCTGCGGTATAGTCAACAGTGGCCAGATGGCACTGGGAAAATCGGCCTACAGTGAAGCTGGTCAAATATTAGCACCAGTGAATGAATGGGAAGCCAGTGAAGCTTATCTATAGTCACAAAGTATTCACAGTGCGCTTCAAAGAAACCTGCTGTCACCTGCTGTGTATACACCCTGGGCTGAGACAAAGGAACCCAGGTTTCCCCCAGTGCAGGGGAAGAGCTACCCACTAGTTGGTACAGTAGTACGGATAAGGACAGTCTAGTAAACCTGCCTGCCAATTAGTGAAAAGCAGTCAATCAAGCCAAACACAATATTCCACCCACTACGATACATTTGTATTAGATTGGAACTAGAATGGAAACACGGGCCAACATATTTGAATTATTAAATTTCAAAAATGGCAATGAACTTGAAACGTATTTGAATAAAAAATGCCAGTGTATTTGTATTTGAATTGGGAATTTTAAATTGTGTTTGTGTTAAAACCTGAAAAACAATGTATTTGTATTTGATTTGGCTGAGTTGTATTTGTATTTGATCTCAAAGTGTGTATTTGGACCTAACGATGGTAACTACTTCAACTATATTTAATAAAACTTTATGTGCATGATTTTTAGCAAGTAGGTAAATAACTGTGTGAAACTGAAGATACAAATTGAAGCAACGCGGGCAACCTGAGACCCAATCGATCTGAGAGGTTGTCCTCTGCAACAAAACTATTCGGGAAGGTTTGAAGTATAATAAAACGAAAAATAACATGAGCTGTCCAAAACCCCTAAATTAGGACCCAGGCGCCCGATTTAAAAAATAAAATAAACCTTTGTAAACGTACAATCATCTTTACGTAGTTGGAAGTAAACACCTGCGCCTGAATGAAAATGTTGCGTGGACGGAGCCGGAGTACCAGTATCATCAGTTAGTATTCACCCCTCCGTCTAGTCTCGCTTAACCGACTGTCGTTCGGCTGCGGAACTACGCCGAGAAGACAGTCTGGCTACATTAACAGCTTTTGTTTGGGTAGCAGCCGTGATCTATAAAATGCTGCCACCTCACGGACACTGCCGTAATATATATATTTTATAAACAACTGCAAATTTGTATTTCTATTTATTTTGTGTTAATATAAGTTTAATTTTTAATAGTTTTTATAATACAGCATTAGTTGATCAAAAGGTTTCCTTATTTAATTTGTATGCTATCCGTGTCGAGCTAGACAATGCTGCCACCTCACGGATACAGGTTAATCATGCCGTAATTCTTATTTTATAAACAACGGTAAATTTGAATTTTTACTTACTTTTGTGTTAATATAAGTTCAATGGTGAATACTTTTCATATGATATTATTATCTTGTAAAAGTATATCGTTATTTAAATTTTTATTTCATAGTTGGCCTGAGAGCCAATCAGCGTCTCTACCCTAATCTGGGGTAAGGCTGCCCGGATGTAGAAACTTAAGCCCATATATAGCCTCGGTTACCCAGTCTCCGTGAGGTGGCAGCACTTTTAGGCCCCCTCAACTACGCCTGGGACAGTATATATTCTTAAGTTTCTACATCCGGGCAGCCTTACCCCAGAATAGGGTAGAGACGCTGATTGGCTCTCAGGCCAACTATGAAATAAAAATTTAAATAACGATATAGTTTTACAAGATAATAATATCATTTGAAAAGTATTCACCATTGAACTTATAGTAACACAACAGTAAGTAAAAATTCAAATTTACCGTTGTTTATAAAATAAGAATTACGGCAGGATTAACCAGTATCCGTGAGGTGGCAGCATTGTCTAGCCCAACACGGATAGCATACAAATTAAATAAGGAAACCTTTTGATTAAATAATGCTGTATTATAAAAACTATTAAAAATTAAACTTATATTAACCCAAAATAAATAGAAATACAAATTTGCAGTTGTTTATAAAAAAAAATATTACGGCAGTGTCCGTGGGGTGGCAGCATTTTATAGATCACGCGGATACCAAACAAAAGCCGGCAAATGTCACCAGACTGTCTTCTCGGCGTAGTTCCGCAGCCGACCGACAGTCGGTTAAGCGAGACTAGCCCATATACTGTCCCAGGCGGAGTTGAGGGGACTTAAAAGTGCTGCCACCTCACGGAGTATGGGTAACCGAGGCTACCCTCCGTCGCGCACGAAGGTAGGACAAAACCCCCTCCGGACAAAACCCCCTCATAATAGATACTAGCCGCAAGAATTATCAAAAGAAGTAAACTTAGCTTGGCTGTATATTTGTGCATACTATATATAGTATAGCGCATCGGTGGTGCTGCTGAACAACAATCTTCCCTTCTCCTGAAATGTTAACTTAACTTAATAATTGCATATATATATTTTAAAAAAAAAATTGGACGCATTCAATTGTAATTATAATTTTAAATGATATTTCAGTCCTCTTATAATGTATGTCTACTAATCTAAATTATATTTTTAGAAGATATATATATATATATATATATATATATATATATATATATATATATATATATATATATTTTTTAAACAATTTTAAAGGACATTTGATATATATTTATTTATTTATTAACTAGTTTACACCACAATTATTTTTTCATTTTAAAGAACAAATTATGTAGAATATGTATATCTTATATCTATATCTTATATTTATTTGCCATATTTCATTTTATTGTACACACACACACACACACACACATATATATATATATATATATATATATATATATATATATATATATATATATATATATATATATATATATATATATATATAGGCACTGTATGAGTCAACGCCAGACTACATTCCAATTCATCATGTAATGCACGTTGAATATGGCAATAAAGCTTTATTATTATTATTATATATATATATATATATATATATTATATATATAATTTGGTATGTAAATACATACCAAATATTTTATAATTACTGGCATAATAAAGGTGCTATTCAAGCAAGTTACCCTCTGTCTAGTATCATTGATGAGGGGCTTTTGTCCGGAAATGGATTATCTAGAAGGAATTATGTATGGAGGGGGTTATGTCCTAGGGGTTTTTGTCCGGAAATGGCTTATGTCTAGAGGGAGTTATGTATGGAGGGGGTTTTGTCCGAGGGGGTTTTGTCCGAGGGGGTTTTGTCCGGAGGGGGTTTTGTCCGCGCACCGTCGCGCACATGGGGCAATTCGCGGTGACGTCCGACATTTCGTATTCGTCCTCCGTTAGGCTGTCCAACTACACAACACTAAAACGGTTACCGAAAAATTCAAAATGCACCCCATGCACAAAATGGAGGGTCTAACCATGTCCATCTGCCACGTCAAACGTTTGAACTCAGCATCCCGGACAAACTGCCGGTATATATCCGTGAGTGTTCAAGCTATTACAACCACCAGCAATGTGTGTTAATACAAACCAGGTCGTTTTACCCATCACAAAAGACACATCATATCTCGCCACACAGAATACTGAGAGCAATTATTCATGCGATCTAGTGACCTGTAGGTTACACAAATGTAGACTGGTGCAAAATAAAGTGTATCATTACCTAAAGCAAGGAATTTACTTAGTATGATTGCACACAAACGTATGCCCTATCTGGGTAAAAATAGCGGCATTGTTTTACAGTCAAAGATGGAACTATTATTGCTTCTAATCAAACCTGTGTCTCGCCTTATCTGTACACTGCACTAGTTCAAGGTTCTGTGTTAGTCAAGACGTTCTAGTTTACATTCACCGGGCCAAAGTCCGTACAGGGCTACTACTGTGGAATACAGAAACGGTATTTTCCATACCAGGGCATTGTCAATTTTGACACGGCAAACAGTGTACACAGATTGTCGATTTACAGATCGGGGGAGTTGTAACTACAAACAGAACGTTTATCCACATTACAAAAATTAATTCGATATTTTCTCGGTGGGGTGCAGGCAGGTATCACAATTTACAGGGTGTTTCCACATTTCACAGTGAAAAATACCATTTTTATCGTGAAACTCATTTCATAATAAAAATATCATGGTTATCACATTCACGAAGAAAGTGATAACTCAATCACGGTTCTCAGGAAAATTTGTTTTAACTCTTCACGTTCCACGCTGTTGCATCTGATAACGAGTGACGGAGGTAAACAAGAGCTTTCACGATCCACGAGGAAACAATTGGGCAAATCACGGATCACGATAATACCCCCCCCCCTCCCCTACAACCGCTCGCTCGCTGCCCGGGTAGAGAATAGTCTAGCTGGTACACTGTACTGACGTAATCAGCCGCAGCGACCCTGGCTATTTCCGGAATATAATTGAAACAATGGAACGCTTCAGTATATAGGTCAAGTTATCAATGTGGGTAGGCCAGAAACAGTTGCTTAACATTTCATTCGATATATTAAAATATGATGTTTGTTTAAATCACTGCCACGGACAATTGCGCACTGCAGTCACTTGATTTGCGCTTGGTATCTAAATATGCCTCAACACTGTTTGCCTCGTGCTATTTTGCGACAAATAACTTTGCTGAAAGGTCATATACATCCTTTTACACACGATAACCGATATATGTATGTATGTATGTATGTATGTATGTATGTATGTATGTATGTATGTATGTATGTATGTATGTATGTATGTATGTATGTATGTATGTATGTATGTATGTATGTATGTATGTATGTATGTATGTATGTATGTATGTATGTATGTATGTATGTATGTATGTATGTATGTATGTATGTATGTATGTATGTATGTATGTATGTATGTATGTATGTATGTATGTATGTATGTATGTATGTATGTATGTATGTATGTATGTCTGTGTATGTGTGTGTGTGCGTGTGCGTGTGCGTGCGTGCGTGCGTGCGTGCGTGCGTACGTACGTACGTATGTATGTATATCATCTTACTAAAGATCTATTTAATTACTGAGATTCAGCGGGAAGCGTTAACGTACTTAAAGTTAAGGGTAACTAATGACAACGATCGAATGATTTGCGCATGCGCAGACACGTCACCCGGATAGTTTGTAACTCCCGGAAAATGTAAACGCTACAGCGCATTGTCCGAACAACAGGTTTACTCAAAGCGATTTGCACTTCGCTCCCTAGCAGACCTGTTCAATCGAACACCATCAAGACATTCGCTGTCTGGTCAAATGCAGCGCCTCCAGCGGCGATGTAGGATAACTATGAAGCGGTGCTGTCTGTTCAATGCAATAGCATACTAATTTAACTGAAACAGCACACAAAGCATGGCACATGTGCGTTCGTTTGAATTTAAACATTATATTATATTAAGGCAATTGATTAATCTTCAAAAGGATACCTGAATGCATTATTTTAAACTAAAATACCGGTATTGACCTTATTCCGATTTCGGACGGAACAGATGTAACCGACAGGGCTGGTTTACTCCACGGTTTATATATCTGTGCTTACTCCAGATTAGGGTAGATAGACTAGACACGCTTATTGGTTCTCAGGCCGAATTTGGAATAACAAATTAAATAAGGATATATTTTTTTTATCACATAATGCTGTATTATAAAAACTTTTTAAAATTAAACTTATATTTACACAAAATAATAAAAAAATAAAAATGTGCAGTTATTTATAAAATAGGAATTACGGCAAGATTAACCAGTATCTGTGATGTGGAGGCATTGTTTGGCCCGCACGGATAATAATTCAAAAGCCGGCCAAAGTCACCAGACTGTCTTCTCGGCGTAGTTACGCAGCCGACCGACTAATTCCAGCACGGAGGCTGCTGCTGCTGCTGCTGCTGCTGCTGCGAGCACACATTGGACTTCGAACTCTAGTTGGGGGGAGGTCCCGACAATGTTGTTCCAAGTGCGTCGTTGGAATGTACCTATACTAGCCGAACCGCCACGCGCACCTCGCTCGCCTGTTGAAAACCGTTTGTTTTTGTCACAGAAATATTGACATGGGCGTTGCGCTACTGTCAAAAGGCAAGAATATGTTTGATAATGTTAACGACTACGTACTTACCTTTTTGAGATGACTGGGCAGTGACAACAATAATGATCTGTATACCTCTCTGAAAGGAACGTACTGGGATTGTGTTGCATTCGAGGATATTATCCAGACGTTGGTCGAAGCCGACTGTCGCTTAGCCGCTGAATACATGCCCCATTGTAAAGCAGTCAAGCGTGCAACCCAATTCACGACAGTACCAACTTCCAACCGTCGGTCCCAGTTACTCGCAATAGAAACTCGTTATATAATAAACATGTTCTTTCCTTTGGTCATGAAGGCACCACCACAAGTGTTAGGGACATCTTGTTACCATACGGATCAGTTTACGCCAGCTCGGCCGTGCGGCTTGCATTCGTAGGTTCACGTCTTTGTTAATTGTTTCAACTTCATCAATTACTGAACCCGTGTACTTGAAGGAAAACCACATGAAGTGATCTACGTTCCTTGTGGAGTCTCCATTCAGTTGTATTTGTTCCGCTGGGTCCCTCGTTATAAGACATTCTCTTTTGGCTCCATTTGTTGTATAATTTGCGAGCTTAAGGACAAGCGTGAACACTGCAAAGCGGTTATATTCCCGATTGACCAAACGTTTTGCTGCCAGCGCAAAGGATAATTAATGTTGTTACGATTACTTTGAGCTATATAGAGCTATACTTATATTAGGATTAATATTTTTTGGTCAGTATTGCAAATAGTTTGGGTTCACAAAATAACAATGATTTACTACACATTTTGTTGAACTGAGCTAAGCATACGTCCAATGGTCAGAACCAGAGATCCGGACAACAGAGAGAAAGCTCTGCTAACGAAATCAGACCAACTGCGTGACCAGTCCGGGCTTATCTTAGTGTCTTTAGCAGCAGACCAGATTTATTTACACACGATTGCAATTAAGCCTTTGTTTGAGTGGGAGCGTGCCCTACTTGGCCAACCCCTTTCTTTGCCGGGTGCGCTCGTTTGCCCAGGCCTAGTGTCCAGTTAGTGCACACCTGTTTCCCTAATTAAGTAGGTCACTTCTACAGTGTAGTTGCATGTGGATTTATACCTTTTAAATGCGTTAATATTTCAAAAATAATATGATAAACTCTATGAGGTATCACCACCCATTTAGACAACGTGCATTTGTAGTCATGATGGTACGGCGGATTCTACGCAAACCACGCGGGTCCTATGCTACGTTGCTATAAGTACCTAGTCGGTCCACTAAAATGACCCAAGACGATGATATATTTATTCTATAAATATTACAACATTTACCCCAAGGTGTTTCATGAATGATAGTATGTAGATTATATGCGCGACATCAACTGACCATGTTCACTGTACCAAATAAATTACGTGAATACCAGATGACTTCCGCTTGAGAATTTACGAGGGATGAAGCAACTCTCGCGCTAGTCGAATCTGTTCAGCATAAACTCGCTTAAAACTCGCATACTACTTGATGACACAGAATGTGTTTCAGTTATGTGTTCTTATAAATATGAACAAACAACACAGTTAACCTACTAAAACGGATGGTAACACTTACTTGCAGATATTTATCGATTACTTGGCAGGTCTTCGGGTTCTGACTTAATTCGTTTACACATTCAACATCGTAGGGTGTGACGTCGCTCACGTACGTGACATACTGGTATTACAAAGGTAAATTTAAGATTACATAACAGAGGTTCTGTGCGGGAGGGAGTGAATGCTAAATAAGCAATATCAAAAGATTAACTATAATTTACGGTATTTTCAATGATTTTTTAAAACTGATTTAAAAGATCTACCGCAGTGTTCGTAAGATGAAAAGGTGAAATTTTAAATGTGTTACACATTATCTTGATGCCATTAAAAGCCATATAATTATAATTATTTTATATAACGAATATCCATAGCGTTCACAGCGGTTTACATATTACTTCATTAAACCTACAATATAAATAGTAAACATTAAAAAAAATTGAATAATAAATAAAATCTGTACAATTAATAAATAAAAATCAGATAAAAAATAAATGTTCCATAAACATCAGTGGATCAGAAATAAAACAATTTATCATTGTAAATACAATACTTTCAATGTTATTTCAGTGTTAACTGGATAAAAATATGAAAAAAGCCTCAGCGGCCATTTAGTCGTTGTAGGTCGTAATAAATAGGTGATTTTTAATGCAGCTTTAAACGATTTCAAGGTGTTTTTGGACGTCACAGTGGTTGGTAAAACATTCCGTACTGTTGCAACTGCGTTGACGAATGCACATCCGCCAGCTTAGTTTCGGGCTCTCGCAATGACAACACTCTTACACTCAGCGGAAAGTAGATGTCTGGCTGGTTTGTAGAATGCTACAAGTCTCTGTACATATGGTGGCGAGAGTTCAGTATTCAGCACTTTATATGTTAGTTCTGCTACGTTTTAGGTAATCCATTGGGGGACAGGCAGCCAGTGGCGTTGTCGCAGAAGTGTCGCGACACGCACGCCGAGTTAAACAACCCGCAGCATTCCGCACTCGTTGTACCCTGCCAATGTTCTTGACAGAAGTGCCAAACAAAAGCGAATTGCAGTAGTGTAAGCATGACGTAACCATTCCATTCGCAACGCGCTCTGCTGCCGACTAGGGCAAGTACTGGTGGATTTGGCAGATATTGCGTAAGTGCAATGAACTGGTACTAATTGGCCGTGAAGTCTCTCTCCGCCATCACGTCCATGCATGTGCCCTGAACTTTAGCTTCTAGACACTGCTTAAGCACTGCCCTCCGACTAACTGTGCAGCCTAGCGAGTGGGTCAATCGCGACGCATGAGCAGGTCGTAGTGCGAAGACCACAGCATAGTAGATCTACAGACCAGAGAGTCCAATAGGAAACTATTACTGCTTCGAAACGAGGATTTCCCAGCCTCGATTAACCAGACTCCGTGAGGTGGCAGCACTTTTCAGCCCCTCAACTCCGCCTGGTATATTTATGGGTACTCTCGCCTAACCGACTGTCGGTCGGCTTCGTAACTACGCCGAGAAGACAATCTGGCGACTTTGCCGGCTTTTGAATGTTATCCGTGCGGGCTAAATAATGCTGCCACCTCACGAATACCGTTTAATCCTGCCATAAATCCTATTTTTCTTAAACTCATCTTAATAAAACTTATATTAACAGAAACTGAAAAAAATTGCAGTTGTTGATAAAAATAGGAATTACGGCAGGATTATCTGCGCCGTCATGTCCATGCATGTGCCCAGATTAGCTGCTAGAAAAGCCCAACGCACACGGCATTCCTTTCACCGTTGTCCGCAGACGAGTCAATCTAGCTGAGCTGCTTACATTTTTCCGGGCGTTACGTTTCTGCTATGCGTGATACATGTAAAGGGGTATATTACAATATAAAACCTGACAATATAAAACCCGTTGGATAACCCTCCCATCACTCACGAGGCTCTGGCGGTGGTGGTCAGGAACAACCGTCTGTCGGTGGTGGTCAGGAACAACCGTCTGTCGGAGGTGGACAGGAACAACCGTCTGGCGATAGGGGTCAGGAACAACCGTCTGGCGGTGGTGGTCAGGAACAACCGTCTGGCAGTGGTGGCCAGGAACAACCGTCTGGCGGTGGTGGTCAGGAACAACCGTCTGGCAGTGGTGGTTAGGAACAACCGTCTGGCGGTGGTGGTCAGGAACAACCGTCTGGCAGTGGTGGTCAGGAACAACCGTCTGGCGGTGGTGGTCAGGAACAACCGTCTGTCGGTGGTGGTCAGGAACAACCGTCTGGCGGTGGTGGTCAGGAACAACCGTCTGGCGGTGGTGGTCAGGAACAACCGTCTGTCGGTGGTGGTCAGGAACAACCGTCTGGCGGTGGTGGTCAGGAACAACCGTCTGGCGGTGGTGGTCAGGAACAACCGTCTGGCAGTGGTGGCCAGGAACAACCGTCTGGCGGTGGTGGTCAGGAACAACCGTCTGGCGGTGGTGGTCAGGAACAACCGTTTGGCAGTGGTGGTTAGGAACAACCGTCTGGCGGTGGTGGTCAGGAACAACCGTCTGGCGGTGGTGGCTAGGAACAACCGTCTGTCGGTGGTAGTCAGGAACAACCGCCTGTCAGTGGTGGTCAGGAACAACCGTCTGGCGGTGGTGGTTAGGAACAACCGTCTGGCGGTGGTGGTCAGGAAGGGAAAACAGTCGTTTTATGTCCTACTGATCGACTTGTGACCTCCGGAAATATGAGCAAAATGTCGTGTAAACTTAGAATAAGCGGAAATAAATATCGTTAAGCCTGCCTGTTTGGAGTTTCGCTGGAGGTATGTATCGAAGGTAATGTCATAGTTCAATTGACATAAACATCTCACACATGTCTCTTTAAAATATTTAGGAGTTGGAGTCTTGTTTCATGACTTCCGTAATAATTTCGCGCTTTTTGTGATCGCCACCAATAAGGCCGAATTTAGCGAGTGTCCTGTATGGGGAAACGAAACAAACAATAAATAGTTACAGCACAGAAGGCTGCCAACAACTGGAAACAAAGTTACACATGGTTACCAGTCTTTCGGCGTCTCGTATTTCAGCGTTCTTCCGAAAACAAGTTTGATAGAAGAAAAGTGTACAGAAAGCGAAACAATATTGCAAGTGTTTGACGATGTAAAGTCGTGTTTTGTGGCAATCATACCCTGGTCTGGACAGTAACTTGGTCTTTGCAGGGAATTATGGGAAGATATGTCGATAAACACTGATTGGATTTTGGGCCGGGCCGAATTAACAGACTATTAATTGGCATAAATATTTTAAATTTTTCAATATACAGAGTATCTATCATAACGTATTAGGCTCTATTAGGCTCAGATGGCCTGTAAGCGACTGTTTATATCGATTGCGCGTTGACCCACGTGTTGTTGGAACTCTGAACTCGGAACTGGCTATTGCAACACTTGGTAGAGTCCCCTAAAGTTTTCCCGCAGTCGTATTCCCACGCGACAACGCAGGCCTAGCAGAAACGGCCAACATACATTGTCTAACAGACCGGTGAAACATTACCATCAAGATAACGCACACTAATTAGCGCGTTGACCCAAGGGATTAGACGCACGCGCTGTTGAAACTGCAACACTTGGTAGGGTTCGCTAAAGTTGTCCCGCAGTCGTATTCCCGCGCGACAACGCAGGCCTAGCAGAAACGGCCAACAGACATTGTCTAACAGACCCTCTCCACGAGACATGCAGGTGATGCACTCAATCAGTTGACAGGTAACACAAAGTCAAAACCTGATGAAATGTGACCATCAATAAATCGCATAGTATTTATTAATTATTAATGATTAATCAAATTTTAGCAAAGCCTACTTGCGTGTTGTA
>OZ024862.1:42110806-42128306 GCA_964017155.1 Oasisia sp. SBJ-2009 | reverse complement strand
CTACAGCAGTCGGCTGATGCAAAAATGCTCAAAATAATTCTTTGCCGCATTCAAACAGGTATATGGTCCACAAACGCCTGCTGTTGCGGCTATTAGAGATGCAGAAGATTCACCGAGTAATCATCAGTAGCATCCAGATGGAAGGAATATTTCATCGAGGTACACATTTGTCGAGACCTGCTTTAGCAGAAGCACTTGCCTCGAGAGAACATTGCCCAATTCAGGAAGAGATGGCACATTTCTACAACACCTCTTGGACGACAAAAGAACTACCACAGATGCGAAGATAATAGCGACGTAACAAAAAAGTTCACTGTAGTGATTGTGGATTTATTTGAGTATTGTGATACTCTCTGAAAAGTTTATTTCGTGCCTGACGCTCTACAGTCGATGTGATATACACCTTGCGACAACAATAGGAAACTGTTGAAGAACAACAAAGCTTGTTTTGATTTATTTATCAAAAACTTGTGACACAATGGACAGATCAACCTATTGGATCCTACACCTGTTGCTTGAACAAATACTGACTCATTATTTATGTACCAAAGCAAGGATACATTGTCACATATACCTTGTTTACTCTCTTTATGGCAGCAGTATTGTCTGCAGCATCCGAACCCATTAGTGGAGGCGTCTTCAGTTTGCTACTAGACTAGTAGAAAACACAAAACAAAAACAAGAAAACTTTGTATTCGTGAACAGAGATTCTACTAGAGATTTACATAACATTCAAGTACAATTTCTGATTACACAACTAATAATTTCTACTCACTTCAACGTTTCAACCGCCATCGGCGGCCTTCTTCAGGAACTGAATGTTCAGTGGTCATGTTTGGGACAGTCTGCTCGCCACGCCACCTAGCGAGCAGTGACCACTGAACATTCAGTTCCTGAAGAAGGCCGCCGATGACGGTTGAAACGTTGAAGTGAGTAGAAATTATTAGTTGTGTAATCATAATTTGTACTTGAATGATATACTTCCAACTTGATGAACATTTTCACGAATTTACATAACATATGTTTGGTTTCTTGCTGACGTCACACGTCAGACTGGAATATGGTAAATGTTGTCTAACTGCTCATGTTACAGAATTGCACCAGATAGCATGCACCGACTATTCAGGCAATGGCAGTCAAGTCTACAATACCTCTGGCATTCCATTTGGACTAACAATTCAAGAGGGGGTTGCATACTGCACAACAAAAGATCCAAACGCGTAAGGCATTTTGGAGTTACCTCACACTTACAATTATTATATGCAATATCAGCAGAGTTACCCAGCGATGCATTTTGTAGGTAATTCGCCTCTACTACAACGTATTAGCCGAGTTACCCAGCGATGCTTGAGGAAAAGGCATTCACCCGCACCACTACGTTTGAAAATTTGGGTTACTTTGTTCAGCGTCAGAAATAGATCATGCCGTAATGTAAACCGTAACGACATGCTGACGCGTGGCACTAAAGTTGGTGCCAGTGACAAGCGATGATGATTTTTAAACTTGCACAATTTAAACAAATATGCATAATCCCCCCCCCCGACATCCAACGATATAGTTACATATAATGTATATATATATATATATATATATATATATATATATATATATATATATATATACACACATATACACACATATACACACACACACACACACACACACACACACACACACACACACACACACACACACACACACACACACACACACACACACACACACACACACACACACACACACACACACACGTACACGTTGAATACCCCCCATTAGGAACATGCAACTGGTGAAGTTGTGTTTAGAGTATTCGATTGATGTACTCATTCTAGTAAACTGTTTCCTTTGCAGTGTTTCTTCCATCAGTCTTAGAGGCGGAGGCCGGTCTACTCTCTACACGGGGAGTTACGGAAACTGCAGGTTCTGGTGCCTTGTGATACTACACGGAATAGGTTCACTTGGTTGGTAACGCTTCGCACCGCTCTTTTTATTTCTGTGCACATGACTTAACGTACTTAACGTATTTTGTAATTGGGTATCACAACAGGGAAGTATTTGAATGTGACATTTAAAGTTCGCAGCAAGCGACAGAGCACTGCCATCATCAACGACGACATCCAAACTCTCCGTGGTGAACCGCTGCATCAGGACGAGATCTAACCCCTGGCGGACATCACACAACAAGACTGAGAACTATACTCGTGCGTATTTGTAATAATCTGTTTACAGTTAATATAGTTTCAGCATGAGGTATTAGGATGGCTCGAAGTACGGATGGCGTTGCTAAGAGACAGAGAGTCAAGTTCGTGGCTACAAAACGACATCTTGGCCCTATATGTGACATCATCACGGAGGTAAGGATGCTCCACCTTTGGAGATGACAATTAGGTACTAGTGGTCATATTAACCGAGTAGGGGTCTACAAATGTCGTGACGTCTGCTTGTAACACACCACAGCAAACGCAAATAGCAAGTGACATATTCAATACTCTAGTTGATAATAAAGCAGTTTCAAATCTGTTTGAGCTATACGAATGTTATCTATTATGCATTAATATACTTTCTATGATTTGAGTGACTACTTGCAAAGGATATGAATAACGTTTAAATAATTGTTATTAATTATGTCTTTTTAAAATAGCTGTCGACTGTATCAGTTGACATGTCGTAGTTTCGCATCAGAAGTCATATAAGGCAATACAGGCAAGCGATGTTTAAGTTGACTTCACATAAACCATGTGTTATGGTAGAATCTGGCGTACGGCGATTACGTCCGTTAGCTAATGGTGTAACTGTGCGCAGGGTCCGTGTGGGCCGGTCGACCGCTGCTGCTAGCCTGCTACACGGCCCTGGAGCTCCTGTGGAGGGCGTGCGACACGCGAGGGGAGACAAACCGTCTACACCAGCGGCCACAGCGACGAACTCAACCCACGTGACACAGCAAATCACTGATGCATGACGACACCAATCAGTAAGGTTACAGTGATAATGATGATAATGATAATGATAATGATTTTGAATGTGAATGTGAATGTGAATGTGAATGTGAATGTGAATGTGAATGTGAATGTGAATGTGAATGTGAATGTGAATGTGAATGTGAATGTGAATGTGAATGTGAATGTGAATGTGAATGTGAATGTGAATGTGAATGTGAATGTGAATGTGAATGTGAATGTGACTGTGACTGTGACTGTGACTGTGACTGTGACTGTGACTGTGACTGTGACTGTGACTGTGACTGTGACTGTGACTGTGACTGTGACTGTGACTGTGACTGTGACTGTGACTGTGACTGTGACTGTGACTGTGACTGATTCGGATTCGGATTCGGATTCGGATTCGGATTCGGATTCGGATTCGGATTCGGATTCGGATTCGGATTCGGATTCGGATTCGGATTCGGATTCGGATTCGGATTCGGATTCGGATTCGGATTCGGATTCGGATTCGGATTCGGATTCGGATTCGGATTCGGATTCGGATTCGGATTCGGATTCGGATTCGGATTCGGATTCGGATTCGGATTCGGATTCGGATTCGGATTCGGATTCGGATTCGGATTCGGATTCGGATTCGGATTCGGATTCGGATTCGGATTCGGATTCGGATTCGGATTCGGATTCGGATTCGGATTCGGATTCGTGTGTGCGTATGCACATGTACTTGTGTACCACATATGTCGTTTTGTTTAATGTTGATGCAACAGCTCGTAACTTTGTTATAGTCTTACTATTGTTAGAATAACCTCATCAGTATCGTTCGGCCCACATTGTTTCGGTTCACTCAGCTGTTGTTGACTAGACACTGACGTCAGTTGTAAATGAACTTGACGTCTTCGACTGCGACGTTTCAGGATACGTCCTACAGAAGTCAACGTTGTCTTCCAATGAACGCGCATGCCAGGGAATTAACTGACAAAGAGTGTTTTGGTCATGCCAAATGTTTAATGCGCCGTATAACTTACTTCAGATTAACATGTGTAATGTACTGATCACAGTGTTAGCTGGCGCCCAAGAGACGACGGAGGGCGGAGGGCGGAGGGCGGAGGGCGGAGGGCGGGCGGCGGGCGGCGGGCGGCGGGCGGCGGGCGGCGGGCGGCGGGCGGCGGGCGGCGGGCGGCGGGCGGCGGGCGGCGGGCGGTGGGCGGGGGCCGGTGTTTGTGCTGGACGCCATCCTGGGCTGTCGGGCTCTCGATGTGTCCAGCCAGCAAGTTGGTCGAGGTAGGTAGCGGGGGACGAGTTGGCCTCGGAGCGCTAGAACACGGCGGGTCGGCACTGGGCAGATGCAGGCTGGGGTTGAGTACGTTCATTAGTGCAACGGTACCTCATATATTTGGGCAGCGGATTCGTAATCAAAAGAACCCAGGTTTGAAGCCTGGGCTGTCGTGTCGAACCTTGAGCAACTTTGCTCATTCAACATTGCTCCAGTTCATTTAGCTGTTTGGACGAATGCATGATTAACGCACTTGGTTCAGGTAGTGGGTAATTTGTATACACACTATTCTCAGCGCAATAGTTACAGCGTGGCGGAATGCTTCCAGAGAAGAGTTCGATTGAACAGGTCTGCAAAAGATTAAAGTGTAAAGCGCTTTGAACATTCCTAAGGATTGGATACTGCGCTGTAAAATAATTTTCTTTTATTACATTTTTAGTCAGAACAAGTAATTAACTTAATCTGTGTTGCTTGCGTGGTTTGCTTTCAATCAATGAGACTGTTTCCGTTCACATGGAATAGTATGGTTTTGAAAGAAATTAACCGGTCGTTTATATGTGTTACAGATGTCGTCCCTCACGACCACACTGGGACTACAGCGTACACGGCCGCTACTTCCTGTTCTAGACGTGTTCGTGTTGGAAGGAGCTGTTACGTGTGCCAATACCTGCTCGACTGGGGCGAACAAGACTTTACGCCTGAGTTGATCGCTACGCCGTGTTCAGGTCGCACCTCGTCTGGTCAGTGTTCCATCAGATAACATCAACGCATGATGTGGACGGACATGTGTTATTATTCGTACACTAACACAGAGAACACGACAACTCACTGACACAAGACACCCTCTCCGTGGACACACCAGAGTTACATCCCGCCTGAAATCTCGAAGTGGCTTCGCAGCCTCGACGGAGCCCATCGACACCACTTCAACGGGTACTCGCGTGAAGACTCTCTCGACGCCAGCGTGCACATGAACATTCGTGCCGTTGAATACCTCTCTGACGGGCGAAGTCTAATTCGTGAAATTAAGCCTAACCCAGTGGTGACGTCGTAACTTCGCTAATGCGATTTTAGGTGATTGTCCGCCGACCGGCTGTCGATCTCATGGCTCACTAGCTTGGAGGTGTAAAGCTTAGGCTGCGGTCATAAATCGTGAAAATTAGCGGCCGTGGTAGTTTTGAGAAGACGACAGAGGATGTATTTGAAGCGAAATGGGGTATTCCGGTATAGGAAGAATCCACTGGAGATGTACGATGCCGTACATGGTATGGTACAACTTCATTGTCACGATATTTTTGACAATTGTGGATGAACTGCGAAACGACCTGGAACCGCTCGACATGTGACAAAACTCGTTGCCGGCTGCACTGCAAGTCATGGTGACATTGCGGATGTATGCGACAGCGTGGTTTCAGTACTTGGTGGCTGAGACCATCGGCATCGACCGGTACCATACGACTGTCTATAGTGTATAGTCGTATAAGTATAGAAATGTTAATATAAACATTTGTTTTAACATTGGATGTTGAAATAAAGTATGGTGGTGTGTTCGATTAACGCACTTGGTTCAGGTTTACCAACATGAGAACTGTAGTTGTGACAATTATACTCCCACTATAATTACATATACTTGTATATGTTATGTTGCTTTTGATACAATTTTATTTTGTGTTCTGAAGCCTGAATACAGTCAGGCCTTCATTTACGGTCAATTATTTGAACTGCAATACACATCACTTGCCTACGAAAAAGTAATAATTAGTTATACTAAATTATATCACTGAACTAACTGAAAAAACATTCAGTTATGATACACACACACGCACACGCACACGCACACGCACACGCACACGCACACGCACACGCACACGCACACGCACACGCACACGCAGACGCAGACGCACCCGCACCCGCACGCGCACGCGCACACACACACACACACACACACACACACACACGCTTGTTATATCAGTCTTTCATAGTTCCCATAATAACTGATAAATATTAAATTATATAATGTCATAATTAGAACTTTATTTCGATTGTTTAATTTTGTATTACTTAATTTCTTACCTTTTGACATCAGACATCGCGGTCATAAATAATTAATTGTGCATGACATGGGGACACTTGAAAGCACAACACATACCACAGACAGTGATCTTTCATTTTATTAGATGATACGAAAACTGACCATCAATGCCTGTTGCCAAAGTGATGTATGCATATAAACCAATGACATCACCACATAGGGAGGTTGTTTAGTTGACAATACGCCTCTCGCTTCTTCTTGTTTTGATCTCGCACAACATTTAAAACCTCCGATTTCAAATCTTTCGATTTCTTTTTGAGGTCGTCGTCTATGGGAACTGCCACACCGAGCGCTTTCACTTTCGCGGTGATCTCCCGCCAAGCTTCCATTTTGTTCTCAATAGTTATAGGCCTACAACCCGTTAGTGACTTGTGAAAAATCATTGGCGAATCTTCAATCAGACACAGGATTTCATCATCCATATGGTTAGGTTACGTTTTATATTTTTCGATAAACATCTCTGTACTTCGATGACTCCCATGGTAAAATTAACATAAACAACGAATCCCCACTTTGACCCTGTGCGTGACCCCGCGCGTGCGAAATGGGGCACAATTCGTGGTGAATCCTAGTCAGTCGGCGTTTGAATGTTGTCGGTGTGGCGCTAAGCAATGCTGCCACCTCACGGATCCTCGATAATCCCGCCGTAATTCCTATTTTATAAACAATTACAAATTTGTGTTTCTGTTTCTGTTTGTGTTAAAATATATTGAATTTTGATTAGTTTTTTTAATACAGTGACAATGATAAAAAGGTATCCTTAGTTCTTTTTGGGTTTCAAATTCGGCCTGAGAACCAATCAGCGTCTCTACCCTATTCTGGGGGTAAGGCCGCCCTGTCGGATGTATCGGCAGCCAATAAATATACCAGGCGGAGTAGAAGGGCTGAAAAGTGCTGCCACCTCACGGAGTCTGGTTAATCTAGGCTAGATGGAATCCTCGTTTCGACCTGTTCATGCATCACTATTGAATCACTCGCTAGGCTGTACAATTAGTCGGAGGGTAGTCCTTAGGCCTAACAAGCCCGGAGCACCCGAGGAGATCGGCCGCGTGGCGGCAGCTCATTACATCCATCAAGCGTTTCTGCGGCCGATCTGATCTGCTCGTGTGCGGACGATCTAGCTCAGCAGCTGGCCTCGCGAGTCGGGAGAAAAAGTATCCAACGGGTTTATATTATCAGAATCGCGTAAGCCCGATTCTCTTGTCTGCGCATAGCATGAGCTATCGGCTCAGCTGCGAAAGTAATCCAGCCAATGATATCACGTATTGTGATCACATGTCGCGATGATCGGATTTCCCCTATCTCTATGACGTTTGGTAATGATAATGTAATAATCGTCTGTTATTTTAAGTCTGATAATATAATAAAAACATCGGAAAATATAATAACTGCCCGATAATGTAAATGTTTTCTTAACTAAACTAAATTAAGCGGAAATGTAGCACCATGAAATTAATTCGGATGGCATATTTTGTCATCCAGTCCGGTTCATTCCGCGAACTTAATATTCTAAAAAATAATTATGTTCAGTACGTTGCAATTAATGTAATTTAGGCTTCATATCATATTTTATTTTTCAGAAAACAAGAATGCAACATTTACATTTCACGTAGTGGTCGCTATTTTTATTCAAGGTCTTGCACATATCTAAATCTGACGTAAGCCACAATTAAGGGTGTGAGCTATACGGAAATGTGTGGTGGAGAGTGATATCTTAGACGTATTTAGAACTATCGAATATATGACTGAATGGAGATTCGTTTAATATATTGGATACCTGTTTAATATTTATTAATAAAACTACGGCGCATTTTATGAAATGCCGATAATTAAACCGACCTGGATTTTGGATATAATGTTTAACATTTTGTCTTTGAGTCATTCAAAGATAAACATATCGATAAGATATAGACATGTATTCTGGCACTAATTCTTTCATCACTCTGGATATCTTGATATAAAATATAGTTCGTAACTCTGTCTCCACAATATAAATATGACAATATCGAACTACGCCAAACCGATCACTCAGACGGAAGCTGACATGTTTGAGAGGATTGCCCTTTGGGTTATTGGTAAACAATAGGACAACCAAAAGTAACACGATATACCCACGTCGTTCCTCACGCTTCCTAAAATGTAGAGTAAGCTTACTGCGGGCTATATCTGTGACTTCTGACCTATGGGTCAAGAAGCTACGTGGTTCACCCCAAACAATTGCCTGACTACATAGGACCACTGTAGCTCAACTGTTTGCCATCCATTTTGTGGACGCATTCAGATTGGTGACCTCGGGTAGAGTTCCACACTTCGTCAACACTGTGCGAATCAATTAACGTTCGACATAAACACGTCCGTTGGGGTTGATTCCTTTAGTCCACTACGACCTGAGGAATGCTTATCACATAGGTGTTGGGTACGCAATATACTATACAAGCCAACACTATTTGGGATACGTCTTAATAATAGCACACGTTTTATTGGCAACTCAACTGAGTTGTATTGCCATTATATAATAAAATACAATTAACCCATCAAAACACCATTATAATATAAATACATGTGATACGGCAAATCATACCGTATTAATAGACTTGTTTACTAGCAGTTGTAGCCTACGGTATAAAGGAATTACTGAATCTATTCGTTCTAGTAACTGGTAACGGGTACACATGTTCTCGTCTAATATTATATTCGGTATGTCTTTTGTCAGGCAGCAGATAATTTAATCTATGTGTGCCGACTTAAATGTTATCAAAATAGTTTTGACAAATGCTGTCCCGTCTTACATTCAACGTATCCAGGTTAACACGTCTGAGTATCTCCGCGTAACACATCCAGGAAAAATACATTTTAGTGCCATTTTTGTATAACCTCAATGTTGTCAGACAAATATTGGGGCAAGTTAGTGTGCCGTACAGGACATGCATATTCTAAAACTGGTCTCACCAAACTAACATATACACTGACCAGATCTTTCTGTGTAATTCCTGCACGTTTTAGCTGGTATAACATGTACAATTGTTTGCCGGCCTTTTTCAAAATATGTTTGTTCTGGAAAGAAATTGCAAAATTATGACAGGGTGCCACGTTGTGCCTCGCTGTCGCCTCGTTGTAGTCCCGCAAATATGCCACATTTTTGAGATGGCAATCCGTATTTTTGACCTAACATTTTGTAAGAATCCGTATCAATCCGTATCATTAATCAGATCTTCCAGTTAACTGGCCTAAGTTATAAAGGCCTTTTCAAAAAGGGTTTTCCACGGTTTTTTCGATTATTGGGGCCAGTTAACTGGAAGATAACTTATCGAAGTGTTACGTCACTTCAGCACGTTTTAACTGCGTACCGCAAAACGGGAACAGTGTCATCAAATAATGACAATTTATTTCAGCAATTCGCGCGTATATCGAAGTTTCACATGCAAGCGTCAACGTTCTAAAATCAGAAATGCAGGCGATTTCTTTGAACTCGGAATCGAGCTCCATTTCCTGGACTGTTTTTCATAACCGTCACGCGCCCCGTTCCCACCCGTTGAGCCGCCTGTCGCAGTTTTCAGAACTAAAATTTACCAGCACTCCATCTACTATGTGCTACAATAAACTAATCGGTGGTCTAGTTCGTTCGTTTCGAATCGATTTACTTAGCCAGTAACAGTAAACAATTATTCCATTATGCAGTATAGTTGTGTGACGCATACAAGGCATAATGTGGTTAAAAATAATTTTTCCATAAATTTAGTTAAAATCCGTATAAAAACGGAGTATGTTCGCGTCACTTAAAAAACAGACAAAATCCGTATCGGATACGGGTAATCCGTATCATGTGGCAAGTCTGGTCCGGCTGTGAAAATCAAAGTTGGGTTATGCCTAGCTGCCGCCACGCCATAGCGTTGCTGTCGCCATGTTGTGGCACATTATGCCTCGCTGCCGCCACGCAGTGTAACGTATCACAACGTATCGTAACGTTGTTACCACATTGTACATTGTACCACGTTGTTGGCACGTTGTGGAGCAAACGCCAACGATTTTTGAACATGCTCGTTATAAAAAAAATCCAGTTGACATTTTGTCACACCTTGTCACATTTTACCACGTTTTAGCCACGTTGTTTCACATTTGCTCACGTTGTAACCACGTTCTGCCACGTTTCGCAATGTAGCTAAGCGTGGCAGCCAAAACGTGACATTAGAGTATTAGGGCAAAATCTAAAAAAAATAAGAACTAGACGATCGAAGCTGAACACGTTTTCTTACAAGAGTAACCAAAGAATGTAAATGCGATGGCTGCTTACAGGAAAGTGCCTGGTAAATAATGGTACAGATCATAAAGATGATACGATATCGAACTATTATATAAATCACTTTTACAACAACGAGGACGTTTCGACCTAAACATTTCCAATCACGCCACGCACTTTGTCCCGTCGACCACTGAGCCCTCGTCTGAAACCTTTCCGTAGCGGGGGCTGTGTCTGGTATCTCGCGTCCGATAACTGGTTTACACAGTCCCCCGCTATTCCTGCACCTCCTGCCGGGTCCCTTACTGTTACAAGTGCGCTGTGAACGTCAAATAGAATAATATTTTTATTTCGCAACAAACAAAATTACATTCTATATAAGCAAACAAAAAGAAAAGTATTGTTACGTGGTGGTCACATGGCACATTTTGCAGTCTTCATGTGACCCCAAAACATAAACTTCGAAATGATATATATATATATATTTATATAATATATATATATATATATATATACGTATATATATATATATATATATATATATATATATATATATATATATATATATATATATATATATATATATATATATATATATATACGTACATA
The DNA here is from genome assembly GCA_964017155.1 of Oasisia sp. SBJ-2009. NCBI lineage: Eukaryota > Metazoa > Annelida > Polychaeta > Sabellida > Siboglinidae > Oasisia > Oasisia sp. SBJ-2009. Next base: position 42,117,153 of record OZ024862.1, on the reverse strand, counting down.
TGTTTATCCACGTTCACTCATTTGCATGACAACGGACTGAGGGAATTTAAGAAGTGTGTGAAGATGTGTGAAAATCCAAACAGTGTGTCTCTTTAAATGAAAACAATTAGTTGCACTCTACACATCTGGGATTTAAGCAATGTTCTTGGTTATATAGTTAGATAAATATTGTTTAGATAGTACATATTTGAACTTATGTCTGGGTTTGAGATTTTGAATGTTATAATCAAGGTTATTTCATAGTTCTATAAAATGATGTCTAGGTAATTTACAAGAAAAGTGAGTTTTAGGCTTTTCTGTGCGTAGTAGGTTATGTTGTCTCGTAATTCTGGTGTTAGTGGCTAGATAATTTTTTGGTATATACTGTCCGAAGGATTTAGGCAGTGTATTATGGTGATAATCATACATCAATAATAAGACATGTAACTTTATGTCACTCCTGCCGGGTCCCCTACTGTTACAAATGCACTGTGGAAATTATGTCACTCCTGCCGGGTCACTTACTGTTACAAGTGCGCTGTAAAAATTATGTCACTCCTGCCGGGTCACTTACTGTTACAAGTGCACTGTGAAAATTATGTCACTCCTGCCGGGTCACTTACTGTTACAAGTGCACTGTGAAAATTATGTCACTCCTGCCGGGTCACTTACTGTTACAAGTACACTGTGAACATTATGTCACTCCTGCCGGATCACTTACTGTTACAAGTGCACTGTGAAAATTATGTCACTACTGCAATACCACTGGGATACTCTGTCAACTATTACGACAGTGCCGCGGTAGAACTAACCATGTGTTATGCATGGCGGGTTTTTGCTTTACCGACGCGTGCAGTAACCATTTTGAATGGTAGATACCTCCATACGCTGTTGCGATCGACCATATTTGTTGATGTTAGCTAGAACAAATACGTTGCACAGGTAAAGTTGAAAGGCGTGTTTGGGGAAAATATGGCAGTTACATTAATAGCCTTGATGTTTGATAATCCTACTATTCACATTATCTCTAGTTTGCTGCACTGTCCAGGATAACACAGCTACATTTCTATAGATTTGTTTCACCCCGATGTTCTATTAGATAATGTATTCACTCATTCACTCACTCCCTTATTAACTATCTGACTCATCCACCCACTCATTCACTTCACTCACTCACCCGCACATACATGCGTGCATGTGCATACGTATAGGTACATTAACTCACTCTCTTACTCATTTATTTCTCGCTAACTCACTAACTCACTAACTCACTCACTCACTCACTCACTCACTCACTCACCCACTCATTCAAACACACATGCACACACAAACTCTCCCACCCATCCATCCACCCAAAGCCCACTCACCTACTCAGGGAGGGAAGGAGGGCGGAAGGGAGGCAGATAGGGAGGATGTTAGTGAGTGAGTGAGTGTGTGAGTGATTGAGTGAGTGAGTGAGTGAGCGAGTGAGTGAATAAGCAAACTGGTTAAAAAATTACCGGTGAAATCATCACATTAAGTGTATTTCTTGTGAGTGGAACGACGTGGGGCGTTTTGTGTCAGCGTTAGCGCGAAAACATATTTCATATATGTGTCATAACTATTATCACTGACAAAACAATTATCTTCTGCTACACAGTCGACCCAGAAACAAAGCCGTGCGACGTGTTTTTAATAATGAGTGTGCACATCAAATGGTGTCGCAGTTTGTACTCATTATATAACTTATACGCACTTGTAAATAACCCAGTTCATGTGTCATTTTGTCTCCAAAGTGGCGTAGCGTTCACCGTATTGCCCAGTTCATGTGTCCTTTTGTCCATAAAAAGTGGCGTAAAGTTCAGCGTATAGCCCAGTTCATGTGTACTTTTGTCTATAAAAAGTGGCGTAAACTTCACCGTATAGCTCAGTTTATGTGTCCTTTTGTCTATAAAAAGTGGCGCAAACTTCACCGTATAGCCCAGTTTATGTGCCCTTTTATCCATAAAAAGTGGCGTGAAGTTCAGCGCATAGCCCAGCTCATGTGTCCCTTTGCCTCCAAATGGACGTATATCTCAGCGTTCATCATTTGGTGTTGAGATAACATTTGCACTTCGTTCTCGGCAGCCCTATAGACACCGTATCAGACGCCATATCACATTATCTTGCAGACGCTGATCATCCGTGCTATAGCGGGGCATTCCACAGGTTCGACCACAGCGGTATCGGCATTGTCAAGTACCGGAAGTTTTTGTAGAGGTAAGTGTGGTGAAAGCATCTGTTTATGCTTCAAAACTGCAGCACTCGTATTGAACCCTGGCATTACCTTACTATCTCCGCTGATTATGTAGACGTATGTGTCGTGTTAAAGAAAGTATATAATAACATTAATGATGGCTGACGTAACTATTCGAATTATTGCAAAGTTTATCGTCAGATGATTAGATCTGTAGCAAGGTTGATTGCTATCTGGGTATGTTAGCTAGTTCAAACATAAATGTGTTGGAGTTTATGTATGCTCGCTTTCCTTGGTGATATCAAAGAAAATATATACACTAAGAACTGAGCTTGGACGGCGACTGCTTTGGGGATATCGATACCACTTGGTCTTGTGCTACTACGGTGTGGCAGTCTGATGCATTTCTCACTTCGTTTCTAAGCCAACGATTATAATGGTACCAGAATGTAGTGGATAAGAGGGTAGATTATAGACGTGTAATCGCAATGTTTAGCAAAATGGTTGGTTATACCTCGCACAGTTGTAGCAAGCGACAGTGGAGCAGAATATATGGCGTGCGCGCATCACAATATTTCATTGACGGAAATCGAAGGATGAATAGTTTCAGCAGTTTAAAATCATGGGTGAACTATTTGAAATATAAAAAAAAAACATGTTGTCGTAATATATGGGGCAAAGGATGTAATATTATACTACCAATAGTAAACAAGCAAGGAAGAAAGACAGAGAGTTATATATGATAGTTTCATGAAATTGACCTTGGCATATGGTTCATATATGGAGGATTACATAGACGTATTCATCTATGAATTCGGCGTAACGTTTACTTATTATGTAATAAAACATGGAATGATACATTCTGGAATAATGTGATTCGTTCGTTCGTTCGTTCGTTCGTTCGTTCGTTCGTTCGTTCTTTCGTTCGTTCGTTCGTTCGTTCGTTCGTTCGTTCGTTCGTTCGTTCGTTCGTTCGTTCGTTCGTTCGTTCGTTCGTTCGTTCGTTCGTTCGTTCGTTCGTTCGTTCGTTCGTTCGTTCGTTCGTTCGTTCGTTCGTTCGTTCGTTCGTTCGTTCGTTCGTTCGTTCGTTCGTTCGTTCGTTCGTTCGTTCGTTCGTTCGTTCGTTCGTTCGTTCGTTCGTTCGTTCGTTCGTTCGTTCGTTCGTTCGTTCGTTCGTTCGTTCGTTCGTTCGTTCGTTCGTTCGTTCGTTCGTTCGTTCGTTCGTTCGTTCGTTCGTTCGTTCGTTCGTTCGTTCGTTCGTTCGATCGATCGATCGTTCGTTCGTTCGTTCGTTCGTTCGTTCGTTCGTTCGTTCGTTCGTTCGTTCGTTCGTTCGTTCGTTCGTTCGTTCGTTCGTTCGTTCGTTCGTTCGTTAGATCGATCGATCGATCGATCGATCGATCGATCGATCGATCGTTCGTTCGTTCGTTCGTTCGTTCGTTCGTTCGTTCGTTCGTTCGTTCGTTCGTTCGTTCGTTCGTTCGTTCGTTCGTTCGTTCGTTCGTTCGTTCGTTCGTTCGTTCGTTCGTTCGTTCGTTCGTTCGTTCGTTCGTTCGTTCGTTCGTTCGTTCGTCCGTCCGTCCGTCCGTTCGTTCGTTCGTTCGTTCGTTCGTTTATGTAAACACACCCATGGTATATATATATATATATATATATATATATATATATATAAATAAATATATATATATATATATATATATATATATATATATATATATATATATATATATATATATATATATATACTCCATATGGCGAGCTTCTACTGGCTCTGTGCTCTGAGTTCGAACTGATAGTGATGAACACCATGTTCAAGCAGACGGATGAACGCAAGACCACATGGATGCATCCTCGTTCCAGACACTGGTCGATTTCATCATCACGAGGTGTCGGGATAAGTACGTGGAGCTAACTGCTGGACAGATGACCAGATGCTGAGGTCAAAAGAATACGACAAAAGCACAACAGACAAGGGACAAAAACCAAGCTCAACGCAGCAAAACTAAGTCCACTCAGCCATAGGGAGAGTTTTGAGCAGGAGGTGGACAGTGCTCTCGCCTAATGGGAGGAGAAGGAAAGCTGAACACCAGACGAGGAATAGGCAGCTCGACAGCAGGTCGTATGCAACACAGACAATACATATCTAGGCAAGCCAGACAGAAAACACCAGGAGCGCAGTATCCAGCCCTCAGGACCGTTCAAAGCGCTTTACACTTTACTTCTCTGACAGACCTGTTCACTCAGACACCATCTCGACTTCTCTGGGATCCATCCAGCCATATGCTACAATTAATGCGCGAAGGCTGCTCGTACACATATCCACCACTGTCTATAGCAAGGTACTCATTTATACAGCTGAGTGAACTGGAGCAATGTAGAGTGAAACAACTTGTCCAATATTTTAACACCGCAGCACAGGATTCGAACCAGGTTTCTCGTAGTCGAGAGTCCGAAACTCTACCCCTGAGCCATTGCGCTCTACATAGATCACGAAGCTCTGGACAACAGCCCGCAGCGCATTACCAAGACAAGCCTCGATGAGATTCCAACCATGGATGAGGTGGCTAGGGCAATCGCCGGCCTGAAAGATGGCAAAGCACCTTGGGAGATTGAATTCCTGCTGAAATATGGAAACACGGAGGAGACAATCTTTCAGCAGACTGCACCAACTAATCACCAATATCTGGGAGGTGGTTTCTGTACCACAAGCATGGAAGGATGCCAGCATTGTAACCATCTACAAGAAAGGTGTTCGAACAGACAGAGGGAACTATAGAGGAATCTCTCTTCTTTCCATAGCAGGCAAGACCTTTGCCAGAATCCTCCTCAACAGACTTCCTACCCACATAATACCAGAAGTAGTTCCGGAGACAAAATGTAGCTTCAGAGGTAACCGGGCCACCGTGGATATGATATTTTGTCTCCGACAGCTACAAGAAAAGTGCATTGAGCAGGACCGACCACTGTACATGGTATTTGTCTATTTCAGTAAGGCGTTCGATACAGTTGGGAGGACCGGGCTATGGCAGCTACTGAGGAAGTATGGTAGCCCAGAGAAGTTCACAACTATGATCGAGGCTCTACATACCAGAATGATGGCGAATGTTTGTGTTGGAGGGGAAGTCTCAGAATCGTTCAGTGTTACAAATGGGGTTAAGCAAGGTTGTATACTGTTCACGCTCTTCTCCATCTTCCTATCAGCAATACTCGACGATGCTTTCCGAGACATGGGGGATGGCATCTACATACAGTCCAGACAGAGCGCTGACCTATTCAACGTCGCACACTTCAGAGCGAAGACCAAGTCTTCACGGATATTGAGGAGAGAGCTGCTATTCGCAGACGACAGTCCAATGTTTGACCACTCTGCTGAAGAGATGCAAGAAATAGTGGATGCTTTCTCCGACGTGTCAAAGAAGTTCGACCTGAAGATTAACATCAAGAAGACTGAGGTGCTGTACAATCCCAACTCTACAAGAACTCGAGAGAAAGATATCATGGTTGTTAGGAACAAGCTGAACTCTGTTCTAGAATTCATCTACCTCGGAAGCATTACATCAAGTAATGGATACATTGACGATGAAATACGGACGAGGATGGCTAAGGCTAATGCATCTTTCGGCCGACTACGCCAGAGACTCTGGAACAAACACCATGTGTCCTTGCGGGTTAAAAGCAAGATATACCGTGCAATCGTGCTGTCCACCCTCCTACACGGAGCCGATGTCTGGACAGTGTACAGACGACAGGTAAAAAAGCTGCATTCCTTCATGATGCGACATTTGCGTTCGATCATGAGGATAACCTTTATTGATCTGAAGAAAGCATTTTACACCGTTGATCATAAAATACTGCTAAGTAAGTTACAATGTTATGGAATAAGGGGTTTGGCACTGGATTGGATAAAAAGTTATTTAGCCAATCGTGATCAGTATGTGTGCTATAACAACAGTAATTCAGAGCTAAAGAATATCAAGTGTGGAATCCCACAAGGATCAATCCTGGGCCCAGTACTATTTATTTTATATATAAATGACATGTGTGAAGTGTCAAAATTGCTCAATATTATTTTTTTTGCAGATGACACTAGCATTTTTTACTCAACTAGGAATATTGTGGATATAACATGTACAGTTAATAACGAACTAGATAT
>OZ024862.1:42063306-42105806 GCA_964017155.1 Oasisia sp. SBJ-2009 | reverse complement strand
ACCCTAGGTTGTCTTCTACTTGTGTTAGACACGTACGATTCCGCTGTCATGGCTGGTGGACTGGCCGAAGGACACATCAAGTGTGACGCTTTCCTCGAGCTTATCCGGGTCGTCAAACCAGGTGTGCATTTTCTCACACTTAGGTAACTGCTGAAAATTAGCTGAATGTTGTCAGGATATATGATATATTTTAATATATATATCTATCTAAGTGTGTGTGTGTGTGTGTGTGTGTGTGTGTGTGTGTGTGTGTGTGTGTGTGTGTGTGTGTGTATGTGTGTTTGTGTGTGTGTGTGTGTGTGTGTGTGTGTGTGTGTGTGTGTGTGTGTGTGTGTGTGCGCGCGTGCATGCGTGGGTGGGTGTGTCTATTCCCATAGACAATGACATATTTAGATTCGAAGAAATCTTTATTTGGAGTTTTCAGATTATATCCAATATACACTATTATAATACTCGTGTACAAGATAAAATACAATACATACTGTTAGAGCTAAGCATGAATTTGCAATGACATGTCTTAGATACAGCCTTCCACATATTATAAATGAGACCCCCTAATGCAATCAAAAACAAAATATACATTCACAGTTTGCATGGCTTTCTATATTATATAAACACATGTCTGCTAAAATAACTACAGTGATATATGTACTTTATCAAATTGTTATATATGTCAACTAAATCAATAAATACAATATGTGTTCATTACCATTAGCTCATCTCCACACCACCATACACTTTCTCACTCAAAAGCACACACTTCCAAATAAACATATGAGATAGACACCTTGTATATAAGGACCCCAGTTTGTAAAAGTTATATGATTGTTTTGTTTTGGTACAACGAGAATTACTATAAGTTCACATATTTGTATATACTGTAGGCCAACTGCATAGGCTTATATTTGTATGTGAACATGATATAATATGTCAGTATGTATGCTTGTATACATGTACTAACGAAATTGATCTACTTTCAACAAATGATATACCTACTTGGGGTCAATATATATTATGGTTATTGTTATTTCAAAGCTATTCCTGGCAAGAGTTAAACATATTGTGTACGGAGATGAATGACGGACACTTACAACACAAACCGATGCTAGATAATATAGAAACCACGACTTCTCAGCATGTGTATGAATATAATATGTCAGCGGGACATGAATTGACGCCGATGCCTACTCTTGAACAAAACTGCGCTATATTACAGAATTACGGTATAATGGGTGATTATCTTGGTGCATTTTACAGGTTGCTTATGAATTAATTCTGGAATGAAAATAAGTATTTGTTATTATTTTGCTTAAACGCGTAGCAGCCAATCTACTTTGCTGACATCTACCATCAGCTTTTCCTACAGACATTAACTTCTGATAGCTTAATAGATATATAGTAGCGTGCATTTCGTGTGGGTTGAGCGTGATGTTGTGTTCGTGCTCCATACAGGCGGCCTGATCGTAAACGCTATGCGTGAAGCGAACATCCGGGACGTTGAAGAATACCGTAACCTTCACCCGTCCTTCAAGAGGTGGGCTGACGAGAAGAAGTGGGAATGCATCGAACACGTGATTCCTCCCATCAAGCACTACATGAACCTCGACGGTCTTGTACATGTCTACAGAGTTTTGTAGATCGGCGTGTACCGTGTTCGTTTTAACAGAGACAATATAATATGAACAGAACACGTTCAAAGCATGAACTGTAATATAACAACAACCTTCGATGACACCTCTGACTATGTTGGCTTCAAACACAACAAGTGTTAAGATAAATTACTTGTGTTGCCACTAGTACATTTGAAGCGTTTTTAGAAATACTCAGGTACTGTCTGCTATTTTGGATATGAAACACATTCGAAACTACGAGTTGAATTACTTTTTACCAAGAGAAATGTTTATGCTACGGACCGTGCATTAAGCCTCATCTCATGTGGGCAAACCCAACTTTTTTAGCAAGAGATATGAGTGTGATGTATGTAGGAATCGAAGTACTCGTTCACAAAGTAGTATGCGTTCCAATTACGCTGAAGTGAATCGTTATCTGCAAAGAACACAACGTTAATGTATTCTGTAATTGCAAAAGGGAGGAATAAAAACCATCTCAAAATAAAAGTTGTCCAAATGTGAAACAGTGGTGTAGTTCGGAATGAAAAACATCTGCAGCTGGGCCTTTGTTTGACCTTCTTAGGCTTCCATGTCATTATGTTCGTCCGTCTTCCATGTCCGCCAGTTTTGAAGATGATAAAGCAGTGTTGTTGAAAGTGTTGGATAATTTGGTTAATAACGATAAACGATTAACGAATAACGATGTCGAAAAGATTATTTTGACCTTCGCCGACAGTCACATATCCGCCATGTTTTAGGTTTGGCGTCAGGCCTACTATTTCTATATATTAGGAAAGACATGATTTGGACCCACAAAGGTGATGCCAAAATGTAGATATTTAAACATTATGATTTAAAGTTTATTATTTTGACGTAAATTTATTTTGCCATTTTCAAAGTAGACGTCCGCCGAATCCTATTAGTATTATTTCCATAGCAAAGCCACTTAGTATAATTTCCATAGCGTGAAACCTACGTAGCTTAGAGACCTTAAGTTTATATAAAAATGTGGGACTTAGAAATACAATGATGTTTTATGTTACTTTTGACCTTCACCGCGACATTCATATATCTGCCATTTAAAAAGAGGGCGTCCTGCTAAGCTTATTTTCTTACGAGTATAGTGTCTGTAGTGCCTAATGTAGGGTTTTAGACGTGATGTTTATTACTATGACGTGATTATTACTTATTACCTTTGTTTACGTTTAAATATTTGTTATAAAATATTATCAGGGGCGTCCGCGGGGGCCTGGATCTTACATATTTTACTTAAAATAGTAAGTTAGTTTTACAGTTTATGTAACATGTTGATTGTTGGCCTGATCGGTAGCAGACGTACACATTACAGAAGACCTAATGATGTAAACTGGCAAGATTCCGTCTTACATCATACAAGCTCAAAATTCCCATAACTGTGCCAAACACGTCTCCAATCGAAGAGTTTCTAAGCGATCCATGATTCTTTCTGGCTGTGTTGTGGGGAGATGCTCTCTCGCGGTTCATTTTCGCACATGATCTCCATAACTGGTTAATCTAAGCTGGTGTGTTTACATATATATTTATTTTTTTGTCGCTAAATGAGTATAGTGATATAAGCATGATATCTGCGAACGGTCGCTGATTTAACTATAGGAAATCACCTAAACTTTACATTTAAAACATAGCCATTGAGACGTCTCTATACGTAACCGTGCTGCCATCTAGCGAATGTAGTCCTGGTCGTACCCTATAGGCCCGTATGCAATCGGTACTTAAAGGGGAACTGAAACACAGCTGTGGCATTCCATATAACTATGCATTAATGGTGACAAAAGCATACTCACTTATCAAACAAACTGACTTTTTTGTCCAGTGCGTTGACATAGAACAATGCGTATGGCCATCTTTATTCCAAGCGCGTGGTTTGATTATCTCCTATCTAGCCCATGTAAAATTTCGTTTTTTCTCTCCAGTTTTCTTCATTATTAGACATTTCCGCGCAAAAACACAGATATGGTGCTTTATTACACAGGATAGGTGTCCTTCTTCTTCCTCTTCTCATTGTAGCTCAGCACTCTGTAATAGCCACGAATGTACGTGGCTAGAGTATTGTCGAGCTTTGGTCGGTCGCAAGTAGTGGGTGGTGTTGCGCGGGGGGGGGGGATAATAAGACATACATATGTACTTATCTAGGCATTGACTGCAAAAGCCTTCTAAATGAATTGAGTGACTGTTTGCTAACTAATTGTTGTGTGCATTTGTTCCTATGTGTCAACAAATAATAATTCAAGATAAAAAGGTACAATTAAATGGCAACGCTTTATAACCAAATGAAAATATTTGTAACGTCACACTTCCCGAGTGCATGCATACGGACTATTTTTCTTTTGTTTACAGAAATGTCGGAAGTGTTTTGCGTTAGAGAAGACGCTAGTGGCTAGTGGTCTTGGCTAAATGACAGTAGAAAATGGATCCGACAGAAGAAGCACCCAGTACAAGTGAGCAATCAGAAAGTTCAAAGTGGTTGACACATGTAAGGCTCAGGCTATTTCCCGAGCTGCTCGATAAATAAGAAGCAGTCGAGTCCTAATTTCCCGAACTGCTCGATAAATAAGAAGTACTCGAGTTCTTATTTCCCGAGCTGCTCGATAAATAAGAAGCAGTGGAGTCCTTATTTCTCGAACAGCTCGAGAATGAAATAGCGGCAACTCGGGTCGTTATTTGTCGAGCAGCTCGAGAAATAACGCCGACTCGTCTCGTTATTTGTCAAGCAGATCTTGACGTGCATGTATGGGCTTCTACACATGTTTTCATGCTGTTTACGTGCACATACTAGTTGTTAGTAGTCAATGCGACGCTGTCGGGTCGTTTACTGTTTGTATTTATCAGTTCTTATTTATCAGGTGTTTTCGTATTTATCGAGCTGCTAGAGAATTAACGCCGACTTGGCTCGTTATTTGTCGATCAGATCTGGGCGTGCATGAATATGGGCTCTTACAAATATTTTCAAGCCGTCTACGTGCATATACTAGTTGCTTGTAGTAAATGCGACGCTGTTGGGTCGTTTTCTGTTTGTATTTATTAGTTTTTATGAGAAACAAAGAGTTTTCTAGCTATCGAGCTTCTCAAGAAATAACGCCAATTCGGCTCGTCTTTTGTCTAGCAGATCTGCATGGGCAAATATGTTCGTGCTATCTACATGTACATATGTGATGTCTGCAACTTCCTCCGGAAATATATCAGTCGAAGTGTTACGGAAACTACTTTAATCACATATAATAATACGGTTACATGTCAACTGTGCCAGCGGACTGTCACACGTTACTCTTCAGCTCAAGGGTGACCTAATCCTCAGGTCACTCGTCAGCTGTCACACAGGCAGCATCCTTTAGCTGATAGAGCTACTACACGATAAGTGATACGGATATCACAACATACTAATTGATTCTAGTAAATGCGACGCTGTTTGGGTCGTTTCTTGCATGTATTTATCCGTTCTTATGAGAAACATCAATTTTTCTAGTCATCGAGCGGCTCGAAAAAAACGCCAACTTGATTCGTTATTTCTCGAGTTGCTCGAGAAATAACGAATCGAGTTGGCGTTATTTCTCGAATAGCTCGATGACTAGAAAACTTGTTGTTTCTCATAAAAAAGACAAGATAATGATTGTTTACTATAAATCAAATGTCAGAACGTATCGATTAGCTGCATATCATCACTGCAAGTTGTGGCCAAGGGGATGCTTCCAAGAGGCAGCAGGCATGTTATACCAGCTTGGCCTTGGGTGTTTTGCAGGTGCAGAAAAGGGAAATGAGTTTTTTTCTCGCAAACAACAAACTTTCTCTGTTTCTCATTAGTGTCAGAACTGTTTGAGTACGTCATCATCAGTGATATCGTTGTCATCCGCTACCACATATTCTGCATCACTCTCTTCTGTGTTTTCCATCTGACTGTTGCAGACAGAATCATCTGAAGATGGCGACAGTGAGACTAGGACATCCAAAGTGCATCCACATTGACAGGACTGCCACGGTCGGTCGGAGAAGGCATGCAGGACTGCGATGACAACTTTGCATACCCATGGTCATTATGAATATTTAATGGAACAATATTATCATATGTATTAATTGCTGCATCGATAAAGTATGCCATTGGCTACATGATCACTGGCTCTGTTTGATTTTTAACACTGCGAGTCGATGGCTTTGCAATGTGACATCCATACTGCCATGAGGGACAATGTCATCTGGTTCTTTTGAAAGTAGTTGTGCTCGGCATTTGTGAATTATTCATCTGAAAGAATGATACATATGTAAGACGGTATGTTACTTCTGTGATATACATATAACAATGTTTTGTCATCTTTTGTTTTCCCATTGCAGTACCTACACCATAAACATAAAAACAAAATAAATCAACTTATAATTGCCATTCTGGAAAGTGTTCAGGATCGAGTTTTATGTAGATGTTTCTATGGGTATTGTAACAATGCATGGCAAATCTAAATTTAATTGAATCATTCTACATACCCCATATTGTCCTCCTGAGTCCACCAGACTATTTTGCCAAAATTGCTAAACAAATCTACTTTTGCATGGCTGTTGCATGTGGTGGTGCTGCTGTACACAAGAAATCTTTATTTTATTGCATCATTCTAAAGGCCCCAAAACACAAAGTAATGCTGGTGATTTGATTTTTGAGAAGGTCCCTTGAAATGAACCAAGTAATAGTTTTGTGTGTTGGGTATCTGTTCTCTGACTTGTCTGTTACCCCTAGCCAGCTAATCTTATAAATAGTGCCCACACAACACACAGTTCATAGCTGGTGGCTATGTCATCATTTATCAGTAAATGAAGCTGATGTTGCCAGTTGCTCACCGACAACATCGTATCAACGTTTTTATGATTTGGGACTTAGTTACATTCCCCCAGCATGTGGATGGGTTAAGGTTAGGGTCACTGTGACTACAAAGACTTGATTGATTGATGTAGGGTGGGTTGGATGACACATTGACCTTTACTAGACAACAAGATTTTTGAGAAGATCCCTTGAAATGATGCTCAGATTAGGTTTGTGTATTGGGTATCTGCTTTCGGGCTTGTCTGTTACCCCTAGCTAGGGTCACTGGTCAAGTCTGTCTCAATGAGACTAGTGGACAGTGGGCTGAGCAAGGGTGTTGTGTTTCAATTCAGTAAGATTCATGCAATAACATTTTAATAGAATATTACATATTCAATGGTGCATTCTGTGTGGATTCCATTATATGACTAACCTTCCTGGTACATTTTAAATACGCATGCATTCCGAGTCATTCAGACATCATTACAAACAAGCAAAGCCCACTCTTACATAAGTAACTCACATAAATTGCATGGTACGCAAGCCCACTTGCACATATAAGGAAATCAAATGTTTAAGTTAATTAAGTGCAAACAATGCTTGGTCTAATTTACTAACCTGGATGGTTTCTGTTCGCCGTTTCCTACTTGTCGTTTTGGTCTCCGGCTTTGATGAAATAATGCACATAAACAGTACATTCTCAGTTTACATAATGTCAAAACAGTATCCTCATATAATGGCCATGTTTTTGCTTGGCGGGAGATCACCGTGAAAGTGAAAGCGCTCGGCGTGGCAGAGGACGACCTCAAAACGAAACGGAAAGATTTGAAATCGGCGGTTCTAAATGTTGTGCGAGATAAATAAAAAAAAAGCGGGAGGCGTATTGCCAATCAACTAAAAAACCTCCCTATGGTGATGTTCTTGGTTTACATATAATATATATATATATATATACATATATATATATGTATATATATATTATGTATGTATGTATATATATATATATATATATATATACATATATATATATATATATATATATATATATATATATATATATATATATATATATATACATACATACATAATATATATATACATATATATATATGTATATATATATATATATATATATATTATATGTATATATATATGTATATATATATATATATATATATATATATATATATAGATGTATACATAGATGTATATATATATGTATATATCTATATATTTATATATGTATATATATATATACATATATATATAGATATATATACATATATATATATACATATATATATATATATATATATATATATATATACATATATATATATATATATATATATATATATACATATATATGTGTATATATATATATATATATGTATATGTATATATATATATATATGTATATATATATCTATATATTATGTATATATATATAGTTGGCAACAGGCATAGGTATATATATATATATGTATGTATATATATATATATATATAAATATATGTATATATATATATATATATATATATATATATATATATATATATATATATATATATACGTATATATATATATATATATATATATATATATATATATATATATATATATATATATATATATATATATATATATATATATATATATATAATTGACAACAGGCATTCATGGTCAGTTTTCATATGTAGTCAAATGAAAGATTACTTTACTATCTGTGGTATGAGTTGTGCTTTCAATTGTCACCATGTCATGTACGCTTAATTATTTATGACCATGATGTCTGCTGTCAAAAAGTAAGAAATTAAGTAATAGAACATTAAACAATCAAAATGAAGTCCTAATTATAACATTATATATTTTAATATATATCTGCAGTAAAGTGTGTGTGTGGGTGTGTTTCTGTGTCTGTATGTGTATGTCATAACTGAATGTTTTTTCAGTTAGTTTAGTTATATATCATTTAATATGACTATTTATTACTTTTTCGTCGGCAAGTGTAAATAATATTTATATGATGTGTAATGCAGTTTAAATAATTGACCGTAAAGCAAGACCTGACTGTATGCAGGCTTCATAACACAAAATAAAATTATATCAAAAGGAACATATACAAGTATATGTAATTATAGTAGAAGTAGAATGGGAGACTTATAGCATATGCAGTTATCCGCCAGACGGCAGGTCATACCGGGCCTGCTTGCTACTTCCGGTTTTCAGAACAGTCATGCCTGAATGCACAAATAATAGATAAGATATCCACTGCCACTTAAATGCCTGCTCTGTTCACGGATTTAGCAGTAAGGACAAGCATATATTTACCCAAATATAAATGGAAATATAAGGCTTTGGTGATAGCAATTAGTCGAGGCTGAGCCAGACGGAAAGTTACAGAAGCCAACACAGATAACAACATTTCAAGACGACGGATTATAAATTAAAAACATTAATTGGGACGTATGCAATCTTGTGAGAATTTCCCGTGAATAGTACGGCTTTTGTTTCATGTAACCTGTCATGTTGTATTAGTGCCTGCGGAGGGAGGAGGCGCGTCGCGTCCAGAATGTTCAGAACAGGTCAATACAAATTTGGGGTACTTATTTACCGATATCTTACGTTCTAACCTGGTGTATGTTACCTGGTTTCAACCGTATTTACCACGTATGTAAGAGAGTTAGAATAATACTTCATTACGGACGGATTTCTATCAGGTACTGAGCTGTACCTCGCATATTGCCGACGCCAGTAAAAAATGTGCTATTATTATTACGCGTATTCATTTAACCTATATATATAATAATACATGCAAGGCAGTAATTACACTGCCGAATAATTTGTTACTTTACATCAGTTGAAAACAAGAATTGTCAACAATTGTCTAGCTGCGTTTTCTGTCAATAAACGTTATCGAAATACTGAAACATTCGTTGTTGTATCTAGTTATAGTTTATTGCTCGCAGTACACTGTAGGCTCAACACTTCGTAAATATAGTATACAGCTGACATGACATAGCCACATAGCAATATTCACAGTCGATTGTCACATCAATCCATGGAACTGTAATATACAGATATTCACACCATGCTGCAAACGTTCTGCAGGCAACGCAATACTCATATTTAGGTGTTTCATCACGTCATGCATATGCTACAATAATATGTCAATAAATTACTTAAACGAATCCCGTGTTTGCATGAACAATGTATTGCATCAATTGTGCTGAGACAAGGTGTTCCGGTCAAGTTAATATGTTATGAAGGCTGTGTCAAGCTATTGATCCTTCGAGTGCAGCATACATAGGTAACAGCTTTATTTAAAAATATATGTGAACTAGTAAACTATTAATTAATAAATAGTAAAACATATATGCTATTTGAGCTATTTAAAAATAAACATAAAAGGGTGAAACTAGACATTACAAGAAGTCTTGAAATAATGTTCTAGCAACAGATATGTGAGACAGACACCTCCATGTGTGTGACATGTATGACGTTCAGCAGTCCTAGCTTACTGAAACAATTTTCATTTTATTCCCGTAACTCTTGCATCACGTTTCGTCAATGTACATACTATCCTGAAATATTCGATTTCGCTTCAAATTCATCCTCGGTCGTCTTTTCAAAACTACCATGGCCGCTATTTTCATGATTTATTATCACCCTACACCTCCTAGCTAGTGAGCCTAGAGTACAGAGTTAGATCTATGGCCTAGAGATAGATAGACGGTTGGCGGACAATCGCCTAAAATCGAGCCTATATGCAGTGATCATGAATGCCGCAATAGCGAAGTTACGACCTCGCCACTGGGTTAGGCATAATTTCACGAATTAGGCTGCGCCCATCCACATGCACCCAGCAGAGAGGTGTTCATCCGCACGAATGTTCATGTGCACGCTGGCGTCGAGAGAGTCAAGTCGCTCTTGCCACATCTTCACGCGAGTGCCTGTTGAAGTAGTGTCGATGAGCTCCGTCGAGGCTGCGAAGCCACTCCGACATTTCAGGCGGGATGTAACTCTGGTGTGTCCACGAAGAGGGTGTCTTGTGTCAGTGAGTTGTCGTGTTCTCTGTGTTCGTGTACGAATAATAAAACATGTCCACATTATGCGTTGATGTTGTCTTATGGAACGACGGCGTCAACACTGACCAAACTTGAACACGGCGTAGCGATCACCGCAGGCGGACAGGACAGTCTTGTTCGCCCCAGTTGGACGGGCATTGGCACACATCTAACACCGACAGAACACAGACTATGGCCATATGCTACCCCACAACACAAGTGCAGGTAAACAGCTGGTGTAGCAGCTCCTTCCAACACGAACACGTCTCGAACAGGAAGTAGCGGCCGTGTACGCTGTAGTCCCAGTGTGGTCGTGAGGGACGACATCTGTAACACGTACAGACGACCGGTTAATTTCTTTCAAAAATGATATTCCATGTGAATGGAAATAGAGTCATTGATGGAAACAAATAACGCAAGCAATACACACTAACTTAATGAATTATTCAGACTAAAAATGTAATACAAGAAAAAATATTCCAGCGCACTATCCATTCCTTAGGAATTGTCAAACGCGTTACATTTTAATCCTTTGCAGACCTGTTCAAGCGAACACTTCTCTGGAAGCATTCAGCCACGTTGCAACTATTGCGCGGAGAATAGTGTGTATGCGAATACCCATTACCTGACCATTTATAGCCATGCATTCGTCCAAACAGCTAAATGAACTGGAGCAATGTTGAATGAGCAAATTTGCTCAAGGTTCGACACGACAGCACAGGCTTCAAACCGGGTTTATTTTGATTACGTGTCCGTTGCCCAAATATCTGAGGTACAGTTCCACAAATGAACGTACTCAACCCTAGCCTGCATCTGCCCAGTGCCGACCCGCCGTGTTCTAGCGCTCCGATGCCAACTCGATCACGTCCGCCGTCCGCCGTCCGCCGTCCGCCGTCCGCCGTCCGTCGTCCGCCGTCCGCCGTCCGCCGTCCGCCGTCCGCCGTCCGCCGTCCGCCGTCCGCCGTCCGCCGTCCGCCGTCCGCCGTCCGCCGTCCGCCGTCCGCCGTCCGCCGTCCGCCGTCCGCCGCTCGCCGTCCGCCGCCCGCCGCCCGCCGTCCGCCGTCCGCCGTCCGCCGTCCGCCGTCCGCCGTCCGCCGTCCGCCGTCCGCCGCCCGCCGCCCGCCGTCCGCAACCCGCCGTCCGCCGCCCGCCGTCCGCAACCCGCCGTCCGCCGTCCGCCGCCCGCCGCCCGCCGTCCGCCGTCCGCCGTCCGCCGTCCGCCGTCCGCCGTCCGCCGTCCGCCGTCCGCCGCCCGCCGCCCGCCGTCCGCCGTCCGCCGTCCGCCGTCCGCCGTCCGCCGTCCGCCGTCCGCCGTCCGCCGTCCGCCGTCCGCCGTCCGCCGCCCGCCGCCCGCCGCCCGCCGCCCGCCGCATGTCACCACCCGCACTCTGTCGCCCGCACTCCGCCGTCCGCACTCCGCCCTCTCTTGGGCGCCAGCTAACACTGTGATCAGTACATGTACATGTTAGTCTGAAGTAAGTTATACGGCGCTTTAAGCAGTTCGCATGGCCAACACTATATATATATATATATATATATATATATATATATATATATATATATATATATATATACATATATGTGTGTACAATTCAAAATTCAAATGTTGTCGCTTACAGTGATCATGTTGTTGGTGCTATCATCATCATCATCATCATCATCATCGTCCTCAACATTATCATGATCATGATTATGATCACGATCACGATCACGATCACGATCACGATCACGATCACGATCACGATCACGATCACGATCACGATCACGATCACGATCACGATCACGATCACGATCACGATCACGATCACGATCACGATCACGATCACGATCACGATCACGATCACGATCACGATCACGATCACGATCACGATCACGATCACGATCACGATCACGATCACGATCACGATCACGATCACGATCACGATCACGATCACGATCACGATCACGATCACGATCACGATCACGATCACGATCACGATCACGATCACGATCACGATCACGATCACGATCACGATCACGATCACGATCACGATCACGATCACGATCACGATCACGATCACGATCACGATCACGATCACGATCACGATCACGATCACGATCACGATCACGATCACGATCACGATCACGATCACGATCACGATCACGATAATAATCATAATTGAAATCATAGTTACAATCACGATAATAATCATAATTGAAATCATAGTTACAATCACAATCACAATCATCATCATCACCATCATCATCATTATCACTGTAACCTTACTTATTGGTGTCGTCATGCATCGGTGATTTGCTGTGTCACGTGGGTTGAGTTCGTCGCTGTGGCCGCTGGTGTAGACTTCGTCTCCCCTCGCGTGTTGCCCGCCCTCCACGGGGGCTCCAGGGACGTGTAGCAGCAGCGGTCGACCGCCACACACGGACCCTGCGCACAGTTACACCATCAGCTAACGGACGTAATCGCCGTACGCCGGATTCTACCATAACACACGGTTTATATTAACTCAACTTAAACATGGCTATGATGGCTTGCCTGTATTGCCTTATATGACTACTGGGACATCTTCTGATGCGAAACTACGACATGTCGACAAATACAGGCGACAGCTATTTTCAAAAGACATAATTATTAACAATTATTTAAATTTTAATCACATCATATGCAAGTAGTAACCCAAATCACGGAAAATATTAACGCCTAATACATAACATGCGTACGACTCAAACTGATTTGAAACTACTTCGTTATCAACTAGAGTATTGAATGTATCACTTGCTACTTACGTTGGCTATAGTGTGTTACAAGCAGACATCATGACATATGTGTACACCTACTAATTTAATTACCACAAGTACCTAACTAACTGTCGTCTCCAAAGGTGGAGCATCCTTACCTCAGTGATGATTTCACATGTAGGGCCAAGATGTCTTTGTGTAGCCACCAACTTGACTCTCTGTCTCTTAGCAACGCCATCCGTACTTCGAGCCATCCTAATACCTCATGCTGAAACTATATTAACTGGAAAAAGATTATTACAACTGTGATGTCCGGCAGAGGTTGGATCTTGTCCTGATGCAGCGGTTCACCATGGAGAGTTTGGGTGTCGTCGTTGATGATGACAGTGCTCTGTCTCTTGCTGCGAATCTATGTCAGAGTCAAATACTTCCCTGTTGTAAGTTCATTACAAAACAATTTAGGCACACTACGTCACGTGCACAGAAGTGAAAAGAGAGAAGAGAATGAAGCGAAGCGTACATGCAATCCATGTGAAATGTTGCTTATAACGTAAGCAACAGCCAAGTAAACCTGTTCCGTTTAGTATTACAAGGCCCCAGAAATAGGAGTCCCCGTAACTCCCCGTGTTGAGAGTAGACCGGTTTCCTCCTCTAAGACTGATGGATGAAACACTGCAAAGGAAACAGTTTACTAGCTTCACCAGTTGCATGTTCCTAATGGGGGTATTCAACGTATATATATATATATATATATATATATATATATATATATATATATATATATATATATATATATAAACAACAGTGCTTCTCTGTGTTACTGTTTGTGGCGTGATTGGGTGTTTGCGTGTTTGCGTGTTTGCATGTTTGTCTTCTTTCGCGTTTTCCTGCTCGAGTGTTTGAGTTGTTTACGTGTTTGCATTGTGCATGTTTGTAACCCAAAATCTTCGTCAATTTTGCATATTTTAGGCTGAGATTATGCACGTGACGAAACGTGCCCCTAGGATGAATTCGTAGATTCAACATGTTTAACATTCTTCCGGGGGGTTGGATAACATGGGAAATTAAATGTTAAATGCTTTTATAAGGTTATGCGTTGAGTCCGTTGAATTTCATGTTTTTTTCTATATCATTGTAAAGAAAAGTTTGCCATATATAATTATGTTGTTGGACGTCGTAAATGTCTGCATACATTCAAAATTTTATCAGTTTGAAAATCGTTATCACTTAACAAAGTAATCAGCATTTCGACCAACCTCTACCAGTTTTACATGTATCGGGCTGTGCATGTGATCTATCGAACTCACAAGGATGTTATCGTTCTATATCGCTGTAAGCATAATTATGCCGTTCATAACTATATCGTTGGATGTCGGGGGGAATGTATGCATACATTTGATTGAAAATGTACGAGTAAAAAATCATCACCGCTTGTCATTTGCACCAAATGTAGTGCCACGCGTCAGGTTGTCGTTACGTTATACGTATGAGCGCGCGATCTATTTCAGACGCTGAACAATGTAACGCACATTTTCAAGCGAATGCCTTTCCCTACGCATCGCTGGGTAAATCGCTATTACGTTGTAGTAGAGGTGAATTACCTCCAAAATGAATCGCTGGGTAACTCTGCTAATATTGCATATATAATAATAATAATAGGCGTGAGATAACATCAAAATGTCTTACGTGTGTGGATTACATGCTGTATAGTATGCAACCCCCTCTTGAATTGTTAGTCCTGATGGACTGCCAGAGGTTTTGTAGACTTGACGGTCATTGCCCAAATAGTCGGCACATTCTATGTGGTACAAATCTGTAACATGAGCAGTTAGACAACATACGCCATATTCCATCCTGAAATGTGACGACAGCAAGAAAGCAAATATGTTATGTAAACCTGGGGTAGAACAGGTATTCACGAATGCAAAGTTCTCTTGTTTTTGTGTTCGCTACTAATCTAGCTAAGTTGAATAACGTTCCATAAGATCCAGTATGGATGAAGACGCCTACACTATGGTGTTCGATGCTGGAGTCAATAATGCTGCCAAAAAGAGAGTGAACTCGGAAGATGCCACAAATTATCCTTGATTTAATACATAACTGATTTCCAACGAGTCAGTATTCGTTCTAAAAGCAGGTGTAGGGCCCACAACGTTGATCTGTCCACTGTGTCACAAGTTTTTGATAAGTAAATCAAAACAGGCTTTTTGTTGTTCAACGGTTTCCTTTAGTAGTCGCAAGGTGAATGTCACCTCGACTGTTAGAGCATAAGGAACGAAACCAACCCACACTGGCTTTCAGAGAGAATCACTCAGAGTAGCAAAATACTCAAATAAATCCATAATCACTACAGTGAACTTTATTTTTGTACGTCGCTATTATCTTAGTATCTAGTAACTATTGCGGTAGTTATCTTGCCGTCCAAGAGGTGTTGTAGAAATTTGCCATGTCATCCTGAATTTGGCAATGTTCTGTCGAGGCAAGTGCTTCTGCTAAAGCAGGTCTGGGCAATGATGTAGCTCGATGAAATATTCCTTCCATCTGGACACAATTTATGATTACTCGGTGAACCTTCTGCATCTCTGATTGGCGCAACAAGAGGCGTTTATGGACCACATACCTGTTTGATTGCGGCAAAGAATTATTTTGAGGATTTTTGCACCAGCCGACTACTTTAGTTATACAGCATGTTTCGATTTCTAATGTGTGGCGGCAATACTGTATCATGTTTAGCCTTTCGTTCAATATCGATGCTACTTACTCATCATATTTCTTCACGTTTGTTGCACCAACTGTATTTGTATACATACAGTGGCATTTTCACATTTACCGTAGGCCTTTCTTCATGTTTAGTTTAGTTACATTTTCTACATCCAGCGGTGTCACAAATGTGCATGCCATGAGCTTACATGGAGAAGATTTGGAACAGCTGTTCCGTATAATCTGTTCAGGGTTTATTACTTCAGTGGGACCTACCTGAGTCAGTCCAACATATTCTGCTTGTGCCGTAGTCAATATCTATGTCGATGTTATCAACTAGACCTCTTGACACAATCTCCCTGTGTCCACTCCCGTCCAGGGTAGCTCTGTAGATGCCACGACTATTCTCCCTCGTTGTATAAAACAGCAACCTAAAATAACAATATATATATATATATATATATATATATATATATATATATATATATATATATATATATATATATACTTCCGTTAGAAAAGAATAAGACCCGCATCGGATTATTTGGGTATATCCGAACATTACGCGAAAGCATCCTGGAAAAAAATTGGAGGTGTTATAACCGGCCTTAGCAGATATGCAAATATGCAAGTAGCACGGTTACAGAATGGATCCCAGATTCAAAATGAACTATTTATAACAGCACGATTTGTATTATCACATGCGAACATACCATCATCCAGTGCTATTCATCATCTAGTGCATTTGTCAACCCAGTTACAACCGTATGGAGTGATTTACTTAACCACTGTGATATAAAAAAAACTACTTTGAAATAGTTCAACGCTGCACTAACATCTCACTTATATGTTACAACCTGTGCATGTTTGTTTGTTTTGTTTGTGACGGTGAGTGTGTGTGTGTGTGTGTGTGTGTGTGTGTGTGTGTGTGTGTGTGTGTATGTGTGTGTGAATGTATATGTACATATATATATATATATATATATATATGTGTGTGTGTGTGTGTGTGTGTGTGTGTGTGTGTGTGTGTGCGCGCGCGTGTGTGTGTGTGTGAGTGCGTGTGTCAGAGAGACAAAGTACGTGTGTGCACGTGCATATGTACGTTGGTGAGTGCATGTGCCTGGCAAAAGACATTGGGTGACATTGAATGAATATGTTAACAGACAAACCTGTTGTTGAGGTCGACCGCTATCCCGCGTGGATGTTTTGGACAGTTGATCAGTGTTCTTCTCTCGTTGCCATTCAAACTGATCTCGACAATAGTGTTGTTGAAGAAGTTTGGTACGTACAGCGTGCCTTTTTCTGGATCAACCTCAAGATTGCCTACCCATCCACCTTGGCAAAACCACAACAGAGAGAAAGTCTTATTATTACAACCAAGTCGTGTCCCGATATAGATATTTGAAAAAAATCCTACCAGGATTTCAGTAGCGAGACAGTATGATATTTAAAGCATAAACGACAAGCGAGCGCTTGAACCAAAGTGGCGACAATCCGGAGATAAAACCAATGGGGCATAATCTACCACTGTGCAAGAGTGAACAACGCTAATGTATTAATGCAAATGCCAAAATAAGTGACCGGAAAATGCACAATCGTGCGAAAGATTAACCGACAGGCGACGATTACGCTGTGTTTTCGAAGAAAAGATACAACACGTTGTTTCACAAGTATAACTGAACTCTGACCAACTGACAAAGAACATATGCAGACGATAATGCAGTCAATACGTTTTGTTCACTTAATTTGCTACATTCACGAATACGTATAACTAACTTGTGAGTTAAACTGTCCACACTTGCAACTTAATAAAAGTTAGTGTTTCAAAAGTCCAAATAAATGTCCCCGTGGCAAGACAATTGACAGAAAGAGTCTGGTGCAACACCAGTTGCGTTGACCTAATTATTATCAGTTCTATTGTCATCTCATAATGATACCTCGATATGTTGCCTGACTGGTAGGCTACATATAATGTCTAAATGTTCGAAAGTTACTATTGCAAACGGAGGAGATGACAACAAATTGATTGGCGTCCATGGAGTTTTTTGTTAGTTCACATCCCCATTAAACGGTGGCGGATTGGTTAATACATCGGGCAGACTCTCACTCGGGAAAACCAGATTCGGTGAAGAGAATTATGTGGTGAGAGTTACCGACGCTGCTCCTGTATTATAATCGAACATTTCGTGATAACTGGTCAGTCAGGTTTTACTCCACTTGCCTGCATCGTAGACGTCCATCTTGTCCGATCCGTCGAGTCTCGCACGTCTTACCAATCCTCCACCGGTACTCCAGTACACAAAGCCGTGAACTTCATCGACTGTGATCCCGTACAGGTAATCTATAATAGCATACGTATCAAGTGCCAGTTACGTCGGAGTCATAGCATTCATCAACATGTTACATAGTCGTTTCCAAAACAAAAACTGATGGAAAACAAACAAAATATGTTTCAATATATGTTGTTTCTCAAATCATCTGCGAAGCACACATTCCAGCAATACAGTAATAATGGACTCTCCATTTATCTCTATCTCTCTCTCTCTCTCTCTCTCTCTCTCTGTGTGCGCTCCTCTCTATCTCTATCATTTTTGCATTACACATAAGTGTGCACTGTGAACCGTACCACCCCCGTTGCTGTTCATGTCTCACGAAATAGTGTATTACTAAAATTCGTGTATATACCATTCCTATTTCTACATTTTCCTAAATTCAAGATTTTTGAAATACATTAATTCATTATAAATTGTGTAACTCTACACGGAAATTTTGACATGTACACCAAGCTACATTGGGTAACTTCCAAGCAAGCTGACATTGTATCTTTTTTACTGACTTCCATCGAGTAGTAGTTTCTTGGGTGGTGCATATCTGCGAGGTGTTGAAGAGGAACTCGGCTCCATCAGCAAAATGTGACCTGCTTGAGCAACAAGCAGACTTCCGCGTCTGAGACCATCAGCAGCTGAAATGAAACATATGCAAATATATAGTGATAATCTAGGCAGTGTTGTACATTTTCTT
The DNA here is from genome assembly GCA_964017155.1 of Oasisia sp. SBJ-2009. Lineage (NCBI taxonomy): Eukaryota > Metazoa > Annelida > Polychaeta > Sabellida > Siboglinidae > Oasisia > Oasisia sp. SBJ-2009. Next base: position 42,086,853 of record OZ024862.1, on the reverse strand, counting down.
CTAATTTTCAATGGTAGAAACGTATTCTAGTACAATTCAACAATATATTGATTTAATCGCTACAATAAGGCCATTATAGAAGTTCGTGATTGCGTTGCAATAAGAGAGGCTTTTTTTTAGCCTACTGGATAAAATGTATATGTCTTTGAATTATATTATTTAAAACATTAACACTAACGATACCTATTGTACTTCGAACGCGCAGGGTAAGGATTTATATACTTATTCAAACATTATTGTCGATACAGTTTTCTGTGTAGACACGATAATTGTCTGAAATAGTATTATTTATTTATTTTAAACACCAACATTGGCATGATCATCTGATTTGTGACATTCTATGTTGTGGGAATTCACGGAACATATCAAACTCCATCGTTGCATTCTGGCAGCCTTTAGTGCTGGAGTCCCAATCTTTGCTACAAAAAACGTCATGATACAAACAACCATCCTCAGAAATGCCTGACACTCTTTCGTTCATATCCAGGTAAAATCCCTTATCAATAAAGCATTCAGCGGTTTCAGGACGGTTGACGGGTATTAAAGTATACTCTGTTGGTCCCTAGATGATCGCGTTTGCTGACCCGTTTCTTATGCGTTGACATAATAACTTATGATCTACCTTGAACCTGAACCAGCTGGTTACAGACAATCCGTGACAGTGACACAGTTAGTAGGATATGTGGACATATATTTGGTGGCTATTAACGAAACTCTTGCGCTAGCCCAAATTTGGGCTGTTTGAAGGAAACCACCTGATACCTGAGTTATAATGGCCGCCATATTAGGAAACACACTTTTATAACTGGCATCCACTTGAACAGGTAAACGTCGGTAATATACAAATCTGTTAGTAAGCTCTTTGCCAAGTTCAGAAGCATAATCAATAAGCAAACTGACGTCCTAATCTCGATTGGCCAGACAGAACACATCTGTTATGCGCAACACTTCGGAAATGCGGATTGGACGAATGACCACTTATGCAAGAGACCATAGATCAATCATGTTCTAGAATGTACGCCTACTAACCTGCCAATTAAAATGACGTCAAGTCGACAAGAGCGACATATGAGTAAAATATGTCGCGGATTATAATTAGCAGCAGAAGCAGCAGTAGTAGTTAGAGTAGTACACTAGTGTAGTATATTTACTGAATTTTATTATTATTATTGCATTAATATATTGTAATCAGCCGATGATTCTTGGCGATGAGTCGAGCTAGATAAATGTAAAATCAGTAGTGTGCGGCAAAACGCGGCAAACCTTGAGTTGTTATTAAAGTTTCCTGTGGTGATTAGTGTAAAGTGTTGCTTAACATTTCTTCCGATAAATTTAAATATGGCGTTTGTTTACATCACCGTCACGGATTATGGCGTATTAAAGTCACACGATATGTGTTTTCTATCGAAACATATCTCAAAAACTTGTTTGTTTCGTGTTAATTTGACACAAATGACTTTGCTCAAAGATAATATGTGTTTTTTTGCTCACAGTGTCCAATATATATGGGGATGTATTTAAGATGAGCGTAAATCCATTTAACTAATGACAATTGGCTCGCGCAAGCGCAGAAACGTCACCCGGATATTATATAACGCCCGAACAAAATTAACCGCTACAGCGTATTTACGGCGCGTAGTTGATAGACTATTTTCGTTGCGTCTAATTCTGTACAGCACATAACTGGGCTTTGCTAAAAATTTGATTACTAATTAATGTGCGTTATCTTGATGGTAATGTTTCACCGGTCTGTTAGACAATGTCTTTTGGCTTTTTCCGCGCGGCCTGCGTTGTCGCGGGGGACTGCCGGACAACTTTAGCGGACTCTACCAAGTGTTGCATAAGCCAGTTCCGAGTTCTAACAACGCGTGAGCGAACTCCCCTGGGTCAAAGCGCAATCGATATAAACAGTCGCATACAACGCGGCCATCTCCTGTTGTTTCTGGATTAAAAGGGACGTAACCAACTTGTACAAATATTAAATAGAGCATAATACATTATGGTAGATACTCTGTATCTCTGTACATTGACAATGTTATAATATTTATGCCAAATTAGTAGCCTGTTAATTCGGCCCGGCCCAAATTCCAAGCAGTGTTTATCGACATATCTTCCCATAATTCCCTGCCAAGACCAAGTTACTGGCCAGATCAGAGCATGATTGTCGCTAAACATGAGTTTACATCGTCAAACACCTGCAATATTATTTCGCCTTCTGAACAATTTTCTTCTCTCAAACTTTTCTTCGGAGGAATGCTGAAATACTATATTATTATTTGTTTCGTTTGTCCATACAGAACACTCGTTAAATTCGGCCTTATCGCCTGCCATCACACAAACTGCGAAATAATTACGGAAAACAAGACTCGACCTTCTGCATCTTTTAAAGAGGGATGTGTGAGATGTTTATGTCAATTGAGCGTGTTAACGACGCGTAGTTTATAGATTTTTGCATTAAGTATTTACGTTCATGCGTCGCTTCTAATGGCTATAATGCACAACTGAGCGGTTGCTAAAACATAATTAATACTTAATTTACGTGGCCGTGATGGTGCTACATCGGGTCAATGTTCGTTATGACGTTCAACTGTGAATAAAAGAAAGATTGTTGACGCAGCTGAACTACTGAATATTTTTAATGGACTCTCGAATAATCATTCACGAGGTCTGGACGATATCAATGCAGAATGATTTTCAACTTTCAAAAGAGTTTGATGACAGATTGCACCTTTCCAACCCGTCGACCTACCTGCCGCAGTTATCAGAACTAACATTTACGAGAGCGCCATATTTTGCACACTAAAATAAACCAATTGGTTTTAACAAAGAAATATTATAACAGATGTGTTATGCATAACACACAAGAACTGCCGAGTGGACGAGTGACCACTTGTGGAAGTGACCATAGTTCAATCATGTTCTAGAATGTCGACCTGCTACACAGCCAATTAAATTGACTTCAAGCCGGCAAGAGAGAAATAAGAGTAAAATATGTCGTGGATTAGTATTAATAATAACAGCAGCAGCAGCAGCTGCAGCAGCAGCAGCAGCAGCAGCAGCAGCAGCAGCAGCAGCAGCAGTAGTAGTAGTACACTAGTGTAGTTTATTTACTGAAAAATGTGTATTATCATTATTATTGCATTAATATATTGTAATCTCTAGTAAGTCGATGATTCTTGACGATGAGAAAAGCGTTTACTTGGCATGTTTTGCTACTCCTGACGACAACGTACATGCATACAATCGTATCAATTATATACACCAATCGAATGACTTGATTTGGCCGTCGATCTACTTTTGTATACTAAACATTATATGAAACTATCAATTGTTTGGACTTCTGGCGCTCACACGATATCAGTGGCGTGTTTACGGAGCATTGACCCAAGCCACTATTCGGCCACTTTAATAACGTATTACGCAACAAGGCAAATTAATCACGTATTTACAGAAACAGACAGACAGACAGACAGACAGACAGACAGACAGACAGACAGACAGACAGACAGACAGACAGACAGACAGACAGACAGACAGACAGACAGACAGGCTGGCTGGCTGGCAGGCAGGCAGGCAGGCAGGCAGGCAGGCAGACAGACAGGCAGACAGGCAGACAGACAGACAGACAGACAGACATACAGGAAGGCAGACAGACACACAGGCAGGCAGACAGATATACAGACATATTTATTTATGTTTGACCACAATTGTACATATTAATATAGGTAACGTAATATGTGATGGTCAAGGAGACTCCCATTAAGATAAGTAGAGCCATTAGTCCCCGAGCGGCCAGTGGGTCTAAATTAGTACAGCGTGTTAGCGACGCATAGTATATAAATTTTTGCATTAAAGGTACTTCCTCCACTCGTTTGCTAATCGCCAAACTGGTTCTTTTGTCACCAAATGTGTAAAGTGTTAATAGTTTAACTAGTATGCATAGTCAGAATTTTTTTAGAATGCGTATTTGTCATTTTTTTATCATGAAAAAAGAATCGCCGTTACACCGGGTATAACTGTCGAAACAACCAGCATCTGCCGTCGTCCTATGCTTTTTTTGTCACGTGGTTTATACGAGACCAAAACATCCAGGCAAGCTTACGCAAACATCAACAACCGGGAAGAGCGAGCACGTGCTTCGGAGATAGGTCGAGTGGAAGGTACGTAATAACTACGTATTATAGTCACGATTGATAATATAAAGATGTACGATGGATAATGGAATATTAATTCATCATGAATTAGTCAATATTAATAATAATTGCGAGTTATGTGCCAGTCATGGCGATCATTTACTTTCTGACGTAGGGCTAAGCTAAGCATGAAAACGGCCCCTAAATCTTAGTGTTACAGCCGCCAAACACATGTTTGATACACCTTAACCACAGATATTACCCGTACACTGCTGGCAATCGTCGCCCGTCGTAACAATACCGATATTACGGTGATCACAGTACGAGCTACACTTCACTTCGTCCTGCCGTCGGCGGCGATGATGTCGAGTTGCCACGGAGTTTTGCGCGATTTTTTTTTCTTTTTTTCTCAATAATATGGTTTAATTTTGTAACCCTATGTGTGTTGTTGTATACAACATATGTGAGGAGACGTTTGGCGGCTGTATGTTGTTAGATAAGAAAATGAAAGATCGCCCTGTTCATTAACATTGGGTCATCACTTGTACTGGCGGCCTGTGTAATTACCACTGCGTCGGTAGTAGTGAATATGTAATCACATATCAAGTGTGCGCGTGTTAAAATGTTGAACATTTTAGTTACGATATTTTGTATTAATGCAATTATGTAGCTTTGTATTTTAATTATGCAAACATTTCAAGTAGTGTTATACAACTACCAGCATGCCTATATGTAATGTTTAAATTGGCTTCCAGTGAACACTTTCAAATGACAAAGTTTAGATGTTCATGTGTAATAATCCAAATGTGTGAGTTGTCATAACAACTGAGAAAGTATTTGTGGAATATGCAGTACTAAATTATTGTTTAGTGAACATGTTATTAAGTTCATCCATGCCTTTTTATGTAAACAGATGCCACCCCGCAACCGAGTTAGGACGAGAGGAGGGAGAGGAGGGAGAGGAGTTAGAGGGAGATTCAGCACAATAGATGCTGAACGAATACAACAATTACAGGACGCACGTATTCGTTCAACTGAGGTAATATTAAATATCACATACAACAATTAACCGTAATAGATTTTACAATTTTAATAAGCACATATATATATATTAATAAGCATAGGTACTTATATAGGACATTTATACTTTTAATTTTATTAAAACAATTTCACATAAACATCACATCCATAAATATTCATTGAAGCAATTTTTTTTATAGTTTTTCCATTGCGTGTGTGTAAATCATTAGTACAATGGTGATTCTTCCATGTAGTACATACATATTTTTGCATTCATTTACACAGGAAATGGTTCAGCAATTGGACATTACAGCGATGCGCCGTTTGGTGCATTCAATCATAACAGACCATCCAGGCATCGTATTTGATGCCCTGGATGCAATGCAAGCTGGGGACCCCAACCCCCCACCACCAACACCAGCCACCAGTAACCACCCCCAGTGGTGTGTCTGCGGCAGATGCCGAGACATGCCGACAGACATCGAAAGGCTATGCTGTGGGTTACAGCACTGCATTTCGCAAAGACCCGTGAGTACTTAACACTGAATTGTAACAAAGAAACACTAGTTAAGCACATTACACTTGTGTAATTAGAATGCTTTTGTTTCTAAAGGAACAAATATCCATAAATAATTTAGTAATGAACCCTGAAATGTGTCTTATCTTTCATTAATCACAGGTGGAACATTCTTCCAATACTTCCTAAAAACGACATTCTATTACATATAACTACTAGCATAACACCACCTTAAACATGTTGGCTTTACATTTATCATGATTATTCAACCTTTACATTCAGGCAGCACATTGAAATGTCAAAAAACTGAGATATGTTGTTAGAAAAATAAATGTTCTATTCAGTTTGCTACTTATGTATATTGTTGAGTGTAGCTAAAATAATTACAAATGAAATGTAATTTAATGACAGAGACCTCATATGATAAAAATAGGTAATTTCCACCACACTGTACAATACTACTGTATACCCCCTTATGTACTTGTGACACAATCCCCTGTGTACTATTCACTGCTCGCATAAAATGTGCAAGCAGGAATCAGCGTCTCTATCCTATACTGGGGTAAGATCTGCAGAGCATAAATCTACCAGGTGGAGTTGAGGGGCTAAAAAGTACTGAGTCTGGCTAATCAAGGCTAATTACCACAATGAATACTCCACATTTACCGTACAACATTATAATGGCCAATTACTCATAACATTTTTATCTTTGCAGGAGATTGAACTGGTATGCCTGGAGCCCCTTGTGCTTCAAATAAATATGGCGTACTGGGCAGAGATCTTTGCGCAGGATCCCGGACATGACACTGCAGCCCTTCGTCATGCTGCGTACCGTCATTTTGTGCTGTGGCGGCATGGCCGGCTTGGCGCAAATGTCCGGCGAGTTATTCCAAGCTGTGTCGTCTGCCGAATCCGTGACAGATTCCCCAGCACGAACGGCCTGTACACAGGATTTCAGGTGAGCCGGCTAGCGTGACTCACCACCCCTGGTCATCCGGGAGCTGTGACGCCTCACTAGTTCGCTAGTCGGTGGTGGAGCGGTTGGTGCCATCGTTCTGCTTATCCTGCGTGGGTCCTCCGCCATCAGTTTGCGACGCCTCGTGACAAGTTCTTTGTCAGCCATCCTCCTTCGTACTGCATCCATCTGCATCTCTATGATGTAATTGTATGTTTTTGGCGTCTTGATTGGTACAGCGTACCAGTTTCCTGATTTCTTACTGTACATCCGTTTGTACCTGTAATTAAGACAAAGCTATTTTAATAACTGTGGTATGATTTCTGTAACGATACTTCAATAGTAGTGGGTTAACGTTATGTACAAACATTGGTTACCAACATTCATGACACTTCAGAATGTTCACTTTGTGTGTTTTGTAGCAGTTCCATGGTTGATTATGAACCGTATTGATCAACTTTGTACTATTTATACTTTTACACAAATAGTATTGCTGTGATAATTTGTGTGTACCAGTATTTTTTTCTAAATTTATATATTAATTTCACTACACACTTAATTAATATAAATGTAACTGGAAATACTCACATCATTTCTCCTGCAGCATTCAAGCGGTACGGTCGGTCCTTGTGCTTTTGAAAATCTATTGCAGCCAGCTGCGTTCTGGCGACGTACACCGGGTAGCTGTAAGATACGAGAGATGTCAGTGAACTTTGTCGCAACAATTTCTTTATATACTGATTATAATGTTTTTGTATGTTTACAATGTGTATTTAATTATTTGCATTTTTATTTTTTTACATTATCACCAATTTATGTTATTTTATAGTATATTAATTTATTTTTTTACCTTCTCACAGTATATTTTACAATGTCGCAATCAATACTGTTTGCTTAGTCAATAATTTTTCATTATATACAAATTGTTGTAAGCAATAACTACACTTTAATGTAATCATTTCTTTGTTTTTTAACAAAGGATCATAATATAATTATTTTTTTATGTTCATTATGTTATATTACATGTAAGGTAAAAAAATTCAAATGACACATTTACAATGTACATGTGAGTTTATGACTTGTATTTATTGTCTAATCATTAGAACATGTGTTAATATATTCTTACTTAATATGCCTTGAATTACTGTTTATATCACGTTTGTAAGCATGAACATAATAGTTAATACAAAATGGTCACGAAAGCTAATAAATTCAATAATAATATATGTTGCTGTTTATGTATGATTTTCAGCAAACGTTTAGCCAGTCATACAAAAAATATGTAATACATGAGTATTTTACCTGAATGTGAAGAGTTTCGCAGCATACATCAAGATGTGGTGATGAAAAGCTTCCAGCTCTCCAGTGTGCCTGAAAGTTTAAAGAAAATGAATAATGGTAGGGTGATACTGCCAGTCAATGAGTGTAATCGGCATTCTTTTTCAATTGCGCAATTTTTAATACAGATCATATCTTCACTTTTTAATTAATTACTTTTGTTATTTCTGTATTATTTCTTTGGTACCTTTATGAAAAGTGCATTGTTATTTAACTGGGGTTGCAATATGTACTCTTTTTTAGTTCAAAAACAAACTGGAACGACTTAAATTTGGATTATTATTATTTTTTGCGGACTAGTAAACCTTTTGGCGGACTAGTAAACTTTTGACTTTACTAGTCCCGCTGTCTAGTAAAATAAATGCTGAAGTTCTATCCCTGAATTAGCTTATCTGAAATTAGTGATTATTAGTTATGTCATAAATATTGTATGTATGTTTATAAATGAGATAAATGGGCTTTGTAAACATAAATATGCCATAAAAAAAATATGCACGAAAAAAGTATTCATACAAGAACTCATTAATGAGAACAACAGTTACCTGCAAGGACGAGTGGTTTTCCCCGCAGCTGTCCAGTGGTTGTAGTTCGAAGCTTCTCCCAATACTCCATTACTGCCGGCACAATGTACAGAGACTGCAGCCGGTCGAACTGTGCTGAACTCACCATTCCCAGGCACATGAATTTGAAGAGCAGGGCCACTTTCGTATAATTATTCCCTGACAACAGTATATTCACAGCCAGGAGGAAATCGCCTGCAAACCCTCCACGCTTGCGCAGCCTTGGCTGGGATGCCCACCTACGACCTTTGTGTCCCTTTGTGCAGGTCTGAAAACAACATCATTCTGTATGAGATGATGATGATTCATAAGTTGTTAAATATGTTAGGCACGTGTCGATTAACATTTACCTGATATATGTGAATATGAATATTATTTGCATCATGACTATTTCAATGCCACTACTAAAATACAAACGTATGATGCCACAAGAAATTGATTGTGACTAACTCCATTTCCTACATGAAAGTAATTTTGTATCTTTTTCAGACAGTACTTTATGATCCATAAAGTAACTGCATTATATATATATATATATATATATATATATATATATATATATATATATATATATATATATATATTAATGGTACTCACCCACACAAGTACGGCAGCACTTCCAATGTGGTTGACTTTCATGTTGAATGATCTTCCACACCCTTTAACTTGGCAAATGTTGTCAACCTATACCAGTAGACATATGCATAACCGTCAAAAGAAAGTAACAGTAATCGATACACAGGCATTCGTTCACCTACAAAACATATAAGGTTCTTTAAGAATGTCAAAGTATACTTCCACATATATCAAACACATTTAGACGCATCCCAAAGGTTTATTAAGGAACATGTTTTCCAGGCCGTCTTTGATGTCCCTATTATTTCTCACGGTATGAAAAAGTTAAACAATTTAATGCCACCACATTTCAAACATAGGCACATAGTGATTTATGTAATACACCAACAATTTAGAAACAACCCCATCATTTAGAAACTAAACCATCAGTGATGCATGTACATTTTCAAGTTAGCATTATTAATTCCAGTTATGACACCCTTATGCTTCATGATTGTAGAACAGAAGTGTCTAGATACCTTCATGTTTGCCAGTTCCAGCAGACAGTCTTCATAAACAATGAAGCAAGGTTTCCCTGTTGTCTCTTCTGGTGTTGTTGCCGTAGCTGTTTCCTCTTCTTCTGGGGTGGTAGTGTCAGCCACTGTCTCTTCTATGTCGTGGACAATATCACATGGGGTGACACTCTCTAGAGAGTCAATGTCGATGTGACACCTATATTTAAAAAGCAAACAAGTGACTGTTGCCATCAATACTTCAATTTTACCACAATGTATTACTTAATCTACAATAATGTTGAATTACTTTTGGGCTTTGGCATACATATTGTGAGTTTGTAATTATGAATGACATTTATTTAGGTAATTCAAAGTCACTCCGTTGTCTTTTTTAAACATAATGCCTTCATTGGTTTCTTCTCTCATTATGTATACACAATGCTTAGACGCACAGCCGAATTGTTTGAATGCAGCAACAGAACTGTTCATTACTGGCACACACACGCACGCACACACATTTATGTATCTATATATAAATGTATATATCTTCAGCCTCTCCACTCAGCCAGACCAGTTGATACAAATTAGAATAAATGGTATATGTCAGTTGTCATCATAATATAAATGTTTGATTTGGCTACATTCACATCATTTCAAAATACTTAAGTGAACATCATAATCAACATACATTAACACCATATGCAGTGCAAAAGTATATTTATAATCATACTAAATAGTATATGTTCAATATAAATATGTACCTATGTATCTCTTCTAATGTGTCATCTCCAAAGTGGTATGTAGTATCACCAGGATCCACAGTCTCCAATCCCAATGGGTCATCATCATCTGGGTCACTGCAACAAAGTGTAGTGATTAACTCCAAGAATTTAGAATTGTGAAATAGCTGCCATGATAACGACAATTTAATTATGGTAATGTGTCACCACTTCAGTGTACCCAATGTTGTGTTATGTATTATTTAATGTATTTCACACATTGTGTGTAGAAACAGGCCAAACGAAGTAGTTGTGATGTCTTAGCACACACAAGTGCACACATAATATTTACATAAAAATAATCAAACACAACTGAACATATCTTTTTTGTGTGGAACCCATTTTGATGCCATGCATGATATGGCGTTTCACTAAAGTGGAAGTTTAATTAATTGGGCCAAAACCATTGGCAATAAAAGCATGCATGGAAACATAAATAAATACTTACGTTTGTTGCAACTGTCCTGAGCTGCATCCAGCCTCAGGAAGAGACTGAATACCTGACAATGTGCTACCTGGGCTATGACCACTGATGCTTGATAGCGCAACCACAGATCGTGTCATATGTGCGGGCTGCAGTGGTGTCGAGGTTAAGTGTGGCTTTGTGTTGAAGCTGTTAAACAAAACAATGAATTCATAGGAGTATTATTATTATTAGTTCTTAAACTACATGATCTCTAAGTAACAGTTACTCAGTGCGCTCACAATATGTATATAAAAACTACTGAAATATGTATGTAAATAAAAAAGGTTAATAAATTAAGTTACACAAGTCAAGTAATATAGCAATGGGTCATTAAGTTCTTTGGACTATATTGTGAGATTATGAATGACATGTGGTTTTGTGAATCAAGGTCACTGTGTAGTATCTTCAATGTAATCACCTAATTTGCCCTTTCTGTGGTTATTCATATGAGCTGACTAGAAACACAGACACCTTTTTGTGAGAACAGCAGTATGAATTTCCAATGTATACTTGTATATTTTGTCTCTGTGTCAATTGTCACTTGCAGGTGACAATATATACCAGTAGACACAAAAGTTACATCATTTTAAAGATAATAAACAAACAGTGAAATAACCACAACTTGCATGTCAAATTGGTAGCTTACATGAAGATAAAGCTTAAAACATACAGGCATCAAATTTTCCAGTTTAACTGCTGGGTTATTGATGCAGCCCCTAATACCCCATCAAGGTCAGGGACAGGTAATTTGTTAAGAAGTCAGCCCCTATGCCCTCTACTGGGCTATTGATATAACACCTATCAAAGTAATTAATTACACAACTTAGCACCAATTGCACAAACACCACAGGAGTACTGTGTCCTGAGATCTCCTAAAAGACCTGCAGAAACAGGCAATCTGCTCACATTTTACATTTTGAGAATGCCTTCAGATGTCCTTACAAATGACTAGTTTGTTAATACTCTCAGACATACATATATGCCAAATTAGAGGAAAAGGTTCATAGAAGCTTTCGAATGAAAAAGGAAAATTTTAAATGTACCAACATTTTAGAACCAAAAGTACAAATTTGTAAATCAAATTTACATTTCATGTGCATATAAAATATACAGTATGCAAATTTTTTAATAACACGCTTGACTGCTAACAATGGTCAGCGCACACAAAGTGATGACATAAGTCCGTTGGACCGAAAAAAACTATTTGAATCAATGTCATCTGGCTAATTGCCACTGTATGCTAGCTTAAATAAAATAAATTAAAAAGATAAGGTTTGAAAAGTAAAATTTACATAACATTCTAGTGAAAGAGGAGAACACAGCTAGCAGTGAACAAAGCCTGGCAGTGCCATCAACTACTGTTTGACAAAAGGATGGGTTAGTATTTAGAACATGTATGTTAACGTGTCAGTATCCCCTTTGTTCTTTAGTTGGGACTGCTATTGCTAGGTGCAACAGCAAGCTGGCTGCACTTTTGTTGAGTCACCCTGTTGTCTGTATGATGGATCAGCTTCTATAAGTGAGGATTTGGAATGAGAATATTGTAAGAAAATTTGAACATCAAATTGTACTTTGCAGTTTACTTGATTAACTGTTGTTTGTCACTTTGTGTTTTGTGATTTTATGAAAATAATAAGAACTTAACAAGTTTTGCTTTAATTAATAGTTTATACACTGGTAGAAGTATTTGTTACATCAATCACGTACATCCAATAATCTGTAAACAAATACAATTATTCAATATTACTTGCTTGCCTCATTTAATATTCGTCAAACAACCATGCTTTCATGATAGAAAGTGGTGGTTTTCACCTATGACAGTCCACATATCAAATACAAAAGGGTTGGGTTCAAATACACATTTAGGGATCAAATACAATTCGGTCAAATAAAATGCAAATACAACTCGGTCAAATCAAATTTCCAATTCAAATACACAGCAATGTTTTATTGAAATACTATTAATTTACAATGCCATTTTTGAAATTTGATTCAAATACATGGCTGCTTTTCCATTATGGTTCAAGTGTGTTGCCTACTGTAGAGTAATTGGCAGGCAGATTTACTAGACTCTCCTTATCTGCACTACTGTACCAACTAGTGGATAGCTCTTCCCATGCACCAGAGGAAACCTCGGTTCCTTTGTCTTTGCCCAGGATGTTTACACAGCAGGTTTCTTTAAAGCACCTTCCCTGTGAATACCTGCCTTTATGACTATAGATAAGATTCAATGGCTTCCCATTCAAATATTTATGCTAATGTTTGACCACCTTCACTGCAGGCCAATTTCCACAGTGGTGCCTGCCCACTGTTGACCAGGTGTGACAAACATTCTGTCTTGACTCCTGACTTTTTAGTGAGCCAGTTTATGCCAGGCAATGCTTTACCTTTTATTGGACATTTTTATGTGTATTTGATTGTATTTTCAAGTAATTTTCAAATGCACACCAAATATAAAATACAAGCAATTTTATGATATGTCAATGAAATCTTATTCACAGAACTTTATGTGCAAATTTCCATTACTGTTACGAATATGGCAGAGGCCGTTTGGCTCAGCAATCTCACTGACATTCTCTAACTGTAATCTATAAGCCACGTCTGTAAAATTAAATAGGTCACCTTACATTACAGTTGATGGGTATTTTGAAGATTCAAAATAACTTGTTTGTTGAAAGATGATTTGCAGTGAAGGCCTTCAGTTTGGCAAGCATTACATGTGATCATGAAACATACTTTTTTTAAATACGTTGTCAGTATCTAAATTGTGAAATACTTTAAGAAAGTATTTCAATACAAATACTTTTCATTCATAATGGTCAAATACAAATACTTTATAAAAAAAGTATTTCTACACTTTAAAATACAAATTAATTTGAGTCCAAGTCTGATGGCAACTGTCCGTAGGGACTGGTGCACAGTATTTCTAGCTAGCTGGTAGTCCATCATTATCGATAATTAGTCCTAAATGATTTTATTATGTAAAAGGGACAGCTGTTGGCCTGTTACTAGTCCGAGGTCTAAAAGTACTTGTCACAGCTAGGGGAGAAAGGTATTTCTGCTCATGGGTAGAAATATTTCTTCCGTGGTTTCTGCCCAGATGACATAAACGTGCCAACCCTGCAAGCTCCCATGATAAAACTACAGTACCTTTGGGATAAATATTTACTGCAAAATGTTTGTTAAGTCCTCACCATGTTGTATGTTTTTAATGGATCCATGTCATTTTGGTAAAGGACATTTTGGTAACTGACACTTTGGTAATGGACATTTCGGTAACAGGACATTTCGGTAACAGGACTTTTTGGTAACAAGACATTTCGGTAAAACAACTAAGTCCAGTCTGCCATATCAGGAGGTAACCAGTTGAGATATCAGTCAGTTAAACCATTTGTAAATTAGGATGGGAAGACAGGGAACTTGGCTTCCCACCTGCAGTCAGGCATGGTGTAAGGTGCTTGCCTCTGAAGGGAACATGGCTTCCAAATAGCAGTGGTGGTGGCTAGAGTGGTCAACCACTACAGCCAACCTGTGACTAGCAGGACACATTTAAATCCAGACACATGTAAGATAATGTCATACATATATATATATATATAATATATATATATATATATGTGAGTTTGAATTAAAATGTGACTGAACATACAACTGTTTATTTTAATTTTACATTATCGATACATTTTTATCTTAAATTAATGCCTTTTAATTAATGCCTTTAAAGAATATTTATTGGTTTTACCAAAATGCATGTTACCAAGATGCCCTATTACCAAAATGTCTGTTACCAAAATGTCCTATTACCGAAACGTCCTATTACCCAAATGTCCAATTACCGAAATGTCCGTTACCAAAACGTCCATTACCAAAGTGTCCTTTACCGAAATGTCTGGATACCGTTTTTAATATCATCTATTTGATATCATTTTTTAGATCTTAGAAACTGTTTGTTATAGTAACTAAATAAATATATGGAGATTTTGCATTATGTAATCCTAAGGCCTAATGTATTACCTATGTTCAGTATGTTTATATATATAGTTTATATTGTTGGCAAGTATTACGAAAAGAATGGCTCATTTTCATGTTGATGCGTCTTCTACTCAGATTACTACAAAGACGCATGGACATAAGTAATAACTTGTGTTACCGAGCCCCCAGGGCACTTTTTACTTTATTACCTTTTTTACCGATTGCAGCTTTCAATAAAATGTTTTTACAATGTGTTCATTTTCCAAAATGTCTTACATATGCATCTTTATTGTGACTGTTTATCTGACTCTGAGTATTCATAAATTAATATGAAATTTGTATAATGGTGTGAAATGTCAGTAATAATTTTAAAGAAAATAAACTGCTGGTTGAGTGCTAACATAATGCATTTCGAGGGGATACCAAGACAAGAGCGCAGGCACAGATCCCACACTGGCCACAGCCCAGGCCGATGCCGCCATCGATTACCCCAGCCACTGCATCGGTATCGCCTGCATTGCCAAAAATAAATCTACGCGGTTTTTCACCATAACATATTCCACTTCATTATAGTATTTCATACGTTTACTGATACAACAAAGTATAACAATGATTGACGCTGACAAATTACTAACCTGTCGAGTAGAAGTTTTGCGAAGGCTGCATCTGATATGCCTCCGGCTCCGAGGCCGAGCTCAACCGTTTCTTTTGCTTTATTCCATAGATCCATCGATTTTCCTAAATAAATCCTCGCGCGCGGAACCTGTTTCTCTCTTAGTTGCTTTGCTCGTTTCTTCGCCGAACTGGTGGCATACGTCCGTGGACGTCCCATTATTGCACAAAGAACTGCGACCACACGTACACACCAAAGATTGAAAGAAAAACAAACACAAGCACATGCGTCGAAGGATTCCGAGGCACCAATCTCGCGGGTCGATCTCGCGCCAACGAGAAGAAACAGACGTGTTTCCTAACATAGTTCCATTTCCAAAGTTAGGTTTCGTATAGAGTTTCTAGTGGATACAGTCGAAACGAAAATCGAAATAGTTCTTATTTATTTTATTTATTTAAGAAAAATGAAGTAACATGTACGCATAAACCAACTAAACAATCATTAATGAGTATTTGATACATCCGCTTTTTGTGAAATGACTAATAATCGCTAGGAGCAAACGATTTTTACGGGAATGAGTGGATTGAGTATCTTTAAGTATTTCAGTTCATTCGCCGCTTCTAATGGCTATAATGCACAACAAGGCGTTTGCTAAAACATAATTAATACTTAATTTACGTGTTCGTGATGGTGCGACATCGGGTCAATAATTCGTTGTGATGTTCCACTGTGAATAAAAGAAAGATTGTTGATGCAGCTGAACTACTGAATATTATTAATGGACTCTAGAGTAATCAATCACGAGGTCTGGACGATATCAGTGCAGAATTATTTTCAACTTTCAAAAGAGATTAACGACCGGTTTGATGACCGATCGTTTATTCAATTTCAACTTAGGCGGATAGGAAATAATGCATTCATATACTGGTAATAACGTCACTAATAACAATTGAAATAACATTTCCCCAATTTGGCGAAGTGTTTTCCTTCCATTTATTTATGTTTGACCACAATTGTACATATTAATATAGGTAACGTAATATGTGATGGTCAAGGAGACTCCCATTAAGATAAGTAGAGCCGTTAGTCCCCGTGCGGCCAGTGGTTCTAAATTAGTACAGCGTGTTAACGACGCGTAGTTTATAGATTTTTGCATTACGTATTTAAGTTCATGCGTCGCTTCTAATGGCTATAATGCACAACTGAGCGGTTGCTAAAACATAATTAATACTTAATTTACGTGGTCGTGATGGTGCTACATCGTGTCAATGTTCGTTGTGACGTTCTACTGTGAATAAAAGAAAGATTGTTGATGCAGCTGAACTACTGAATATTTTTAATGGACTCTCGAATAATCAATCACGAGGTCTGGACGATATCAATGCAGAATTATTTTCAACTTTCAAAAGAGTTTGATGACAGATTGCACCTTTCCAACCCGTCGACCTACCTGCCGCAGTTATCAGAACTAACATTTACGAGCGCGCCATCTTTTGCACACTAAAATAAACCAATTGGTTTTAACAAAATAATATTATAACAGATGTATTATGCATAACACACAAGAACTGCCGAGTGGACGAGTGACCACTTGTGGAAGTGACCATAGTTCAATCATGTTCTAGAATGTCGACCTGCTACACAGCCAATTAAATTGACTTCAAGTCGGCAAGAGAGAAATAAGAGTAAAATATGTCGTGGATTATTATTAATAATAACAGCAGCAACAGCAGCAGCAGCAGCAGCAGCAGCAGTAGCAGCAGCAGCAGCAGCAGTAGTAGTAGTAGTAGTAGTAGTAGTAGTAGTAGTAGTAGTAGTAGTACACTAGTGTAGTTTATTTACTGGAAAATGTGTATTATCATTATTATTACATTAATATATTGTAATCTCTAGTAAGTCGATGATTCTTGACGATGAGAAAAGCGTTTACTTGGCATGTTTGTTACTCCTGACGACAACGTATATGCATAAAATCGTATCAATTATATACACCAATCGAATGACTTGATTTGGCCGTCGATCTACTTTTGTATACTAAACATTATATGAAACTATCAATTGTTTGGACTTCTGGCGCTCACAAGGTACCAGAGGCGTTTTTACGGAGCATTGAGGCAAGCCACTGTTTGGCCACTTTAATAACGTATTACGCAATAAGGCAAATTACTTACGTATTTACAGACAGACAGACAGACAGACAGACATACAGAACAGACAGACAGAAAGAAAGACAGAAAGACAGGCAGACAGATATACAGACATACAGACACATTTATTTATGTTTGACCACAATTGTACATATTAATATAGGTAACGTAATATGTGATGGTCAAGGAGTCTCCCATTAAGATAAGTAGAGCCATTAGTCCCCGTGCGGCCAGTGGTTCTAAATTAGTACAGCGTGTTAACGACGCGTAGTTTTTAGATTTTTGCATTAAGTATTTAAGTTCATGCGTCGCTTCTAATGGCTATAATGCACAACTGAGCGGTTGCTAAAATATAATTAATACTTAATTTACGTGGTCGTGATGGTGCTACATCGTGTCAATGTTCGTTGTGACGTTCCACTGTGAATAAAAGAAAGATTGTTGATGCAGCTGAACTACTGAATATTTTTAATGGACTCTCGAATAATCGTTCACGACGTCTGGACGATATCAATGCAGAATTATTTTCAACTTTTAAAAGAGATTAACGGCCGGTTTGATGTCCGATCGTTTATCCAATTTCAACAGGAAATAATGCAGTCATATACTGGTAATAACGTCACTAATAACAAGTGAAATAACATTTACCCAATTTGGCATATTGTTTTGTATTTATTTTCGCCAAATAGCAAACTGTTTCGCCTATGGCGCAATTGGCGATCGACAGCGGAAGCCTAGCAGATTGCACCTTTCCCACCCGTCGAGCCACCTGCCGCAGTTTTCATAACAAACATTTACCATCTTTTGCGCGCTAACATAAACCAATCGGTTTTAACATATAGCACATATGGTATGCATAACATACACGAAATCCCGAGTGGCCGAATGACCACTTGTGCAAATGACCATAGTTCAATCATTATCTAGAATGTCGACCTGCTACACAGCCAATTAAATTGACTTCAAGGCGGCAAGAGAGAAATAAGAATAAAAAGATATCGTGGATTATTATTATTATCATTAGCAGTAGCAGCAGAAGTAGTAATACACTAGTGAAGTTTATTTACTGGAAATATGTTATTATTATTGCACTAATATATCTTAACCTCGAGTAACCTGCTGGTTCTTGATGACGAGAAGAGCATTTACTTGGCATGTTTTGCTACTCCTGACGACAACATATATGCAAACAAATCGCGTCAATTATATACACCAATCGAATGACTTGATTTGGCCGTCGAATTACTTTTGTATACTAAACACTATATGAAACTAGCAATTGTTTGTGCTTCTGGCGGTCACAGCATACCAGTGGCTTGTTTGTGGAGCATTGAGCCAATGCCACTATTTGGCCATGGAATGATACTTTATTAACATATTACGCAATAAGGCAAACTAATCTCGTATTTACAAACAGACAGACAGACGGACGGACGGACGGACGGACGGACGGACGGACGGACGGACGGACGGACGGACGGACGGACGGACGGACGGACGGACGGACGGACGGACGGACGGACGGACGGACGGACGGACGGACGGACGGACGGACGGACGGACGGACGGACGGACGGACGGACGGACGGACGGACGGACGGACGGACGGACGGACGGACGGACGGACGGACGGACGGACGGACGGACGGACGGACGGACGGACGGACGGACGGACGGACGACCGACCGACCGACCGACCGACCGACAGACAGACAGACAGACAGACAGACAGACAGACAGATTTATTTATGTTTGACTACAAATGTACATATTAATATAGATAACATCACATATTAATATAATGGTCAAGGACACTCCCATTAAGATGAGTGGAACCATTAGTCCCCGGTCGGCTGTTATTTAACATCATTCGCCGTGTCTAATGACTATAGTATACAACTGGGCGGTTGCTAAAAAATAATTAATACTTAATTTGCGGGTACATAATGAATAATAGAAAGGTTGTTGACGCGGCTGAACTACTGAATGTTATTAATAGACTCTCGAATAAGCAATGAAGAGGTTGGGACGATATCAATGCAGAACATTATTCCCAACTCGTTGTGCTTTTGCCAATCATTGTTTTTTATACTTGTTCATTATTACATACCAACATAAATTCCAGTCCGACATATTGTTTATGTTCTAAGATACTAGATACTGTTCCTTTGTACAGAATGGATATGTACTTTGGAAACACAATTACTCTATTTGGCGTTAAGGCTTAAGCCTAAACACGGGAGAGCGTTGTTGTGTGTTGCATTTAAGGAATTATTAAGGTTTTATATTGATCAAAGTTCAGCTATGCACATCGCGTTTTTAGATGCATCAAATGCGTTTGATCTTGACAGTCGATATCAACTCTCTCTTAACACATTTGGAACAACGCAGTGTACCGAAATATATCTTACGAGTAGTCACACATGTTGAATAAGAAAATCGGTGTGTATACATACGGTGGTTAAATAGCTACTCGGATTTCTTCGCTGTATGCAATTGTGCTAAGCAAAGTGGGACGTTCTCCTTTTTATCTTTTTACATTTATATGGATAATCTACGTAAACAACTGCTCAGAAAATAAATCGATTGTCGCCGTAGTAACTTGTTTGTTTGTTAATCACTTTATGTACGCCGATGGTCTACTGTTTGCATCAATTTCTGCTCCAAACAACGTCACTAGACGTCGTGGTTTATTACCGAAAGGAAACATTTTACGTATAAAACTTCTCCACGAAAAAGATCACGGATAATGCCTCGGTATGAAACGTCGCTAGCTTATCGTATCGGCTTCCTAAATCGGAATGTGTCAAACAATTGTCATCTGAACTGCTTCTTTCATTCACATCCAGGGAGCACCCATCATCAGCATAGCATTCAACGTGTTTGGGAGGGTTGACTAGCCGTTAATGTACTATGAAGTTCCTTGTCGTGTTGGTCACGTTTGCTGACACGCATTGACATAATTACTTATGATCTACCTTGAACCTGGACCAGCTGGTTACAGAAACCTCGCCAATTCGTGAGTGTGACACAGTTATTAGGATGCGATTTTTTTGGGTGTGTATTAACGTAATTTATGTAATAGCCCCCAGGTCAGGAAACACATTTTCATAACCTGGCATCCACTTGAACTTTAACTGTCAGTAATACACATCTGTGAGTAACCTTTTTGTCGAAGTCGATCCCACCGAACAATAACGCTTCTGAAATTGGCAGTCTATATGCATGGCCATTATTACAAACTCAGGATAATTTGTAAATTGCATTTGCCTGTTCTAAATGTAAAATTGCTTACCTTCTGAGGTGGTAACCAAGAAACAGACCAGCGTCGCGATCATAAGTTGGAGCAGTGGCCAGACTAGAACGGCAGACGGCGGAAGTCGGATCAGCTTTTTTTTAAATCGCGACTCCATTTCTCTTAATAATTTCATCTGAAGTCTGAAATTTCACGACACTCCTAATGCATTCGCCGATTCGGACAGCAATGCGGCAGCCGACAATTGTGCTGTTGCTACAGGTGATACTTATTGTTGTCCGTTGTAATAATTAATGAACACACTGACGTCCTGTTTCTAGATTGGCCAGATAGAACACATCTGTCATTCATAACACACAAGAACTGCCGACTGAACGAGTAACCACTGGTGCAAGTGACCATAATTCAATCATATTCTAGAATGTACGCCTACTACACAGCCAATTAAATTGACTTCAAGTCTGCAAGAGCGAAATAAGAGTAACAAATGTCGTGTATTATTATTAATAATAATATCAGCAGCAGCAGTAGCAGCAGTAGTAGTAGTAAACTAGTGTAGTTTACCCAATGGAATGTTTTTTATTGCACTGATATATTTTTACCACTAGTACGCCGCTGGTTTTTGACGACGAGAAGACCGTTTACTTGGCATGTTTTGCTACTCCTGACGACCACATATATGCATAAAATCGCGTCAATAATGTACACTATTCGAATGACTAGATTTTGCTGTTGATCAACTTTGGAATACTATACGTTAAATGAAACTATCAATTGTTTGGGCGTCTGGCGCTCACAAGATACCAGTGGCGTGTTTACGGAGCATTGAGTCAAGGCCCCTATTTGGTCTTGGAAAGATATTATAATAACATATTATGCAACAATGTCCACACAAAACTAGAAATGATTGTTTGCCTTCGTCGATGGCCGTATCGTGTCAACACAAAGTGGTCGAGTCAATTGGTCAGCCTGAACTTTATAGTAATTACTTCAACGTGTTTTTATGAGTTTACGCCAGTCGTGGTCCCTTGGATTCTACAACTGACCTATCCATCACGTGACCAGTTGCGTAGCAACAATTCCGTCAAGCGATCAAAAGATGGATGTCGGACACGTGACATGTTCGTGCATTTCGTCGTATATTTTGTTGAAAATTGACAGTGATCAAGGTCGTGTTTCAGTTGTGGTAACAGACATTTATCAACCATCACCATGTAAATAGAGCCGTCGATTGTGTTGTCGCGATTACATTTACCTGAGCGATAACAAACATCCGGGTGACTTCACCGATCGAGCTCGATAAATGTAAAATCATTAGTGTGCGGCAAAACGCAAAGTATTTATAGCATAAACACCATGAGCTGTTATTTACGTTTCCTGTGGTGAACTTTACACTGTGGAACCGCTGAGAACAGTTTGTCTTCTGTGCTGCCATCTAACGGTTACCCATTAGTGAACTCTCAGCGTTTCCCATTGCCCACCTGCGTTAAAGGGGCACTGTATGGGATTGAACCTTCCACTCGTAACGGCAAAATTTGGCCGACCCGCGAGAGGCAGCACCGTCAGTACCTAAACAATTTCTTGTTAACGTTGACAATGTTGCGCAGCCGAGCGGTGGACAAAACTGCGATAACTGACAAGACAAGCGTGCCGAGTGATAACTGTTGTTGCTATTTTTAACTCATGGCTTTTTAAAGTGATCCTGGACAGTGCAGTTGTGGAAACATTTGTAATAGATTGGAAAAGACAGGCCTTGTCCGTGTTTGATTCAAACGTCAACTAGATATTCGGCGGTTCGGCCAAATTTTGCCGTTACGAGTGGAAGGTTCAATCCCATACAGTGCCCCTTTAAACAATTGAACTTTACACCATGGAACCGCTGAGAACCGATTTTGTCTTCTGTGCTGCCATCTAGCGGTTACCCATTAGTGAACTCTCAGCGTTTCCCATTGCCCACCTGCGTTAAACAAATGAACTTTACACCGTGGAACCGCTGAGAACCGAGTTTGTCTTCTGTGCTGCCATCTAACGGTCACCCATTAGTTGACTCGCATAGCGTTCCGGCTTGTTAGGCGCACACGTTTGTGCTTGCTCTGAGACTGTGGTTGATTATATACGTTTGTGTGGGAGACAGTCTCGAAGTGGCTGTTTGCCTTGGACAGCCCATTGTCAATTTCATTATCGATTTTCAAACCAGATTGACTCAGACCACATTTGCCTTTTCCCTAGGCGACCATTATAACGTTTCCTTCATTTCCTACTAATCTCGCGGTGCTCTGTTATTGACAATTTCACAGCATATTTACCCTCCATAGATACAAGCAATGTCCAAAATTCGTGAACCTTTAATACCTCAGGCTCCTACAAAGTTCATTCAAACCTTACACCCCTCCAGTTCTGCTTGAACCACCCTCGGATTGCCCCTGATTACATCACCAAGCAAAATGACAACTGTATTAATACGCAGTGTTAATGTCGGTCCCGTCTCAATTTGGGACGTAAAAGAACCATTGAGGACGACAAGCACCCTGGCAGTGACCATCCTCAGTGACTCCTGCGTTAGTCCAAGATTGGGCTGTTTGGAGTAAATAACCTGTGACCTGAGACCTGAGATCACATATACCAAGTAGATGGAATGCTGGAACCGTTCAGCTCCATCTGTGTGATGTTGATTCCTGAGGGAGGTATTCTACACGGGTGCTGGATAATGGAGCAACTCCA
>OZ024862.1:42048306-42058306 GCA_964017155.1 Oasisia sp. SBJ-2009 | reverse complement strand
AATGTTAGTGTCCTGAATGTTGTCATGCACCGAACCGTAATATATAAAGGAACAAGTGGTGTTTTTGTGTTATACTGCATTTTTGAACAACTTAGCTTCGATTACCCAGGTTCCGTGAGGTGGCAGCGCTTTGGTGCTCTCAGGCCAACTAGGAAATTAAAACTAAAATAAGGATATAGTTTTATAAGAAAAAATTATACTATTAAAGGTATTCACCATCAAGCTTATATTCATACACAAATAAATAGATATATAAATTTCCTGTTACTTACGAAGCAGGAATTGTGACAGCACGTTCAGCCCCTCACATGGATAACATCCAAAATCTTCCCAGATACCAACCTATCTTCTCAGCGAAATTGTCCTGTCAAGCGAGAATCGGTTAAGCGAGATAACGACATCATCAGTAGCGAATCACGATAATACATAACACCATTTACATGTAGGTTTAAACCGTCATAAAAACGTATATTTGGCGCTATCTTTAGAAACAATTGACACTCTTTTCTGAAGTAAATATCGTAGAGAATAAATTATATCCTATATAGGACGCGGTGGCCGAGTGGTTAAATGCTGGACTCCCGATCAGAGGGACCGGGGTTCGAATCCCGGTGCCGGCAGATAGGTGGTTCTGGTACTGTCACAGCTGCCTTGTCGAAACGTGGGCAATTTCGTTCACCCTATACCGCCTGCCCCTTCCAACGTGCACTGACCAGCGTGGAAGGGTAGGCGAACAACACCACCATGCAAAGCACTAGAAAGCCAGTACCCAGCGGCACCGAAAAAGTCCATGACCAATGAGGCAGCTTTGGTCAACTAGGAGTACGTGCAGGGGATGCTAAGAATCTCTGGGCCAAAAAGATCCGCCGAAAGAGGATATGTAGACTAAAGATAGCGACACACAACGTCAGAACGCTACTAAAAGATGAACACATAAAAAAAATTCGAAGAACTTAGGGAAACCAGGTTGTCATGGGATGTAATCGAGGTCAGAAAAGTGAGAAGACGAGAGGAATATTTTACTCTCCAACCAACGGCCAAGCAGGAGTAGGCTTTCTCATAAACAGGAAATGGAAAGACCATAAAATGAGGGTAAACAGCATCAGCCCCAGAATAGCAGAACATGTTCTGTGCATAATAAAGCGCTACAAACTAAAGTTATTGCAAATATAGCCACCAACATCATACTCAGAAGAAGACATAAATAGCTTCTATAACGACGTCGATGAGACTTTATGGAAACCAAACCATTACACGATAATGATGGGAGACTTCAATGCTCAAATAGGGAAAAGAAAAAGCCCTGTGTAAACGGCAACGGCCAAATTTGGGTTCGAATTGAGAAACAAAAGATGGGATACCTTGGTAGAGTGGGCAACATCAAGAAAGTACAAAATCATAAATACCATGTTTCAGAAGAAAGCAGGGAGAAAATGGACATGGAAAGGCCCAAACGGTGTAACGAAGGTCGAAATTGACTACATCCTAACAAGCAGGCCAGATATCGTCGCGGACGTAACTGACATCAACCAACTAACATTTGAAGTGACAACAGAATGGTTATGAGCAACATCAAATTGGACGTAGAGGTGGAAAGGAAAAAAAAACACCATCGGCAAAGTCATCACAGACATGATCCAACAAAGCACGTCAAGAGTAGCTAAGGCAACCAACAAGCCACTGAAATCGAGGATATCGTCACCAACACGAGCCCTGGTGAAGAAACGACGAGATATGGTGGAAAACGGCGACGACAAACAATGAATAGAGTACGCATAAATACGCAAGACCGTCAAAAGGAAAGTAAGAGAGGACATCAGGAAATATAACCAAGAGATCATACAATGACATGAAAGAACCTGAAAACAGTCCGAAGAACGCAGACAGACTGATCACACTCCTAGACAAACACGGAAGAGAAATCTGTGATCGAGATCATAGAACGGATAGAGGCTTTCTACACAAAGTTATACGACAGTGAACAGATTACCGCAGTCCACACTGACCCAAATGATGTACCAGAGATAACATCATGGGAGGTGGAAGCAGCATACAGGCAACAAGCATACACACATCGATACTTTGAAAGCAGGAGAAGATACCATCTCGAAAATACTTGCTAAGCTGTACACTAAATGCTTATCAGAAAGACGAATACCCACAGCGTGGAAGAACTATGAGAAAGGCTTCGACTCAGTGCAAACTCAAGCAGTACTGACCTTGCTTCAAGAACAGGGGATAGAGGATGTGAACATCGAACTCTTGAAAGAAATCTACACCAACAGCTCAGTGAGAGTCCATCTACAGAAATACAGCAACAAGATCAATACCAGGAGAGGAGTAGGACAGGGAGGTACCAAATCGCCCAAGCAGTTTACGACAGCACTCGAAAGTATATTCCGGCGACTTGAGAAACCAGAGGCTTGAAGATAGACGACAAATAGTTTAGTCATCTTCGCTTCGTCGACGACATACTCATATGCACTAAGACACCACATGAATTACATCAAATGCTAAAGGAATTAGCTGATGAAAGTGAAAATCAGGGTCTGAAGTTGGACATGTCGAAGACAAAGGTGATGATGGAAAAACGATACAGCAATATATGTCAGCAACACAGAGATCGAGTACGCTGAAAACTACATCTACCTCGAACAGAGATACAGCACCACAGACAAAAACTAAGACAAGAAGATTCAAAGAAGAATCACGGCCTGGTGAGCAACATTCGCCAAGCATCGCGATATCTTCAAGGGTAACACTGGCATCTGCTTGAAGAGACAAGTCTACAACCCATGCGTACTTCCAGCAATGACATACGGTGCGGAAACATGGGCACTCACCAAACAATCAAAGAACAAGCTAGCAGCCGCGCAAATAAAGATAGCAAGGAGAATGTTAAACATCACACACAGGGGCAGAAAAACAAACATCTCGGTAAGATAAAAGACAAAGGTCACAGACGTGATTGAACAAGTCAGAAGACGGAAGTGGACCTGGGCAGGTCACGTCAGTGGGACACGAGAAAACCGATGGACGCTGCGTATTACCACCTGGAAACACTACGAAATGAAAAGATCTAGAGGAACACCGGCGAGACTTTGGAGAGATGAACTAGATGACTACTGGACATCTGGCAGAGGATAGCCAAGTTGGGCAGATGTGGAAGCAGCATGCTGAGGCCTTCGCCCAACCACGGGACACTACGGGTGCACAATGATGATGATGATGATGATATCCTAAAGGATACATTTCTTCCAGAACAAATGCACAAGATACTGCAGAAAAGTTTATATTTCGTTGAAATGATGCCACAATTTCGAGTTTACTTTTCCCTGCCACTCTTTGGTTCGGTCCTATATTACTGACATATGTAGTTACTGCGTTACCGGCACGTCGTGTGTTATCCCAGAAAACAACTGCCGACTTGTTCTGATAACGTTTTGAGCACTTTAGTTACAAACAACAGGACGGCAACATGACTAACCGTTATAACGGGACACGTGCATTATCGTCATCATTTTTACTAAGATGACCCCTTAAGTGTTTTCATTTTCCTTGTCATAGTCATCATAACATTTATCATCCTCTTCGTCGCTGTAGTCGTTACCAACATCATCAGCATCGTTGTCATTATTGTCGTAATCATATCCAACTTCGCACAGTTTTGGTAGATTAGATTTATTAGACTTATTACAATTC
The DNA here is from genome assembly GCA_964017155.1 of Oasisia sp. SBJ-2009. NCBI lineage: Eukaryota > Metazoa > Annelida > Polychaeta > Sabellida > Siboglinidae > Oasisia > Oasisia sp. SBJ-2009. Next base: position 42,054,604 of record OZ024862.1, on the reverse strand, counting down.
GATTATTACAATTATCGGTCGATCATTACTTAATCTTGCTTTTGTACGTTATTTCAATGATCAAGTTAAAGGGTTTCGAGACAGGACACGATGAGCACCAGTAGTCTCCGTCCGGCATACGATAGCAACGCCAATAATCCGTTGTGTGACCACATTGAAATATCGCGAAACTTGGCATCATAGCATGAGTTTGCGAAGTGGGCTGAAGGTTTCGCTGACATTCGAAAACAAGTAGAGACCAAGGTTATCCTGATGTAATTTTTTAATAACGATTATACCTACTACACACAACCTCAAGTGAATTGACAAATCTGTTAACATCGAGTTAACATATTATAATATAATTTACAAGGTGGCTCGTCGATAGCGCCAAGCAGGGTCTTAGAGGAGTCTCTGATTCCACGTTGTATTATCAAACATAATAATACATTATAACCCCGTTTGCCGTTTATTATTATTTTGAATATATAAAAACCCGTCAAACCGGGTGATAATGTATGTGTTTGATAATACAACGTTGTTTGACAAGGATGTATTGTGTGTGGGGGTGTATGCGTGTGTGTGTGTGCGTGCGTGCGTGCGTGTGTGCGAGTGCGAGTGCGTGTGCGTGTGCGTGTGCGTGTGCGTGTGCGTGTGCGTGTGCGTGTGCGTGTGCGTGTGCGTGTGCGTGTGCGTGTGCGTGTGCGTGTGCGTGTGCGTGTGCGTGTGCGTGTGCGTGTGCGTGTGCGTGTGCGTGTGCGTGTGCGTGTGCGTGTGCGTGTGCGTGTGCGTGTGCGTGTGCGTGTGCGTGTGCGTGTGCGTGTGCGTGTGCGTGTGCGTGTGCGTGTGCGTGTGCGTGTGCGTGTGCGTGTGCGTGTGCGTGTGCGTGTGCGTGTGCGTGTGCGTGTGCGTGTGCGTGTGCGTGTGCGTGTGCGTGTGCGTGTGCGTGTGCGTGTGCGTGTGCGTGTGCGTGTGCGTGTGCGTGTGCGTGTGCGTGTGCGTGTGCGTGTGCGTGTGCGTGTGCGTGTGCGTGTGCGTGTGCGTGTGCGTGTGCGTGTGCGTGTGCGTGTGCGTGTGCGTGTGCGTGTGCGTGTGCGTGTGCGTGTGCGTGTGCGTGTGCGTGTGCGTGTGCGTGTGCGTGTGCGTGTGCGTGTGCGTGTGCGTGTGCGTGTGCGTGTGCGTGTGCGTGTGCGTGTGCGTGTGCGTGTGCGTGTGCGTGTGCGTGTGCGTGTGCGTGTGCGTGTGCGTGTGCGTGTGCGTGTGCGTGTGCGTGTGCGTGTGCGTGTGCGTGTGCGTGTGCGTGTGCGTGTGCGTGTGCGTGTGCGTGTGCGTGTGCGTGTGCGTGTGCGTGTGCGTGTGCGTGTGCGTGTGCGTGTGCGTGTGCGTGTGCGTGTGCGTGTGCGTGTGCGTGTGCGTGTGCGTGTGCGTGTGCGTGTGCGTGTGCGTGTGCGTGTGCGAGTGCGTGTGCGAGTGTGTGTGCGAGTGTGTGTGCGAGTGTGTGTGCGAGTGTGTGTGCGAGTGTGTGTGTGTGCGTGCATACGTGGGCGTCCGTGTGCGTGCGTGCGTGTGCGCTCGCGCGCGTGTGAGTGTATTGTTTGAAATAAAAGTCGAATAAAAGCAAACTATTCTTCTTTAACAAGTTTCCCTTTCACGTATTAAACACACAATATTAACAAACAAACTGATATTGCTGAAATATGGTGTTTACGAGATGCTATGGCTAACGTCATCGACGGGTAATTTACACTGATGTATGAAACGTGTTTTGAAGCGTGATTAATCACACTATGAACTAAGTACCTGGTGAACAAATAGCTTCGCATGCAGTCGTATTGCAATGACACATAATAGGTCTGGGCTATATGCAGATACACTTTTTTAATCCTGCTGTTCTCGACATCATCGAGTTTGGAGTATAACGTTTGCCTGGGTCAAGCTGACCCGACACCACCTTGAACTGAGCCTCCGAGACAGCAAATATTTGAGAACATCTTGACAACACAGAAGGACTTATTCAAATAGCCCACGAAAACTAAATTTAATAGTGTTATAAATAAGTTACGAATTCGTCTTTCTCAAGTACGGCACTTTCCAATGTCACTCGGATGCTTTATAAACCAACGGGATTTCGTCTTCATTGCAATCGGTGATCTGGACTTGGAAGAGGTACAGTTGCTTTGGTAAGTAGTTTTTGTTCCTGTGTTAGTATAATGGTTTCAATGTTATACCAAGTTTGGTAAGCAGTTGTATGCAATGCCAGGAAACTCGTTGCCGGTAGATCTAATGTAACATGTAATCTATGTAATACTGGTTCGTATGGCTACTTGGATGCTTGTTTTGTCAACGCGGGCTTTTCTAAATTGTTTATCATAAAACGGACAGGCAGGAACTCGGCCAAATAAATCGCAGAGCAACGATTGCAATTGTAGTGTTAATTCGTCCGCTGTATCAATGATTATTTCGACATTATGGTTTGGTTAACGTAACAAAAAGCATACCAGAGAAAGATGGAAATCGTTGTAGATATGGGTAAATCTAGCTGTTTGCTAAATCAGATACCGTATCCAGTGATATGAGTTGACGCGTCGTTTTGGTTTTAGCCAGTCAATTGCTAACGAATTTATGCCCTCATCACAACATCTACGAATCCGTATACATCATCATGAAACATAACATATACTTTGAGGAAGGATCATATTACCCACCAATAATACATGTTGCATTTGTAGTGTGCGTCGACGTTTAACGAAGAAACTAAAGTATCATGGCTGCATGGGATTACGAAGCAAACGGTAGGAAACGATTGCTCTATCTTATTAAACCGGCGTTTTGAAAGGGGGAATAAGACTTCACGATATCCTTTCTGCTCATCGTTGTGTAGTGATTGGATACGAAGGGAGCATTTCACTCTTAATATCTTTAATTTGTACGACGACCCGATATTCCAATGTTTTATTGTAACTGCAATGAAAACACATGGCAATAAAGCTGATCTGATCTGATCTGATCTTATATTGTGTTGCTGTCCATATCTCATTATTATAAATAAGCATATTGTCTTCACTTACACGAATGTCGTATTAATTTTGCTTATAATACTAAAATGGATATTGTACGTGGGATCTACTTGCTGTAAAACGCCATGAACAATAATAATTTGATCTGGTACTGTATTAATAAAATGTATTACATTACATCACATTATATTACATTACATTACATTACATTACATTACATTACATTACATTACATTACATTACATTACATTACATTACATTACATTACATTACATTACATTACATTATATCGTTGATGTTGTCGTCGTCGTCGTCGTCGTCGTCGTCGTCGTCGTCGTCGCCACCGCCGTCGCCGTCGCCGTCGCCGTCGCCGTCGCCGTCGCCGTCGCCGTCGCCGTCGCCGTCGCCGTCGCCGTCGCCGTCGCCGTCGCCGCGACCGCGACCGCGACCGCGACCGTGACCATCATCATCATCATCATCATCACCATCATCACCATCATCACCATCATCACCATCATCATCGTCTCATTATGATTACACCTGCCCACAGGCCCGGCCACCTGGTCCAAGGCGTTCCCTCTGGCCGCCGGCAAGCGCCAGTCGCCCATTGACATCAACCCGAGCGGCGTGAGCAAGCACTCCGTCAGTGCCCTGGTCGCCAGCTACAACCCGGCCGCCAGCAACACCCTCACCAACACCGGACTCTCCTTCCAAGTGTCCGTCGACGGCAGTAAGTCATTCCTCCCTCACATGGGCCACCTCACGCTACTCCCTCACATGAGCCAGCCAGCCATCACGTGACTAGTTACCTAGCAGAAACCTCAAACGAACAAAATGGACGCCGACCACGTGGCGCGTTCGTGCATTGCGCCGTGTATATCTTAGACAGTTTTGTTTCAGAAGATAGTCTTTCTTTCTCCATTTCATTCTGTAACTGCATAAAGACGCATTCACAATAATTTGCCAAGTATTCCACAAAGTACAGTCTTTGACATATGGCGATATTTATCTGTTTAGACCATAACAGATAAGGGGTTGGCGTATCTTGGTCAATGATTACAGTTTAGACACATCCGTACTGTACTATACTACTAAACATTTGCTGGGGATTACTATTTAGGGCGGTATTATATTTTTCGGCATGGTTATCACACAAAAACTAAAAATGACATGTATTCGAGGACATATTTATTTCTTGAATTTCATTGCTGTATATCAAATGTGAACAATAGGTAACATGTGTTTTGTTGTCAAAGAAGCAGACCCCCAAAAATTGAGGTTTCAGAATATTACTCCAAGTCATGAAAGTGTCCCAAACAGTTCAATTACCAGCAGCAACAACTGTCAGTAGCTTGTGTGTGACCCACGTGATGCAATCACAGCATGGCAATGGCGTCTCATGCTTCCAATGATGGCTGCCATCTCAAGATTGTTCCATTACAAACATGGTATGATCCTTATAAAATGTTAAGTAGTATATTTAAAAGATGTATCGAGTGCAAAATAACCCGTTACTTTCCCATTTTGTAGCCCTCACGGGAGGCCCGCTGGGCAACGACTACAAGGCAGCTTCCTTCCACTTCCACTGGAGTCACACCAGCGCCGAAGGCTCGGAGCACACGGTCGCCGGGAAGGCATACGCTGCGGAGGTCAGTAATGGCGAGTTGCCTTGAGCATAGTCTGGCTTAACCGACTGTCGGTCAGCTGCGGAACTACGCCAAGAAGACAGTCTGGTCACTTTGACGGCTTTTGTTTATTTATCCGCGTGATCTATACAATGCTGCCACCTCACGGACACTGCCGTAATTTATATTTTTTTTATAAATAACCGCAAATTTTTATTTCTATTTATTTTGTGTTAATATAAGTTTAATTTTGAATAGTTTTTATAATACTAAATATATATTTAATTTGTATGCTATCCGCGTGTGGGGCTAGACAATGCTGCCACCTCACGGATACTGGTTAATCCTGCCGTAATTCTTATTTTATAAACAACTGTAAATTTGAATTTTTACTTACTTTTGTGTTAATATAAGTTCAATGTTGAATACTTTTCATATATCATTATCTTGTAAAAGTATATCGTTATCTTAATTTTAATTTTATAGTTGGCCTGAGAGCCAATCAGCGTCTCTATCCTAATCTGGGGTAAGGCCGCCCTGGCGGCTCGAAAATGCAGACCCATATTTTCCCAGGCGGGTGTGAGGGGCTGCCACCTCACGGAGCCTGGGTAACCGAGGCTACCTTGAGTATTACACGAAATCATAGCCTCGGTTACCCAGGCTCCGTGAGGTGGCAGCACTGTTATGCCCCTCACACCCGCCTGGGGAAAGAGAGTTTCTGCATTTTCGATTAACCAGTGTCCGATGAGGTGGCAGCATTGTATAGCTCACGCGGATAAACAAACAAAAGCCGACTAAGTAACCAGACTGTCTTCTCGGCGTAGTTCCGCAACCGACCGACAATCGGTTAAGCGAGACTAAAGCAATCACGGCTTTACGGGTGAAAGATGAGGTCATGCGAAATCAACCATATCGGATGCTTACTGAAAGTGAAAGATACGTTTGAACATGGCAGAGGACATGTGCGCCAATGCAACCTAACCACAATTTGATGTGTATTTTATCCAGTAGGGCACGCACGTGATTCTCGTTTCCGGTCTATTTTGAGCGATACTTAACGAGACCACATACAACTGGTCCCGGACCACGCAAGAAAATTGCCAAAAAGCATAAAAACAATATGGCGGCAGACGAGACGTGCGTGTCCTATTGGACATGCGCTGATTGCATGAGCCGAACTATTTGTCCATGTAAGTCAAACTATATAACCTGTGCACATTGCTTACAGCTGTATAAATACGCATTCACGTGGATCTAAGATGTGCCATTAACAATGAATTGTCTCTAAATATCTGGACGGAGGCGCGATATATTCTTCCTTGAAAACATTCGTATACACAGTATTGTTATACAGCAGTTTAATGGGTGTGGTTCATTATGTGGATAATCCATCAATATATATATATATATATATATATATATATATATATATATATATATATATATATCATGATAACCGTCAACAGGCAACGTCACAAAGTGTTAAATGTGAGCTGTGAGACTGTTATGTTGACGCAGGCTCATATCGTCCACTACAACTCAGCGAAGTACGCGAGTTTCCAGGACGCGGTCAAGGCTGATGACGGTCTTGCCGTTCTTGCTACGTTCATCCAGGTAAATCTATGAGAATTTTTTAAGTCGCCGTATTTTATTTGGCCGAATTATGGAGATAACATA
>OZ024862.1:41886174-42035606 GCA_964017155.1 Oasisia sp. SBJ-2009 | reverse complement strand
ACTGCCCATGTGTGTCGACCCGCGCTATCTAGGCCACGCGTCGAGTCCACAGCCGTGTCGGTAAAAGCACGTTTCTTTGCTGCACGCTCGGTTGAAACAGCCTGCGAGTGACTTACGCCTACAACATTATCTTACCCTGCTTCTATTCTTATATCCTTCTTCAATTACTGTGCGTATGGGTTGGGGTAATTACCTTCATGAAAGAAGCAGTGTTAGAGGATACGATGTCTTTCAGAAAAGTCACGATATAATTGTCTCCCTAAACCCAACTTTTACGCGAATCATAAACTATATAACATGGTTATTGTAGTATAAGCGTTGTATGCCTAGAATAAAATGGGTGGTACTCTTTAGGATAGGTTTCATAAAAACAGAGGAAGAAAGCGAGGAGAGACACGGGAGAAGGGAACAGAAGAGAAGAGAGAGGGAGGAAGGGAGGAAGGGAGGAAGGGAGGAGGGGAGGAGGGGAGGAGGGGAGGAAGGGATGAAGGGAGGAAGGGAGGAAGGGAGGAAGGGAGGAAGGGAGGAAGGGAGGAAGGGGAAGGGAGGAAGGGAGGAAGGGAGGAAGGGAGGAAGGGAGGAAGGGAGGAAGGGAGGAAGGGAGGAAGGGAGGAAGGGAGGAAGGGAGGAAGGGAGGAAGGGAGGAAGCGAGGGGGCGAGGGAGCGAGGGAGCGAGGGAGCGAGGGAGCGAGGGAGCGAGGGAGCGAGGGAGCGAGGGAGCGAGGGAGCGAGGGAGGAGGGAACGAGGGAGGGAGGAAGGGAGGAAGGGAGGAAGAGAGGAAGGGAGGAAGGGAGGAAGGGAGGAAGGGAGCGAGGGAGGAGGGAGCGAGGGAGCGAGGGAGCGAGGGAGCGAGGGAGCGAGGGAGCGAGGGAGCGAGGGAGCGAGGGAGCGAGGGAGCGAGGGAGGGAGGGAGGGAGGGAGGGAGGGAGCGAGCGAGGGAGGGAGGGAGGGAGCGAGGGATGGATGGAGGGATGGAGGGATGGAGGGATGGAGGGAGGCAGGGAGGCAGGGAGGCAGGAAGCAGGGAGGCAGGGAGGCAAGGAGGCAGGAAGGCAGGGAGGCAGGGAGGCAGGGAGGCAGGGAGGCAGGGAGGCAGGGAGGCAGGGAGGCAGGGAAGCAGGGAGGCAGGGAGGCAGTGAGGCAGGGAGGAAGGGAGGCAGGGAGGCAGGGAGGCAGGGAGGCAGGGAGGCAGGAGGCAGGGAGGCAGGGAGGCAGGGAGGCAGGGAGGCAGGGAGGCAGGGAGGCAGGGAGGCAGGGAGGCAGGGAGGCAGGGAGGCAGGGAGGCAGGGAGGCAGGGAGGCAGGGAGGCAGGGAGGCAGGGAGGCAGGGAGGCAGGGAGGCAGGGAGGCAGGGAGGGAGAAAAAGGGGGGTTGCGGTGGAATCAGTAGCATGAATACGAACATGGCATATGCTAAATAAAAAGAAATTACCTGTCAAGAAAATCCTCGACAGTGAAGAGAACTGGCACAGGAGGAAAATAAAAGAGGCCATAAAGTGGCATAACCATACACAGAGAAGCCGGTTTTAAACAGAGACATTGGTCAGGAACTCCCGCCGGTCATGCTACAGCTTGAGTCACATGATGCAAGTCATGTGACACAACATTAGGAATGCATTTAAATTAATAATAAAATAAATAGAACGGAAACTATATTTTCAAGGTACAATGCAATATCTCTTCTGAGAGGTCTGCGTAAGTTCAATACAATTTAGTTTTATCCGCACACTGCTAGTTTTGCTGTGTATTTTGAAACCACCCACAATCTGTTTTGGTTCGGAGTCTACATGTTTGTAAAAAGTCCATGTGTATCTATATACAAAACGTCAGGTTGTACGTGGTGTTGCCTAGGTTACTCTGTAACACGTCCGTACGTTTTTGCACGGCAGGTGTTGGCCTTCAAACAGTATAGCAATAGCAATAATAATGGACAGAGTGATTTGGTTTCTATAATCGCATTTTCTATTAATCAATCCCATAAACCAATCTTACAGCCTATGCCAAAGTGCATAATTGTTTAATGGTTACGCGTGCTATGAAATAAAGTGTCATTTTGTCTCTCACAAAACGGATTTGCACAGATCGATGAACAGTTCAATGCATGGCGTTAAGCTAGCTACTCGAATAGATGTAGGCCTCATAAAATAAAAGTACATAAATATAGGTGAGTACGTAAGAAATTAAGCCGCTAACATTATATTTGTAGACAAAGCCAACCGGTCACTTGACAAATACTGTGATCTTTCAGTACTCGTGAGTAAAATGTAATTCTGTATGCATAAGCATGGATAAATGCACGCACGCACGCACGCACGCACGCACGCACGCACGCACGCACGCACGCATGTCTACACTCGCTCACACACACGCGAGTGCGTGCGCGCGTTCTCTCAATAAGAAACTAATGATCACTATATTTCACGATTAGAGAGAAATACGAGTTTCTGGCACCGGAATATTAATGACAAAAAAACGCGTGCTGCCATTGAATATAATTGAACTATCCGCGCTAACAACCATCGTGATACGACCAGCGTGCTAATAATAGACGCAGAATTAATTACACCAACAAAACGTGGTTATGTGTCAAAATAACAAAGGACACACAGAATTGGTCGCGCGGTCTTTCGTTAGTCGTAGTCGTTAGCGCAATATGCACACTCATACACAAGAAACACGTTGCCGCAACCACAAGACATACAACGTGAGAGTGGCACCCCCGCTATCAGACAAAAACGCCGCCAACTCCGGAGATCAATGCACGTGCCGGCGCGGAGCACAAACAATGGCGCCAACTGCGATCAATGCGCAGCGGGCTGCTCCTCGTTACTGGGTTCCCCGGAGCAGCGCGCGCTACTCCGGGAAGAAGACGTCGCGCCAACCTCCGGCTGCTGTAGCAGACGGCGGCCTGGTTGTCGGCCGGACACGACAGTCGAGGCTCACCCTTGAGAGTACGTGACATGAAGCCGTACCGACTGCGGGAATAACCGGCACTTGCGACGCAACTCCGAAGTGACGTCTGGGTGTCAGAAGGTAGGCGTAGTGTTTAACTGTACCGTGTAAGGCAGAACGAAACGGAAAGGGGCGGTATTAAAACAGTCACCATCATGCATCTGCCTCCCTGACTGCCCCCCTACCCGCCTGTCCGCCTGTCCGCCTGTCCGCCTGTCCGCCTGTCCGCCTGTCCGCCTGTCCGCCTGTCCGCCTGTCCGCCTGTCCGCCTGTCCGCCTGTCCGCCTGTCCGCCTGTCCGCCTGTCCGCCTGTCCGCCTGTCAGATAACTACAATCAGCCCGTCTGCCCGTCTGCCCGTCTGCCCGTCTGCCCGGCTGCCCGGCTGCCCGGCTGCCCGGCTGCCCGGCTGCCCGGCTGCCCGGCTGCCCGGGTGCCCGGCTGCCCGGCTGCCCGGCTGCCCGGCTGCCCGGCTGCCCGGCTGCCCGGCTGCCCGGCTGCCCGGCTGCCCGGCTGCCCGGCTGCCCGGCTGCCCGGCTGTCCGTCTACCCGTCTACCCGTCTGTCCGTATGAGACGTGGTGTTATTAATATATCGACACATGATCGATTACATTATATTTACGGTGATGCGTTATGTTTTGTAATAAAAAAAATGTGAAAAATGTTATGTGAAAAAAATACTTATATGCTCATATGGGAGTTTTACCTGCAATATTGCCTGTTATGTGATTTAGTATGACAACATGTCAAATGCAGGAGTTCCGTAATGATACGGTAATAAAATACTATAGCTGTTAATTGCATCGTGGGTGGGATGCGTTAGGCTAAGCAGTATTGTCACCTGGTGGTACTGTTCACTGCAACTAGGCATCGATTGGTTGATATTCCCCCGTGCGCTATAGCAAAGCGTGCAGGTCGTGTGGCAAACGACTACTCCCGTTAACTCTATACAGTCGCCGTACACTATATTTACACATGTCTGCCGGGTGTGTAGTTATGTTTTGGCGACATTTCAATAGATGGAATGTTTGATAGAGGAAACGTGGTTTTGATGACATCTTGTGACAATACACTATAAATATTATGTAACGCCGAGATATATAGCTGGCAATAAACAGTGTCTAGTTAGTGTCCGATCGCGTGATCACAGACACTGTGCAGGAGTTCGCTGTAAGCACACTGGTTTCAACCAGTGTCTGTCTCCTTTATTTATGAGGGACGCGATAGCGTAGTAGATAGAGCATAAGCTAATCTCTGTTTGAATGCTATACTTCGAAACTTGGGGTCTTTTGTTTTCCAATCCACGTAACTACAGTTGACACGTGTATAAGTGTTTGTCTGGTAATAATTATTTACGGATGACTATGAAAAGTAATCGTCTTCGCGTCATAATCACATAACGGTGAGAATTGAGAATTGGCGTTCTACTGAATAAAGTTCTGCCACTGACGTATAGGCTGTCTAACCAACCAGACATCAGTCTATACAAAAACGTAACCTTTGGCTCTTTGTATATATTTGTATTCAACCAGCTGTTTCCATCGGCGCAACGTAAAGCTGTACTATTTGTTAGGATGACTAGAGTTTTCCTGTATCGATTTCTATGTCGTCACAAAGAAGCTACTATAGGTCTATTTAAGTGTTCACGTCACATATTTTTCTATTTTAATAATCAAAGAATCAAAGTTTTGTAACGCACTTTGCAAGATAGATTACATTCAAAAGGCTTGTATATAGCACGCAGTGTAGCAGGGCAGTAATTAAAAATGGTGTCTGCAATGTATAAATTATCCCAATATCCAATATATAGTAATTGATTTTTGTCGACTTTCGGTCGTCGGCAGACAGTAATTAATACTCAGAGACAACATCGACTATGTGGATTAAATAATGGAATATCGTATCGCGCGCGAAATCTGGCAAGGTATCTCAATGGATCACCGCTATGTAGTAAGTGCATTAGGGGTTTGCCCAGCCCCGGACATCGCAATCAGTAACGTGGTGATCAATAGTGCAATTATCGCTGCAGGCTAACAGTCAACGAAGACGCATATGTATTATGTAAGATTGATGTAGATATTCGTAGTACAGTGTCTTTGCCATAGCCAGCACAGCGCTTGCTTCGGAGAGGAAAATGAAGAGAAGCACTCAGGATAGCCTATGGGTTGGACAATTAAACCGACCGTGTACCACATTCCATTTACTAAATACAAGGATGTTTTTCATCAAATGAATACTGCAAATGCATTACGCTGATTAAATATAAAGCCGATAACAGTCACCGAAGGCTAGTGCGTCTGCATGATAAATGTCTACCCCTCGTATGAGTCTGCATTCGTGCTTCATACACGCGACTGTGTAATAGGGCCCGTAAGTGTGTCACGATAAATGGCGTGACTCCGCGCGATTGGAGCTAATTGGGGTCTAAGCGAGACAATTGGGGACTGGTCACAAGAATAATACACAATAAAATAGTTTACGGGATTTGCATTTTACATTGCTGTACATTGTGGTTTCGATAAGCACTTATACCTGACAAGTTGTCTAAATTCGCATAATCATAACACATGTGTACGTTTGCCCCAAACACGTTGTACTACGCGAAAAATGGCACTTTTCATTATTAGTCAAGATCGGCAAACGCAAGTACTTGCCGCTACAGTATTGCCATGGCAACCACCATTATAATCGATTAAAATTCATGATTTCCGTGATCATTGTCACCGGCAAAGTGTTCCACTGCTTCTGCTTGTAATAATCCTTCGGACAGTATAACTGAAATAGTTAGACTGGAACCGTTCGATTATTACAACCAAAAACAAAACGAAGTCCTATACGTTAACATGGAGAATATGGACCTCCTGCCCCCAACTGCCCCCAGCCTCGTTTTCGCGCGCGAGACTTACACGCCCTATTATTAGTTGTTTGTAGGTCAAATGCTTCTCGTGTTTTTATGCGCGGGTCGACTTAATTAGTTTTTGGCGTAATGTCATTGGTATGTTATTAATTTATTGTATCTTAAGCTGCGTTATTTGCATTCTATATTATATCGTGCATTGCAAAGAAAAATAACAGCTGGCTTGACGAATCGTCTGTTACTGGTGCTTATTTTGGGCTTGGAACAATAATTGTATTATTGATGTTGGCTACATTTACTTTTTCATGTCAGATAATTATAAAATGTTCAGTTAGTTTTCACTTAAAAGGAACATTTGTATATTTCCGTTCTTGCCTTTGTGCCCGTATATTGTGATGGTGGGTTCGACAAATATCAACATAGAATACGCTGCCTTAAGGTATTTTTTGTAAACCATTGCTTAAATTATGCCATGCATATTTTGCAAGTAATGAAATAAACATCGTTACAAGTACGCATTGTAAACGGGGCACTCAAAATGTCTGTCTATGACTATATTTTCAAGATGAAATATCCACAAAACGGCTCAAAATCACCGATAATTGACAGTGACATAACGATCTATGCTCGACTTCCGGCTGCTCGTGTTCAACTTGCCGTCGTCTTCAGCTGCCGTTCACACTATTTTTGGGTCCATCGATTTATTGGGTCTTGCCAGTTGTCGCTGCTGCTACTCTGATTATATGTCAGCAAGCAGGACAAGACTGAAGATCGTTGTCGTCACTTCCTGTCCGGCTCTCGCCGCTTTCATAGTCACGATTGCGTGATGTATTCGTAATTACGGCGCGACAAGTGACACTTACAGTTATAGGCTACGTACCATAAACATGTCGCTTGTGTGCTTAACAGGGCATGACATTATAATTATTGTACAATCTAATGTGGCACGAAGATTCGAACAGCATGCTCAATCACGGCAGTTGTACAAGCTAATGTGTCACGCATGCACATTTACCATCGTATATAATTATTACGGTGCTATGCTCTAATGGGACAGGCACACTCAATGACAAAACTGTGTGTCATCTTTTTCTGAGCTCAGAATTCACTTTAGCAGACATATATAACATGATCAACGTGATGGAGTAAGTAAAGCGGCATCAGCTTTTCTTGGTAGACACATAACGCATGGTAGGCCCAATAGTCTATATCATTGACCCTGTTTTTGGGGTCAAAGTATTTGCGGTTAATTCTTGACTAGCAGGTATTCCCCACTAGGGTGGTCATGACTAGGCAAGTTTTAATAAGTACGTCCTTTATAATGAAATTCATTCGATAAGATCCCAACAGCGCTTGTTTTGTTCTGCCAGCGAGTGGTGATTTGACACCGCGGGCGACGTTGTAGAGACGTCTATAGCATATATCACGTTGCAGTTAAGCAGAATGTCTAGACTCTAGTCGACGAGCCGACGGACGGCAGAAGTCGACGAAACTGTCGACAGTTCTGTCGTATGGCTGTACTAACTGTATCAGTTTAACCTGGCGCACTCGGGAATGGAGTTATTGCATAACTAATATATCATCACATCATAAAATGTGATACGACAACGCAACAGCGTAACAGCGTAGCAACTGGCCACTTCCACCACCACGAATCCACCACTGTAGGCCTACGTGCACACTGCACACGAACGTAAACAAACATTATTATACGTAACAACTGGTGGTTAATGGCACACATATGCAGACAAGAACACACAACGTGCGTATAGACGGGCGTGGGTGTGTCTGCGAATCTTGTATTACATGGTTTCTGGCACATGCGCGGGCGCACGCACGCACTCATGCACAGTCACATACAGTCAGACACACAGTCATGTACGCACGCACGTACGTACGCACGCACGCACGCACGCACGCACGCAACTTTGCGCATGCATTCGCTCACTGACACATGCACGGCGTGACGCACACAAACACACGTACACACGAACACAAAAACAATCGGAGCCGGAGTGAACTCGGAGTAGATTTAATCGGTTCGAGCGTTTCCATCTGTCAATCAATTCCTCAATGAACAATAATTGTTAACGCCATAGCGTCAAACCACAATAAGCAGTTATGATTTCTTGAAAGTATGAATGGTCTATAACTCTACGCAGGATGATTCCCATTGTCTTGTATATCAGTTAATCTACTCATGACTACTGCATTACAATGCAAAGGTCGTTACAAATACGAGTATTGTGACTGTGCAGTTTATATGGGATTTCCCGAGTATAATAGGCTGTTCTCATTCCATTGTGCTTTGCACCAAATGAGCCGCTACGTAGTTGATAAGACAGTCTGTTTCCGGCTAGACACGCAGTGCTGTTATTTAGTGTTATGCGAGCAGCGTAGATTAGTCGGAGCAGTCATAACATTCACGTCTGAGTTTATGCTATGATCTGCGTCAAGAACAGCGCCCCGCAATGGAGGTAAGCCAAATATTTCACACTTTATCGACGCCTATGTTACACACTATGAGTGACCAAAAACGGCAAAATACCAGTAACTATTATCATATTGCATATGTATTGCTACATCGCGTTTAACGAGGTCACTTATGTCCCACTCCACTAGTGTCGTGTGTCACTTAAGTGAGTTTGCTAAAATAGACCCAACTGTAAGTGTTGTGTAACTCAAGTTGGCGATTGCCTTGATTGGTTAGATGGAGCGGAATACGGAATTAGGTGGTCAGAAACGAGTGCAGTTTGATAGGGATCGGTTGTTAGTTGAGTCGAGCGAAAGAGCAGGGAGCCGTGCTTAATGATAGGTAATGACCTACTTATCACTTAGAGATGGCAGCCTTGCGTTTAGGGCCAAATGAATGTAGCAATCTCGGCTTAAGGTATCATTCTCATCTCTCTCTCTCTCTCTCTCTCTCTCTCTCTCTCTCTCTCTCTCTCTCTCTCTCTCTCTCTCTCTCTCTCTCTCGCCACACACACGTACGCACGCTCGCTCGCACGCACGAACGCACGAACGCACGCCCACACACACACACACACACACACACACACACACGACGACGACGACGACGACGACGACGACGACGACGACGACGACGACGACGACGACGACGACGACGACGACGACGACGACGACGACGACGACGACGACGACGACGACGACGACGACGACGACGACGACGACGACGACGACGACGACGACGACGACGACGACGACGACGACGACGACGACGACGACGACGCCGACGACGACGACGACGCCGACGACGACGACGACGGCGACGACGACACAACGCCATAAGATGAGTTATGGCGTACCCCCTCCTCTTCACAATTCTCCTCACTTCGCATAAGATCCCGCCGCCTCCGATAATTAATTACCTTCGGCAGAGTACTTTACTCCGACCGGGGAAGCCGGTCGCACGATATATATCGGACCGGACTCGCAGTGGGGACCGTGTCAGCTGCTCTCGCCTCCTCGTGTATTGACCGTTCGCTTATCCATAACGTGTGTCTGGAGGATGCGTAGCGGTCAAAACATTGCAGATATATCCGGTGATTCAATAGGTATGTTGCCATCCTTGTCGTCAACATGAGTAGGGGCCTACCATTGTTATGCAGTTATTTCTTAGTTGGAAAAAAATATGTCTCCTGCTTTCCATAGTTTTTGTAGACTTGGCTGCTAGCTGTTATTGCCACATACCCATGTTTCATACTGTTGGGTTGTCGACTGCTTCATACACGACAGACACAAACTGGCGCTGTAGCGCAGTGGCTAGAGCGGCGGAATCCTCCCCCCTCTCTCTCTCTCTCTCTCTCTCTCTCTCTCTCTGTCTCTCACACACGCGCACGCGCACGCGCCCGCGCCCGCGCCCGCGCCCGCGCCCGCGCCCGCACACGCACACGCACACGCACACGCACACGCACACGCACACGCACACGCACACGCACACGCACACGCACACGCACACGCACACGCACACGCACACGCACACGCACACGCACACGCACACGCACACGCACACGCACACGCACACGCACACGCACACGCACACGCACACGCACACGCACACGCACACGCACACGCACACGCACACGCACACGCACACGCACACGCACACGCACACGCACACGCACACGCACACGCACACGCACACGCACACGCACACGCACACGCACACGCACACGCACACGCACACGCACACGCACACGCACACGCACACGCACACGCACACGCACACGCACACGCACACGCACACGCACACGCACACGCACACGCACACGCGCATGCATGCTCCTCTGGTGTCGGAGTTAGCTCGGAGTAGAGCTGTGCGGCGCTAGTGTCGTCACCTGTCAACCACAGTCCGGGACGACTTGTTTAGGTCACAGCGACACAACACACGCTCCAGTTCTCACTGATTGAAAGCATGAATGGCCTATGGAATCAAACAAAATGTTTCCATTAGGCCAATAACAGTCAGTCTACTCATGACTATTTCATTACAACACATTACTAATGCGATATTGTGACTGTGCATGTGGTTATTATATGTACAATATTTCATTGCCATTAGACAGTTGCCATCAGAGTGTATTGTGTTGTGGACGATACTGTGTATTGGCATGTGTAAGCGGCACACTTCAATCGGATCAGTCATAAGACTTATTTTATGGTTAAGACAATGAACTCTATCAACGTATACCCTGTCAACAATGCCCTGCTCTGACGACAAGCCAAATATCACACTGGTGACTATGTTAGTCCCTATATGGGTCACAGAATGACAACACATCAGCTACTATTGAGTAACTACAGTGAGTTGGTTTATGGTGGCTATTGCTACAAATTCGCATACAATTGCATATATATATATATATATATATATATATATATATATATATATATATAAATATATATATATATATATATATATATATATATATATATATATATATATATATATATATCGGTTATATACGCTTCGTGTCTATTTTTAATTACCTTTAATCTAACCCTACCCTTCAACCTAACCATACTACTAAAAAACTTTAAATGTAACAACAAACCTAACCATTTAGCAAATAAAACCAACCATGATACGTACGTGATGTGTACGTGGAGAGACGGCACGAAGCTCCCTCCTCCTCCTCCTCCTCCTCCTCCTCCTCCTCCTCCTCCTCCTCCTCCTCCTCCTCCTCCTCCTCCTCCTCCTCCTCCTCCTCCTAGTCCTAGCTGATTCTCGACAGCTACATCAGCAGGGACACTGCTTAGACTATGTGCGTAAGAGGCATAATCATTCGCTGCTGACTGCATCACGTTAATCGGCGCCAGCTACCATAACTACACCCTGAAGTGATGGCCGGGCCCACAGGGGGGGGGGGGGGGGGGCACTCAGTCAGGTAGACATCAGCACCCATTTACATGCGATGTCAGTATCATTGATGCGATAAATCAGAACCATATGATGGAGTAACACGTGTTACCAATTGCCTTCATTACCGGGGTCAAACCTATGGTAGTAAAAAACGAGAGCAGTTTTAGAGGAATTGGTTACACGTTCCACCGAGAGATCGAACAAAGATCTGTGCACATACGTAAGGTTGTGTTAACCGTTAGTAGGATCGCCATAGATGGGCACCACATTGGGATGTGCTGCTTATGAACCAACACAGCGCAACAAACGCAGTCTATGACGCAGCACAGTTGATGACACAAATTGTGTAATGTCACAGGGTCAGGTTGTTGCGCTGTCCAAACGCGACAAACTTCCAGACACCGGTTGTCGCGTCCTGTCAGTAAGCATTGTTTAAGGAGTGGTGACGTCACCAGCTGTCACAAGGGAGAGACCACCACCCTCGACATCCCAAAAAATACGCCAGTTGCAGGGTCTGCGCCATGTGCACTGCTGAACCGTGTCGTTGCCTGTACGTCGTATCCAGACTGGATACGACGTACAGGCAACGACACGGTTTAAGAGATTCGAGCGCGATAAGACATTGTCTCATTATTGTTGTGAACGCTCTACTCAGCTATAGTGCGCTCAAGTAACATTTCAAAGTCCACGTGCACTTTCACAGGTGGCGCGCAACGGTAGTTCCTGTTGTACTTAGTTCATGCCTCGTTCAGTTATCACAGCGATAATAACGCGGCAGTGCACATATTCGTATCGCTGTTTGGTCGGGTTAAAGTTCAAACAATACCGCTACTGTGACTGACGACAGTGCAATATAAATTCTTTCCGTACAATGCACTGATTAGAGTTGCTGGAATGTATTGCGAAATGAAATAACGGCGTAGTTTGGTCATGTGCTGTAGCTATATGCACGCAAATATAGCTCATAGATAATTGTCATAAATTTGGCATCTGAGCAGATTCAATGTATTACGAGTTTGGTGCCTGTACTGTCAAAAACATAATATATTTGTTAACTAAGCAATAACTAAAATGACCGCAATTATATGGTGGTCACAATCAGGTCAAATTAAACAATTAGTGTGCTTTAAAAACAACACATATTATATTACCATTTCAAATTTATTGATGTATTGCTAATATCATCCTATACAGCGTGAATACGCGAACACTTACATAAGAGGTACGGGCTTACAAACGTCACTGGGTAAATGTAACCATAGACAAACTGACTGATTTATGTAAAAAAATATTCACATTAATGTTGGTTTGGATAGTAGTTTAAATGGTGGTCGTATTCAGCATTTTTTCTATCATGCAATATGTTATATTACATAATATCCCATAAAGATGTGGAGGTCGATAATTTTATAGTTGTTGTTTTAATGTACCTTTTACAACACCCCCGAACGATTGAGCATGTAGCCCTACACCAGCTCGCCAAACAGCCGTGACTTGTGAGAGTGTTCATTTCGTCTGCAGTGTTAAAGAGTGAATGGGGCTTAGCCAACTGATTTATGGAGATAATCCGACAGATTGAGCGAAGGTGTCGATTTTGTCATCAGATAATTACGGAATCAGCGCTGTAAGATAATTGAGCATTTCCCACTCACACAAGACAGTGTGATTAGCTGTAGGAGGATAATTGAATGCTGACACGGCATAGCCGTGGCGTGCTATTGAAATATAACTGAACGACCAGGCCTACATTACTCACAGGACACAGCGTTGATTGCAGCACACAATGAGGCTCATTCTCACATTACCTCACATCATGTCTAAGCATGTACAGTAATTTCGAAGAAGCTGTGCGTGACAGCAGTGTAGTCAAACCCGTGTTGCAATGCCACAAATCAAGCTTTTCCAGTTTTATCGGATAGGCCTTATCACCTTTGTTGTTCAAGGTAAATAAACCACAGTGTGACATTTAATCAGTGGCAGAAAATGAACTGTCAAAATGCCAAAATAGAGCCCCTCGAATGTATGTTTATGATTATTAAGAAGGAGGTTTTTAGCCATTTACTTTATAAGTGTCATACAGTTACTGGCTACCAATGACGGTTGCAGCAAGCAGACGTTAATGATAAAACGGTTTATATTGTGCACTGTAAAGAGTTAATTTAACATGTTCTGGAAGCCTTCAAATCGTAAGTAAACGACCCGTGCGGTGTAGCCGTGTCTAGACAGCCACATTACGTGTTTTATGGATTCATTGCTCCGATTGTTCCGTTTGGAATGATTGAGTGGAGCTAGCATCAATCACTCTCTCGGCAGACGGACTCCCCACTCCGCCGTGTGTAACGAGTAACAACCCTCCATCTTCGCATGGTTCGTCTGTCATAGCACGTCATATTTGCTGCATTGCTGCGCCTGTCTGCATTTAACGACTCAAGAATGCACTATCAGGCTGACAAACTAGTTTTTGTCGTTATGTAGTAGAACTGTAGATGGTGTGAACCAGCCATGGCACTCGTTTTCAAAGCCGTCTATTGACTGCCTTGCAGGAAACTAAGAACTTTTTGTTGACAACGTTTTTCTTGTTTGTTAACGTCATTCGGTGTCAACGACGAAAACACATGTTCTCTTTTGGCACCTCACTCGGTTCAACACACTTAATATGCTCCACCGACCCTGGCTCGTGTAGCAGAGGGCAGGCTAGACTGGAGCAGACTCTGAGGTTGAAGCGGTAACTTATCACCTCTTGGTCAAAGAACGACGGGATGTCACACTAAATGTACCCGTGTTGACAGATTGCTCCAGGCTAGTTCACTCGTGTTGCCCCACTTCACTCGGCTGCATTGGTGGGTACCTGGCTGTAGAAACAGGTGGATACTTGTGATCGAGTAGTGCTAATGCTTGAATTGCAGTGTGCCCGAATGCGTCCAAAAAGTGGGCACGTCTTCCAGGGAGTAAAGTGTAGAGTTCTTTAAGCACCCACCAAGGCTGAATACCTCGAATACTAAAATGTATCTTTACTTTAAAGGACGAATTGGACGTTTCTTCTTTAAGTCCTTCCGTATAATTAATTATCTGTATTGGTGTTTTGATTCTTCTTATGAGGGTGTTCCTTCTACGGGTTACTTATGGCTCCTCTGTGATATGTATTCGTTCGGAGGCCGTCTGCGATGATGGACAAGACAACAACATTTCACCTTGCACTGCTTGAGTCGCCAGCACGTCACCACTACAACCCCAATATACAACCACGTGGCTTCTCTGTGCCCCAGTGTAACCATGGTCACACGTAATTTATTTGTTTACGCATCCTTGTAGTAATTAGCGCAACAGGTGGTTGTTAATGTGCCAGATGGACTGTGATGTACTGGGCCTACAACCTTAGCATAACCTTAGCATGTCGCTGCTGCCATCGTGTAGTTTGCAAAAAGATTGATAACAGTCGACAATTGGACAGCATTGTGTTTGTATACGCAGCAAAAACCTCTACCGTGGTAAAAACATTATTCCAATGCACAGCATTGGATCATTTCTATTGTTAATCCATAAAGTATATAAACGTCTTAAGAATCTTAGTTTGCACGATGCTCATAATATTACATAATTCCTATGCTTATCAAGGCCCGAAAATATGTCTCACCGTGGTGGCAGGATCCCTCCCCGTCGTGTAGTTTGCAAAAAGATTGATAACAGTCGACAATTGGACAGAATTGTGTTTGTATATGCTGCAAAAACCTCTTCCGTGGTAAAACAAATTATTCCAATGATATCAACATCATAAAGCGCATAGGTAGGACTATTAAAGCGTTGTAGGGAACTAAAAAATAACTGCATGAGCGAAGGTCGAAGTCAGCATCCTGTGGTTTTGACAGCGTAAAATAAATAATGCTACGTTTTTAAAGCAGGCAAAGTTATGCTTAGTTTGGCCTCGATAGCCAATTTTCAGCTGTTCCGAAACTAAGTGTAAACGGGGTAATTTTTTTTATTTAGGGTTCAACATATTAGAACAATAATTACTGCATGTAAACATTAATACGTGCAGAATCACTAATTACGTCTCAAAGGTGGAATAGTGCGAAGTCAAGATATTGTTCTTAAATTTACCCAGGCTAGAATGGATTTACAATATGTTGAGAGGGGTATTTTCGAAGTTGAATGATTCTTCGGATAAAATACAAGTGCTGATTAAATCTGGAATGAGGGATAATGTAGGACAAGGAATGTTGTTTTCTAGCGACTGTGTTTACTGGAATAAGATATTGAATTGCTGGTATATTAGTTATTTTAGACATCATTTTATACATAGTTTTGCGTCAGTCCTTCGGTCTGTTGGGGATATTCACCTCCGTTCGGTTACACTAGAGGTATTGTGGTGGCGGTGTAAGACGCATGGAACTGTCTGGCACGGCGTTGGACCACTATTTCTATTGTTAATCCATACACGTCTTAAGAAAATATTAGTTTGCACGCTGCTCATAATATTACATAATTCCTATATTTATTAAGGCCCAAAATATATATCTCTCGGCGCGGTGACAGGATCCACACAGCGAGACAGGGAGTGAAATCCTGAATCCCCCCCACCCACTACGAAAACCACTGCAGTGAAATCTAACGCGATTGAAGGCAACGCTCTTCACGCCGGCGGCGCTGTTGCTATTTTTGGCGGCCGGAGCAAGTCACGCGCGGAGCAGCAACAATAAGGTCAACGCGTCAGTTCACTGCGGGGGGGGGATCCTGACGTCAGCGCGCGCGTGGTTAGGACGCAGTCACCTACCGACCGACGCGTCGCCACAGAGAAGGCTGCGCGGTTATTTATGTAGACGCTACTCGTTAAACAAGTTTAATGTATGCTGCAAGTGTCATAGCGTGGTACATTGGAACAAGTGCACCTTTGGATAGGAATTCATTCGTATATATTTACATTATGTACATGGCACATTATTGCAGTTGCGTAGCCAGAGTGCCAAGTTGGCCATATATAGCCCCCAATATCCAAAAATTAGGATGGTATTGAACTGATCTCGAAGACCAGTGACTAACTGCCTGATTCATAAAGTGACAAAGTAGGTAGGATAGTATAGGGGCCGTGCCTGGCTGTCCTACCGTTTGGTAAATAAATTGGTCATCATTCAAATAGGATTAGGTTACCAAAAGTGGAGGAATTCCTCCACTACACAGTCGTAGGCGATAAGCACCTAGTTGGCTGGAGCCCAAGAGGTAATATTATTACATCTAATCCAGTAAATACTAACGATGCCTGTTGTCCGACTTATCGAAGTTTGGATGTTAAAAACGTTTGTACTAGACTGGCCCACAGTCAAAACTTCCATCTTAGTCACTTTCGTACGTGATCCAAATCGATCGACAATGAACGATAACCCATTGACATCGAAGTCAGCTGTGACCAGTCAGATAACGAACATTGGCCAAAAGTAATTATATGGTAGGTAATCTATACATAGGTTGTTAACTATGTTTTCAACTACAGAACGTTGTTGCAGGAAAGGTGATTCACAGAAAAGGTACCCTATATTAAAAACATGTTAATAAAACTCTATATTGTCAACATTACATTTTTATTATGTGATAAAGTCTATGTCCCGCCTGGTACCGCTTAATACATCAGTGTTGATAAACAGTATCCTTCCAGACAATCGAGGCATGCAATATAAATAAAAAAACATTGAATATGAACATAGCTACACAAAACCGTGTACTGAACTCATCCTGGCCAAACCGCGAATTCAACCTAACGCTAGTGAGTTAACGAGACGTGTGTATCACTCGTACGTGTCTATAAATCACGTCTACTCTCTCAAGTCTTGTCACGTACATTGTTCGCCTGTTTGTGTTGGCGTAGATTTAAGAGAAGACTTGTTTGGCATACTTGTCATTAGACGCGACTGATTGCGTTTCAATTCTTGAAAAAGCTACGTAATGCCAAGGGTCATTGTCAATGCTTCGTCCACAAACCATGGCGCTTATCAGATTGTGCCGATTTACACCAAAGGTCCTCTAAAAGGTGACAGGGAGATTTTTATCGGGCCCAAGAGTTACGACGTATAAATAGTTGTTCCAAAGTGTAACTCAGTACACGTCACTGTTCATAGCGGTTCATTAAAAGACTCTGTGAAATATTCAGCCTATACACAATGAGAGCAGTCAGACAGCAAAACACGTGTTCAACTTATTGTTGTATAATAATGTAACTTTAGTAATTAGACGATTAGTGTGTCTTATTGATAAAAATAACGAAAAGGAAAGCTAAATTCGCTAGTGGAACGAGCTTGGTTATGCGAAATGTCTCTGCTTCGGCGATCATAAACAGGTGCTAAATCGTGACGTAACGGTAAGGCACCGTGAAACCAAGTGTCGTAATGCCAGACACGACCGCCATCAGTTAGCATACATTAACGTCACGTCTGAGCAAGTCAGCATACATTAACGTCATGTCTGAGCAAGTGTCAACACACTAATGACAGCACGAATGGCGGCCAGTCAACATGCGACAACCAACCTGCTGTGTTATACAACAGTATCGTACCACAAAAATGCATGTATTAATTGGACAGATGCTGTATGAAATAATTTGTTGTTGGGCGTTTTAGAGCTTACACAGTAAACAATTCCAATTCGACATGACATTTTCGCTACCGATCGATAAATACAGTTCTCTCAAAAACGAGACCCAATCGTCAACGCACCAACTACAATCGGGAATGTAAACATTACAAAAGTAATATTTAAGTTCACTATAAGCGATCACAAAGTGACAACCCCATACACACTGTCCCATCCAGCGAGACACGACAAGTCTGATGACCCTGTGTGACAACATTCCCCGTCTCCTTTTAATGGCGTTCCACTTTACGACACAGTATCGTGTTCGGAGCGAGTATTTAGGTCACGGTCAACACTGCTTATTCTGATGTCCGCAAATAGAACCAAAGACTGTCGGCCACTGACAGGCCGTGATTAGAGACAGATTTTGAACTAGGTTACCGTGTCTTGTAGACTTTAGGCTTTGTTCCCTGGATGTTGAAACGAGCTCATTTGAGTAAGAACTATCCAACCTGCTTTTACACTGTATATTGATTGCAACGATCGTAGTGTAGGATATGACGTAAAGGTCGGACATCTTACCACATTTCGATGTTGCGTTGTTATTGAGAGCTTAATGGGATTTTTATATACGGAAGTAAAACTATGAAGCGTCGGAAAGTATGACATTTACTATGTTGATATTTTTATGGTGTCAAGGCAAGGTTGTAGGCCTACCAGAACAAGAACGGTAGCGTCACTCGACAGTAAAGGTAAACCATGGCTTCACGTATTCTTTTCACATGCTTAAGCCATATCTACTTCCCGTAATTACTTGATGCTATTTGGGCGATACGTTTGCCTAGTGCATGTATGATAATAATATGTTTGTTTGAACTGTGTCTAATGTCTCGCGTTATACGCAAAGTTAACACCCATGATTAGTGTGTCGACGATATCAGGAGTAACACTTCGGTAAATGTTGACGTGTATCAAAACACTTCACTCACGTGACAGTTTCTGACCATAGGCCGCTTTACACGACGCATGTAGGACAGGTCGCATGCCTTTTGACGAAGGCGTCGTTTACGATATTTGGATTTTTCTGGTCTGTTTTTGGTAAGTCCCTTATTTAAAACAACTTTTCTAACAGTTCGTTCACACATATTAGAATAGAAATTAAACTAAGGGAATAAGTATAATTTGTTTGGTTAAAACGGCATAACATACTTGGATGCACGGTTTCTGTCCTCACCAGTATATTTCTGCCTCCATTAGGCCTAGCCACGGTTAATAAAACCACTGAAAGTATCCCACATGAACCATTCTTAAACCCAAATAACTCCCTGTTCGGGAGAAATACCTTACTGTGTCTTTGCAACATTTGACCCGAAGAGCAATTCCCAAGCCTGGAACACGAATTCCACGGCTGGAGCAATTTCTGTTTCGGGAGCAACTAAAACTCTCGGAGCAACTCACGCGATGAAAGGCGTGCCCTCGGAGTCACGCGTCCGCTGCACTTTGCACGTGATGCGTCCACTCCTTGAATTCCACGGCCGGAGCAATTTCTTTTTCCGGAGCAACTACTCCTCTCGGAGCAACTCACGCGATGAAAGGCGTGCCCTCGGAGTCACGCGTCCGCTGCTCTTTGCACGTGATGCGTCCACTCCTTGAAGCGAAGGTGAGCGGGAAAGGCACGGTGCCAAGGTGACACTTAAAAGTAACGTGGATGTGTGTACCTACGTGTGTTCGGGCGATCAATGGTACGTGCCTGGACCCCCCAAAGTTGCCGCCTGTTGCGTAAGGTGTTAGATGTGAAATCGTTAAGTTTATGGGCTGCGTCTTTTTACCGGACGGGCAACGTCCCATTTACGTTTTACATGAACAACTAGCTGTCGGATTAGTTGGCCGGGTTATTTGCATAGATGTTTGTACGGAAAATTATCTTATTGTCATCCGCTGATTTGAATGGAAACCTTGCGTATTCAGACATATATTAGGAAACACTGTACTTGGCGTAGACTCTAGTATTTACTGCAAGATCACATTAATATATGAATACCATGAATGGTTGAATGAGTACGCGTTTTTATTACAGAGAGATCCTTCTGACAATTTGGAAAGGTTTCATTGGTAGATTTACAGATTAACACACATTCGTGTTTTGGTCACGGATAGGCAACGGATGTTGTTTTTCGTGTACTTAGCTACTAGACAGAACAATACGTCAACTGGTATACGCGGCCACGGTTAGTGTGTCCCTTTGCCAGCACTTGAATACACGGAAATACCCTCGTGGGACAATTGTGGTACTAAGTTAAGAGCCCTCGATAGTTCAATATCCTAACAGAGGAGTTAGCCTCCTGCGCTAACTTTGGGGACGGTCTGGCGGTATTTCCCCAGGTGCCGAGGAAGACTCGCCTCTGTCTATGTTCATTCGCTTCGGGGTACTTTTGTTCTGATCTGTCGTTAGGTGATGCACTTGAAAGAGGATTTGTTTAGTTAATGGTTTACTATTATGTTTGCATTTGTGAAGTGAACACAATGTAACATTAACCATACGGAATAAGTCCTCCACGCGTGAATATTCATTGCACATAGAAACAAGTCTGGTAGACACTCTGGTAGACATTAAGATTCTGATCTGACATTTTAAGTTGTCTAGCTTAAACAAATATTGTAGTATTACTTGACATTTCTCACGATAGTTCTTTTTCAAATCACAATTTTTTATTTTGCATATCCTAGCCGAGACGTTGCTTCACCTGTAAAGTCTGTCGTCGAACGTGACACGTTGGCTTCATCAGTACTGACGTCACCACCAATACACAGATGTGAGAGCAATTACGAGCTACCTCACGTCATTCGTAATTAGTACTGATGAAGTCAACTTGTCACGTTCGACGAAAATCTACAGTTAAAGAAACCTTCACCTAGATATTAAAATTGAAAATGTTTGTGATCTGAAATGCTATAGAAATGTTTGCGGAAATCATAATCATACGGTATGAGAC
Source organism: Oasisia sp. SBJ-2009 (assembly GCA_964017155.1). NCBI lineage: Eukaryota > Metazoa > Annelida > Polychaeta > Sabellida > Siboglinidae > Oasisia > Oasisia sp. SBJ-2009. The sequence continues at coordinate 42,014,865 of OZ024862.1, read as the reverse complement.
CATTCGTCTGGCAAAGCGTCACGAGGTGGGAGTTTGGACATTTTAATATCTAAAATTTACATAAATATTTATGTATTGTGAGCACATGTTTGTTTATAAGTCACCCGTAGCTTCCTTGGCCTATACGCACTGTTTGGTGTCGACAGGAACGGCACATGTGATTGATGTTGCCACCTATCGTTGTATACAGTTAAGCCAATCTATGGCGAAGTAAACATAGCCGACGGACCAGCCATGAATGGAAGTGTTACGATCGTCTCGGTCTACTTGTGTCCGTGGTGGTGCTGGGTCAATATGTCGCCATATCTCCTTCACCATCAGGCCTGTCCGACAGCGGGCTTGTTGCCTCGACGATTTATAAATCGCTGCGGGCTATATATATATATATATATACGAAATCGCACGATATGCGTAATGTTGTAATCAATCAATTGTTTGATAAACGAGAAGGACTGCTCTACGCATGTACGTGAAGGGGGATTAACTTGAATACCGTGTAGAATTTTTGAACTGAATAGCTATATTTACATATCCACGAAATGTACTTAAATACTCAACTTAAAGTGTTAACCACCGTCGGTGATTTTTAGCAGGACCTGGTTGTTCTTAGCTCCCCAGTTGTGGGTGTAGTAGGCGTCTCCCCAGCCCCAACTGAAGCAAAATTATTTCGCGTGGACGAAGCAGCTTTGGTAGTTGGAGGGATCTAGTCGTAAACAATGATATGTCCGAGGTGACCCTTTCTGTCTGGCAAACCTCCAGCACTATCGCCATTGACTTGAGACATTTCCACCACAAACCCCGTTCGACCCTGGATATTACTAACACTACTGCGGAAAAATACCGCATGTTTCATCGCAGCGAGAGAAGTTTCATGCTATAATACCCCCGAGAACAAATCACCCCCCCCCCCATCACCTTATATGGACAGTCACACTCTTCAGGGTCCAAGTCCGTGTTGCAATAACGACCCTGTTAGCCCCGTTATGTCAACACTGCGCAGTGTTGGGCGACCAATAAAATGTTACGACCGTCACGGTCTACTTGTTGCGACACTAGTCGTAGGTATAGGTCAAGGTGAAAGCGCCTCCAGCAGGCAACGTCACACGAAACTACGTCCCCCCCATTTAGGGTCCTGATCTAGGTTCGAAGTAAAGTAAGTACGTCCATTAAATAGGGCGAGGTGGTGGAAATACCGCACTCTCAATCCAGGGAACTCGATTTCAAATCCACTAGTGGCCGTTTCGAAGCTTGGTTAATGTCGTTCAGCATCGTTGTCTCAGGTTATCTAGTCAAGTGTATAAATGAGTACATGGATACATATAACTTTTCTGCATATGAATATACGTGAACCACGATCGCATTGTGTCAACGACGAGTTTTCGCGTAGTAATTGGAGCGTGGCTGGTTACTTTACACATAAAAGTTGACATGGTGTGGGAATGAAGAAGTCTGACACGTTTGATGTGTTAACACACTTTGAGTGTCTTTCTCGTGCGCAGGGGCGTCGATCCGGTTTTAAAAGTGGGGGGGGGGGGGGGACGGGGGACCAATTTATATACACATATATGTATGCATAATATATATATATATATATATATATGTATATATATATATATATATATATATATATATATATATATATATATATATATATTATGTCATATATATATAAGTGTATATATATATATATATGTGTATATTTATGACATGTATAATATATATATATATATATATATATATATATATATATATATATATATGTATATTTATGACATGTATAATATATATATATATATATATATATATATATATATATTATATATATATATATATATATATATATATATATATATATATATATATATATATATATATATATATATATATATATATATGACCTGAAATACACGTAACTATTTTTTGTAAATATAAAACATATTTCATTGTTGGTCTGGTGCTAATTCTAAATAAACTAAAAAAAACCTTTATGTTATGCTATTTATATGTTATATGTTGGCAACATATATTTGAAGAGGGGCCATGACCCACCCCAATCACTGAACATTTGGACCCAACACTGCTTGTTTGATTCACAGAGTGACAAGATGCAGAGCTTACCATCTTTTAGATCCCCTGCAATTTGCATATCGGCCTGGGAGAGGGGTGGAGGATGCAGTCGCTACTTTAATAAATTATGTACTTTGTCATCTTGAGGACGCCAAAACCCATGCCAGAGTCCTCTATCTGGATATGAGTTCTGCCTTTAATACGCTGCAGCCTCACTTGTTGTTTAAGAAATTAATTTACGAGTTTAAGCTTGATTCTGAATTGGCGCTATGGGTGCTTGATTTTTTGGTGGGGAGACCCCAACAGGTTCGAGTGAATAACACAACTTCTAGTGTGAAGGTTGTTTCCACTGGCTCACCCCAAGGATGTGTCTTATCCCCTCTTTTATTCATTTTATACACAAATGACTGCAGGAGTATCCGTCCGAATAGGTATTTTATTAAATTCTCAGATGATACAGCTTTACTCAGTCTGTTGTCTAACGATGAAGTTGGCCATGGTCCTGTGTTAAACGACTTTGTTGCATGGTGTGATAGATCGTATTTGTGTCTGAACGCAACAAAAACCAAAGACATGTGCATTGATTTTAGGAAATACCCTCCATCCCAGTCTGATACTGTCATCCACGATAACAAGGTAGAGGTAGTTGACGAGTATAAATACCTCGGCACAACAATTGACAATAAGTTGAAATGGGACCGCCACTGCAGTGTCACGTACAAGAAATGCCAGCAGCGTCTTTACTGCCTCAGAAAACTTCGATCTTTTAATATTGATAACACCATTTTATCCATGTTTTACAAATCTTGTATCCAGAGTGTTTTGACATTTTCTTTTATATGTTGGTTTGGGAACGTTAGCCAGAAAGACAAGAATAAATTGCAGCGCGTTGTAAATATTAGTAGCAAAATAACCGGCCTCAAACAAACCTCTGTCACTGCTTTGTACGAAAAACAGATACTCCGTAAAGCTAATAAAATAATTAATGACAGCACACACCTCCTATATAACCAGTACGTCCTTCTGCCCTCGTCCAGAAGGTTCAGAACTATAATATCCAAAACAAATAGAAAGCGAGATTCATTCATGCCAATGTCAGTACGACTTCTAAATTCTAAACGATAATCCACCTCTGACGTTATGTGTGTAATTGTGTATGTTGTATTTTATTTTTATTTATTTTTTATTACACAATTACAATTATAACTTTAATTTTAAAATTATATTATAGATTTGTTTTGTATTTTATTATGATTAATGTTCACATACTGTTTTAATAATGATTTTATTTGTATTTTTATTTCTCTACTCTGTATTTTATATTTTATGATGACGAACGCTGCAACATGAATTTCCCGGTTCGGGACAATAAAGTTTTATTGTATTGTATTGTATTGTATTGTATTGTATTGCATTGCATTGCATTGCATTGCATTGCATTGCATTGCATTGCATTGCATTGCATTGCATTGCATTGCATTGCATTGCATTGCATTGCATTGCATTGCATTGCATTGCATTGCATTGCATTGCATTGCATTGCATTGCATTGCATTGCATTGCATTGCATTGCATTGCATTGCATTGCATTGCATTGCATTGCATTGCATTGCATTGCATTGCATTGTATTGTACAGGGGTGCCTGTATAGGACTTCCCAATCCAATCTTTTGGCAAAGAAATTTGTCATCACTAAAATGAGATTCAATTTCACAAAGTGCATAAATCCGCTGGTTACGCCATAGGCGATATAAATATCGACCAGGGCGACCAGGCTGCAATCCGAGGGGTGACAGGGCAAGCTAGATGGCTAATGCATATGAATATATCAACACAATGGTGCAAAATTACAGAGCCCGGCATGATGACAATTTACTGGACTAAGATCAAGTTGCGGGCCAACCAAGCAATTTATCTAGTGATTTTCCACTAGGTAGTGGGAACTTTATATCTTATTATTAATTTTACTACTAGATCGATGTAGGGTTTTTAAGAGAGGGGAGTGATCAGTCTCGCTAAATATGCCTATAAATTTGTTTTATGAACTGAAAAAGTATGAGGACATTTCCTATGCTGACTCCCTCAAGCCGTGGGGTGGTCAGCGTTCCCCCTCGTCCCCCACTGATCGACGCCTGTGTAGAAATTCCCAATCCAACATTTTGGCAAAGAAATTTGTCGTCACTCAAATGGGAATAAGTTACACAAAGTGAAGGAATCCACCGCTTCTGCCGTAGGCGATAAGCACCAAGCAGGCGAGGGGTGAAAGTGCAACACAAATTTCATCATTTAAAATGTATTTCATGGCTAGAGCCTATTAATAATATCAATACAAGAATTGATAGAGCCCGGCAGCGGCTTACATTTTTCCGGTAGTTATAAACTTTCCGATTGGCCTTTCTGCGTATGCGCGACAAATTAAAAATCATCAATGTGCAGTTAAATAACAAAGCATTTTTGGTATAAATGCCACGGGTTGTTCGATAACTCTCCTGTGATGATTACTTTGAAGAGTTGTCTAATATTTCGTTCAATACGTTAAAATATTACGTTTGTTTAAATAACTATCACGGATTATGGCGCACTAACAGCAAGACATGCCTCAAAATATAATATGTTTGCCTCGTGTTAATTTGCGATAAATAACTTTGCTGAACTTCATATCGCGAGTTTATTGTCTAGCTAGTCCTACGTAGCAGCTTTTAAGAGAGAGGAGTGTTGAGTCAGGCTATATACCTCGCAATTTTTCTGAACTGAAAAGTGGGGGGGGGGACAATTCCTATGCTGTCCCCCCACCCTGAAAAGTGGGGGGGGGGACGCGTCCCCCCCCCCGTCCCCCACCGATCGACGCCCGTGTTCGTGCGTCGTTTCATTATAACAATGACGTTATTGTGGTCTACTCCCTTGACACTCAAGGAGGGCAAATTACAAAAGGTTTTGGGGACAAGTACTATACAGATCCCTTGGATCCGCCTGTGAACCTAGTTATCGAGGGCTTCATCTTCGATACTCGTTCTTTTCATTATTGGCTTGCGCTCGACATTGTACTTTTTTTGTGGAAAGGAGTAAAAGAAATACATGTCAACCTTCCCAGCGCAAGCGATAATGGGATACCGATTTGAGTTACCGTCACTGGTTTTATACATCAAGTATCGACATCTTCGGATTTTATGAAATGTCAGTAAAAATGCAATAAAAAACACGATGTGATCGTAAGCTAGGCGAAATTGGTCCCAGTATTGCAGCACCAAGGAGACCGCGCTCTCGCTGTCTCGCTGACTCTACCATGCACGGGAGACAGTCATAGAAAATCAATGAAAGATTTACCACATATAAATAAATGATTACGTATCGTTGCCGATGAGCTAAATCCGTCGTTAGTCTCGTGTATGAAAGCGTAGTCCCAATGCACGGTGAGACGTATAATTGGTTTCAAATTTGTAGCCTTAATCTGGGCAAACTCGTGTGCGCATTATATAATTCATTATTTTAAATCCCTCAGGTATACGTTTTAGCAGTGTTTATATGTAACATAAAGTACCTTAACTTACTCTTGGTTTTACAGTCGAGGAACTCACTCGTAGAGTAGGGCCACGCCAAATTTGTACAATTTGACCGCTCCTGTTTATACTGTCACAGCCAAGACGTCGAAGTTGACAGAGAAGCGCTTCGGTGTTTTTCAAAATGAGTCTGAAACGAAGTGAGCACGAACAACAACAAAATTCGAAGCGGAGCATTTAGGTTGATAGGGGCCTACTCGGTGAAATGTCAAGGCCACGAGTAGGCTGGAGTTCTGGCGTCGATGTTATACTTTGTATCATTGTTTGTACTCAGCTTATTTTTTTTTTCCAGAACGTATTCTGCGTTGCCGTTAGTGTCCTAAACAAATTAACGTCATGGCTCAATCTTGGGGATACACGAAACAGGACGGTGAGTGACAAAAATAGTCCTACCAGCACTTTGTTCTGATAGTTGTTGTTGGAGCGGTCCCTCTTTATCCAATTTGGAAACAATAAACGCCCTACATGTTGTATACTGTAATGACTGAAATGTTGCGATGTGATTGATTGAGCCTATAACTAATACTACCGTCGTGGGCGAATGCTTGGCATGTATTTAGCATGTATTTTTCTGGGTGATATATTGTAAGCATAACGCCAAACCTTCACGTAGAACGTTATTTGTCAAATAACTCTCGAACTTTTTGCGGAAACTAGTTAAATCGGTGTAGATGCACGGCTATTGTAACTACCAAGTCAAGCATAGACATTACACGAAACGGTGCTGCCACCTACAGGCTTATGCGGTTATTTACGCCACGGATTGCTCTTGTGAACATCAATCTGTACATCACTAAACACACAGTACACATGTGTATTTATACATTCAAGCACTCATGTACACATACGCAGACAAACATACATACATGTCACACGCACACACACACCCATCCACCCATCCACCCATCCACCCATCCACCCGCGCGCGCGCGCACACACACACACACACACACACACACACACACACACACACACACACACACACACACACACACACACACACACACACACACACACACACACACACACACACACACACACACACACACACACACACACACACACACACACACACACACACACACGTATTCACACGTACATCTTAACGCACACTGATGCGCACACATATAGAGCTCCATGCACCCATGTGCACCAATGCACAGACAAGCACGCACGCACGAATATGCATGCAGGCAATTAATTTGGACATTACTAAGTTATTACCGTAAGACCAAAATTAACCTTTTCTAAATCCACATTCTGACAGGCAAATGAGTACATCGTGCGTACATGTCCCTACAGGCCCACACACTTGGGGGCAGATAGCGCCGATCGCCGACAGTGGCAAAAGACAGTCGCCCATTGACATCATCCCTCGGGAAGCCACGTACCAGGAGGCCCTGGCGTCACGCCCCCTGCGCACTCTCTACCTGCCCCAGAACTCCAAGAGTGTCATCAACAACGGCCATTCCATCCAAGTGTGCATCGATGGTGCAGACTCGTGTAAGTAGCCCCCCCCTCTCCTTCCCTTTTCCCTACCCGGCGTCAGCGTGTCGAGTACGCTAGTCCAATAGTTAGAACGTGGACCTTAAGAGATTCCGAGTTCGAGTCCTCTTGTTTCGTACAGTGGACAAGTTCGTCCACGCTACGTTGCTCTAGTTCACTCAGCTGTATGACTGAATGGGTATATACTATGCAGACAGTCATGGATGTTCGTGTATGCCTAGTTTTCGCGCAGTGACTGCATTTTTGCTTAATACTTCCTCGAGAGGTCGAAGTGAACATGTATGTTAGAGAAAGAAGTGTAAAGTGGCAATAAACATACTTTTAGGACGGATATCACGTTAACTTTCCTTTTGTCTCCATTATACGCTAACGTTGGGGGAGCATGGCAGTGTTTCTACCCAGGCGCCCAGGTCCGCATTCTCCTTTTATGTCCGTTTAGTTCATTGAACCACTGGCCTCTGATATATCTATTGGCGATACATTTAAAAGTAATTATATAGGGTGATCTGCTTACTGCTCATTACTTAGTGGACATAAGTGAGTACGATAGAATGTGTTATTTCGCTGCTGTTTACTCGAGCGCGATTTTTCGCCATATTATTTTCTTCTGCTGCTCTGGGGACATGACACGTGTTTGTGTTACTTACTCAATACACACAGCATGGACTAACTTCAGGCTGCGACGCGAGGGTCTGTTTTTGTTACTCTTATTATGAATCTGTTCACCTTTGTCGTTTTTCGTCATTTTCGTGAGCATACATGCATAAATACAGCAGTGTAAAATGACCCTCCTCACAAGATGTCTATCTGCTTATCTTAGCCTTCGTTTCTCCTCTACTTAGCTGTTTTTTCTTTCATCCTCTCTTGTCATGTTGATGCAGCAGGAAACAGTATCCACTGATACCATCCCAGGTCACTCCAGGCATAAAGCCATGCGACCCGGCACTTTCTTTCGCGAAAAGAAAATCTGATCCAACTTTCACTGGAGTAGTCGGGTTTACTTCTTCGCAACTTGCAACTATAATATACGATTCAGAGGCTGGCAATATGATATGGGCAATGTTGATTTTGTATTTGTTGCATGGCTGCCAGGGTCGGTCTTGACGCTTCATACGCTTGATGTTGGTTGCGTGTCTGTTACCGTGCTGTAGAACACGCTGTTTAAAGCAACCGTCGTATTTATAATAATTGCTTACTCCTGTAACAAAATATCCAGCTTAGATCATCTACTCCTGATTTATTTTTTGTTGCTAACGTCAAGAACAATACTTACAATAGTGGGACTAGGGCATTTGATTAATCTTTCGAATATGCTTCCTCTAAGTGTTTAGTCAACGTTATGCGTAAGTCATTCGACATTTAGTCAACGTTATGCGTAAGTCTTTCGACATTTAGTCAACGGTATGCGTAAGACCAACCTTCGGCATTTAATTTAAAAACCACCGACTAACGTCAGTGAGAATGAGCTAAATGTGATATGTAGAACCACGACCGGAAATCAATTAACGCCAAGTGCGACTGCGCAGGTCTGACCGGAGGTCCACTTGAGGATGACCGGTACGAGATCGTCCAGTTCCACTTCCACTGGGGAACAACGAGCAAGACAGGCTCGGAGCACACAATTGACGGGCGCCAGTATGCCGGAGAGGTAGGCATACGTTGTTCTTTCCCATGCTCTCCTGGTGCATTCTCACGTCACCAAAACGATCCAACGGCAACAATGGTCGATGAAATCAACTTTCACTGACGACTCGTCATTGTGAAGCAAATTACTCTTTCTCTAAGCGACGGCGCCACCCGTTACTTTCGACTGGGTCCACCCGATATGTAACTTCATTCACATCGAGTAACAATGGGATATAAGGATGTTTATCTTCCATGTGACCAACACGATACATCTTGATGCTATCACGATATAATGGTAATATAATTACAGCTATCGCGATACTGTCGCGAAAATAAACCCATCCCCTGATAGTCATCACTAATTAGTAGGCAGCAGGTTACGTTTGTCACGCTTGGTTGAATGACAACGCAGGCGCTGCACATCCTCCGAGATACGCTGAAATAAAGGGAGCTGTATTAGCTTTCCGTGTTAAAGGGATACTCCAGTCACTGAGAAGTTTACAGTATTAACTTACATATGTATACCATATTGGTTGTGCCTAGTAAGTGTGCAGAAAGATCGTTAATAAACAATTAGTTATAGTTTAAGGATGTAAGGACACAATTCCCACTACGGCACTGTCGTGGAGTTAGCTGTACCTATCGGTGTCTTCAACAGAGGCAGTAGCGCTGTCGCTTTCTTGTACTTTGCAACTGATGCCATACTGCGGAGTTACGACACATTCACAGGTGCCCAAGAACTCGCGGTGTTCTCTGTTGTAGCTGCATCTCGTCCACTACAATACGACAAAGTTCTCGAGCTTCGCGGAAGCCGCCAAGTCAGCTGGAGGGCTCGCTGTCCTCGGGGTCTTCCTCACGGTGAGTAACATAACATGAGGCAGGCGGCATCAAAAAAGTAACGACACTCGTGGTTCCACTAACATTTCTATGAGTACATATGCCCGTTTTTAAATCGAGTTTGCGCCTCACTAGTGATCTTGTATATTGGAAAGTGTCCAACACAAGAACGGTGTTTCATAAATTCAATACAGCACACCAAAAAGAGTATTTGCATGGAGGGTTTATATAGAATAAAAGTGCTATTTATTGTCTTTGTCATAAGTGAGACCAGCATTATTTTATCAGCCTTTTTAACATCTTAGTTATTACGTTTTTAAAGTTGTCGAACTGTCAAAATTACTACTTTATACAACGACATACAACGACGAATTTGGCCTCCTGTGTGAACTGAAATAAGAATTACATTGAAAACCGACGTCCTATGAAAGACATGCATATATTCGTCAATCTTCTGTAGATTGTATTCCAAAATGTTGACTCAAACTAACATAAATCACATTCGTCTCCTGCAAACAGACGACTAGCAAGTTAATAAATGGTGTTCTGTTGTGCCGATCGTACTCAAAATGAAACATCTCTCATAAAGTATTATTGACGTAATCTGCTCAAGTGTTACCAGCGTGATGACGGGTCATTTTTGTCTCAGCCGGGCAGCGAGAACGCGTCTCTTGGCAAACTCACCAAACTGATGTCACGTGTCCAGAACAGTGGAGACAGCCTCGACCTGAAGGACGGGTTTGATCCGGCGTCGCTCCTCCCAGGTACGTGGGAGTCACCGCTCTGGTGGGCTGATGACGACGGGGGGGGGGGGGGGGGGGGACGAGGGACAATAAACATCCCCGCTGGTCGCTGGAGAATGAATTTCGACAATTTTATTAATGAGGCTGTGCAGTGAATTGTCCAATTAACTGTTACGGTTAAGGTACCATAACGTTTGTTCAGGCCTATGTTTTCTAATATAACACGTTTTTAATCAGAGCCGATTGGTAAAGAAAATCTATTCGTTATTACTGATTGGTGGAACCAGGTGGATTATAGTGTGGCAGTTAGTATGAATAGTTGTCATGCGTGTTACTATCATTACCAAATTTGTGTTAGCCACATTAGCCCACATATCGCGCCATCCATCGCATTTGATTAGTCCCCTCTGTCTCTTAGACATCCCTAGGACCTGTTTTGTTGTTCTCTGTAGCAATATGCAAAATAGCAACAATACGGAAACAACTCCCCATAGCTTTAAAATAATATGAAACTGTAACCGCCTTTCCCAAAAAATCAAGATTTCCCACTTTAATCCTTCGGGGTCCCTTGCTCAAATGGCGGTTGTTGTGCGCCCCCTGTTCATGACCTTTGCTTAATGCGTCTTTCTCGTGTATATTGTGCCTCTGACCTCAGATTCCTGAGGCTGTAGACGTTTCAGAAGTTCATTATCTTTATTATTATCACTGACAGAGGACAAGACCCGGTTCTGGAGTTACCCCGGATCGTTGACAACTCCGCCGTGCTTCGAATCCGTCAACTGGATCGTCTTCAAGGACCCGATCGAAGTCTCCGAACAACAGGTAAATGACAACTCAATCACGTCACAATGTGCTTAGCAACAGATCCGCCACACGTACACAGTGGACACCGCTTATGTCTAGCTGTCGGACATTCTGTTATATATTTTGGTGAAATTACGGTATTAGAGGTATTATGTGTGCTAAATATAGCACTGAATTGCAAAACCGAGAATTATTTAAAACTTAGGCGCTGATGATATGAGCGTTACGTTTATTGTCTCCATTGATAATCAAAATGTCAATAGAGGTTTACCTGACATGTAACATATATAACACATGAGACCCAGGGAGATTTTCTGACGTATTATCCCTGTTGTGCACATTCAGTTCGAGCAGTTCCGTCAAATGAAGACCGAAAGTCAATGCTGCCTTGTTGACAACTTCCGGCCACCTTGTCCGACAAACGGTCGTCCAGTGGCTTCGTCATTCCGCAAGTTCTTCGCCTAATGTCACTTCGGTGAGTTTTGAAAGCAGTCTTTCACTGACACGAAATTGTTAACTTTGACCTACATTAGTGTTTTGTTTTTCGTGCCACTTTAGTGCTTGACTTGCGATAAATTATGTTTATTTAGCAGTATTACTGGTTTGGCCAGTGAACTAAAGCGTAGTGGCACTAAACCATTTTACACATATTTAAATGGGGTTACGCAATTCCTGTGGTGTAAGATACTTAGATATCTTATCTATGTGCATACGTAGACATAAGGCTATCCACAAAGAGAGCCCATTCCTACATATGAAGTTAAAATGTGGAGTTGTTGGCTATCAGATTTTAACCACGAAATTGTGCACATACATTTTACATGTTGCAAAATTAAGTTGAGCCTCCCACTCTTGATACTGACGGCTCAGATCCACGAAATTATCGAACTCAGCCATAGTATACGAATCTTGAATTATTTACATCTATTGGCATGGTGGATTGTAGAAAATCTTACCGGCCAACACATATAATGACGTTTTCATCGGTGTTCATGGGTGTACGTAACACTTACTTCAATGTATATAGATACACCATAGAAATAAAGTATTGTTTCATTTTAAGATAAATGGTGAGATAAAGATTGCCGATTTACATTGATGTTGTTTCTTTACAGATGAATACGTTTCGCACTTTGAACGGATTCGCCGCGTCGATACACAAGAAATAAAGCCATAGCCGCCGACCACAGACGCCTCATAAAGACCGTAGCACGATTCCTGTTGCCTGTCGCGTTGATCGCCAGACGGCGATACCTACCATCGATGTGGGACTTAACGATGCTGAACAATGCTTTTATTGAAGCGATGACAGTGTCGTTGCGAACTGTTGATGGGTTTCAGTACACCTTCTTGCCGACATTTATTTGATACCAGCTTACCTGTTGATTGGTGAAATCAATACAGTGAGGATCAAGTACAGGAACAAGACACTACTGGGCCTACGATCAGCCATCTACCACCATCACCGATTCAGCCATTTTTGTATTTTTACATAGACAAGAATCCAGTGTTCATTCGCTACACCGATTGTTTAAAACGTCGGAATATGCGTTCATTGTGTTCAATGCCACACAGTGTATATTGTAGTCATTATGGACAAAACATTCGTGGGCGGTGTCATTGGTCGCCTTTGGGTGTAGGGTATCAAATTGTTCGATGACGATGTCGTCAGTGTTTCTGGTAAATTAATAATCCATCTGAAGTTCGGTATAGATACAGTCGCTGGCGATGTTGTAGACAAAGAACGGCGCAAAACCAACAATGGCGAAACTGTCGAAGTCAGACATAATATACTAATCTTGAACTATTTACATCTAATAATCAGCACGCTACGGCGAACACGACTTAACTTAGACTGCAGATGTACAATTAACGCTTTGTGTTGCCTTTGTTTAAACGACAATGTTCATGATTACATGCAGAGGACGCCGCCGCTCTTATGCTTTGTTCTAGCTACTTTAATCATTAATCAAGTATTTGGAAATGTTTATAACAATTAGGAAACTCAGCTATATTGCTGCTTTCTGTTATTCCACAACTGCATTTGTTTTAGACATTGTGACGTTAAGACGCATTTGTACAATGTGCATTTTATTTTACACGTTTATTATTTTAAAACATGTACTTTACATCATGGTAGTAGTACGTGAAATTGGATTTAGTTTATGGTAATATTGGAAAATGTCCCTTTAATCCAGGTCATCGGTGTTACTGCGTTATGATGAACGTTTGTTATTGTTCAAACCTTTGTTGCGTTACTGTTTTGTGATTGCGATAAATATAACTGATCCATATTTTTGAAGTAATTGCTGATTATTTATGCATCCAGTGGCATTGAATAGTTGCGCCGGTTATACATGTGTAAATATTTCGTTTCCGGTTATATGTCAAGAGACTGTTAAATAAACTGATAAACCCTTTGATGTGTGTATCCAATTTATAGGTAGTACGCATTCAATCCAGAAAACAAACGCTCGCGTGGTCTATACCAGGAGCACTTCGACGACGCTCACTAGTTGTTGGACTGACAACACTGCGCGTGCGCGTGGCCGAAATAGCCACAACTAATATGATGAGTTCGACAACCAAGCGAAGCAGGTGTCACTATTATGCTGCTTTTTCGGTGGTTATACCCACATTGCCTGGGTATGCCGTGGATTAGATAACTGTTATGAAACGCACGACGCATACCAATATACACGGAGTGGCTTCTTGGCAAGGATGCCAGTTATTATGTCGCGAGTAAGACTTTCCTATCTGTGTTCCCGTCTGTCTTGTATCGGCATCTTCATAACTGTAAATTTACATTCCTTCTTTGATCGCGGCATCACTGCAACTGGGCATGGACGGGCAGGCAGAATATAAACATACATATTTCGCGAGGTTCTGCAAAAGATATTAACTGAAATATTAACTACATCGCATTCATAGTGTAGATGACAGCCAGTCAGTCTAGTGGCCAGTGCACCAGCGGTCAATCAAGTCATACAAGGGCACACTCCCCTCTGAAGTAAACAGGGTTCAGCTTCCCTACTGGGGTGAACCAGAGGTTGACCCCTGGGGGTGATTAATTGACCAGTCGGAGGCTGGAGTTGCCCCCAGTAGTAAACAAGAGATTTGGTAACTGGTCAATTTACCCCCTGGTGAGGTGTTTACACTAGAGAACATAGTTTGGTTTAAAGCATTTAGTATTGAAGGTTTATGTGTATTGTATTGAATAGTGTTACACTTTGTTTATCTTTTAGATGAATATTAACCTAATGTGCATTTATTAGCACTTTAAACGATTCTTATTCGAATTTGTGACTTAAGTAGAGTAGGGACACATTCTATCAGACAAGTAATCAGTCCCCGGATTGACGCCCCTGCCTACGATGCTATCAGATGGCAGATCAGGGTAGATACCACCATTAATTTACCATAGGCGGCCATTGAAACGTTTCTTTGATTTCCCGCCAGGTTTTTATATCAATGTTATTGAAAAGTTCATACACTAAGTAGCCTCCATTCACACATATCATATATAAAATTCGTGAAAATGACATATCTTTTTCTCCTACAATCCAATCTCTAACCTGACACCCCTCCATTTCTGCTCCAATCAGCCGGCGATTGCCCATGTTGACACCTCTAGGCCGAACTACAACTGTATACATACGCGCGTGGTCACTGTCTGACAAATGTCATTATTTCACAGCTCTGATGCCATGCTGCACACAAAAATTATTTCTGCTCAACCAGTCCTACATTCATTGCTTCCAGGAATTTACAAAAACTGCACAATGCAGTTCTTTTAAGCAGGACTACTATGGTACTTTGGTGGTATGTCCCCATCAACATACATGTAGAAAAACAAAGAAAAAGAAGAATTACTAAGCCGCATAGGCGGAACGAGGTACGTAAACAATATAAGGAATACTTCAAGGTCATTTTCAATGTATTATTATTATTGTTGCATTGTTTTCCATGACTTTGAATGGATATTATTGTCAAAAGTGAGTCTAGCTGGATATATGCTGGAGTGTACTACACATGTAGATCTTTGTACGATTGTATTAGCATATTATATTGCAATTTGTATGTTGAGACAGGATGCAATCTATATATCCTTTAATAAGTTACTGTATGCATTGGATTGACATGTAGAGACTATTTGTAATGTTATTATAGTATTTTAGAGAGATTAACAAAGGATATGTATTATGACATGCATGTATACACTTGGACATTGTATTAGTACAACTGCTATGTTAGTAACTGGTGTGTTACTGAACCAATGTATTCATGTATTCTAGAATAGTATGTTGTATGACACATGTATTAGAGTTATTATTAGTAGTTAGATAATAGTTCGTAATTTCTGTTCGCAGTTTTTACGGTGTTAATAAACATCAGTAGAAAAAAGAACACGTTGTCGTCCATGAATATGCGGCCCACAGTACACATAGTTCACACTCACTCACGATGTATAGTTAGTTGCTCTCTTTGCCTCACATGTTACTGCAGGCATAGTTTGCTTATTTCTTCTTTGTGAAATACTATAATTGTTAGTAAGCAACTTTTCATATGTTTCCACGGAAGGTTCCCTGCAGAAAAAGCAGGTTATATCGAGACGATGAAGTAGCCGTGTTCGCCGGCGGCGAGTTCAGCGAGAGTCGGCGGTGGCCACTTTCGAACGCCGATTTCAAGTCTAACTACGAACGTAACGAGCACAAAGAGACGCTGTACATCAAAACATAAGTCTCGATCAAAGCCACAGGTCCATCTTTGGTCGATTTGTTTGCATATAAGTAGGCAGCGACGAAGTAATGTTTGGTGAACTCAGCGGGGAAACCTGACATGATTTCCATATTTGGAAGGTGAAGCGGCACATAAGAAATGACAAGCCAGAGCTGCTCTGCTCTGGAAATAACGCTGACATTTTCGATTATTTCCAGAGCTGCTCTGCACGAAAATCTTTTCATAATTACATAGAAAATGATTCAACAGCGCCGATTATTTGAATATATATATATTTGAAATCATAGTCCCTCCACGTATTCACACTGTAAATATTACTAAGCAGACGTATGCACGTCCACATCCATCCAGATATGCTCTGGAAATAAAGGCGACATCTGCGCTTATATTCCGAGCTTCTTTGGAAATAACACTGAGATTTCCGGTTAATACCAGAGCTGCTATTAAAATAACGGTCAGATTTTGGCTTATTTCCAGAGCCAATCTGGAGATAGCCTATGCTATCTAATAATTTAGCACATAAGACACAATTTAATAACATGAAATTGTTAATTTGAGCAATTTCGTCAACAAAACCAATCAATCAAACGAAAGACGTTGTGATTTGTATTTAAATTGTTGCTCTGACAATAATGTACGCAGATGTTCCACGTACAAAGAGCTAACGCTCTGGTAGCAGTTTCCCTGGAATATCACTGGAATAACATTCCGGGGTGAGAAAACCACAGCTAATGACGTGGAGTAAATTTACCATAAGACTGGCATAAGTAAAATATCCTTTTCTATAAACACAGGTTATCCAGCATCCTTTTTTTTTTATCTCTTAATCGTTTTTCAACAGCAATACAGTGCAATGCATACAAAGAATACTAGGCATACGTATACTGCTGTTGATCATGCAGTTTGTACATCAATGTGTATACGTGGGTGTTTTTATAAGGTGTGACTGCGAACATGCCAACGATGATATTTCTCCGTAATAAACGGTGCCCCATATGAAAGGCGTATTGCGAGCGTGTCCCAACAAACGTTTATTAACTGTCTGCGACTTGCCAACCGCTCATGTCATATTTGTACGGTTTCTCCCCGTTTGTGGGTTTGGACATGCCTCTTCAAATCACTGATTTGTGTGTATACTTTGCCCCACATGTGTCAAACACGTAGGGTGTCGCCAGTGTGTACCCGGATGTGATATGTAAAATGACTGCGGGTTCTGAACCGCCGACCGCAAGTGTCGCATTTATATGGTTTCTCACCAGTGTGTGTTCGCATGTGTGTCTTCAATGCACAATTCACTCTGTATTGCAAACCACAAATATCACACTTGAATGGTTTCTCCCCTGTGTGGATTCGGACATGTCCCTTCAAAGTACTGGGCATGCTAAACTGTGCTCGCGACGTGTATACTGTGAGCTGTAGTCGTTAGATTTGTGTGGTTTCTCCACAGTATGGGTAGACATGTGGCGTTTCAAATACCTACAATACGAGAATTGTGCACCGCATATGTCACACACGTCGGACATGGTTCTTCAAAACCCTTTCCCCTGTAAAACGTACCCCACAGGTATCATATTTGAAGGGTTTTGGCTTGTCGCAAGGGTTTTTAATGACGTAACCATTCTGTAAAGACTCTTCAATATTGACAACACAGTGAAAATATACTGGTTTCACCACACTGGTGTCCCTGCAGGTGACATTGACAACTCCAAATCCAGGACATGCAGTATGACCCATCGAATAGAGTCACCGGATACACACGTTGTCGCCCTCACAAGAGGGTCGTGACACTGCTGAGACTGTATCTGCAACTAATCATGTGTTAAACACAAGTTACCCTCCTGGTAGCGAGGAACCCAGTCAAGTGCGACAATACTGTTGAGTTCATCTATATAGATGCTCAGTCGTGTGCTCAAGCTCAAACCTTTGACTGTGAAACGACGAAAGCGATCCTCTGAGGGCATTGCTCACATACTCAGCCACGCTGGGGACAA
Source organism: Oasisia sp. SBJ-2009 (assembly GCA_964017155.1). Taxonomy (NCBI): domain Eukaryota; kingdom Metazoa; phylum Annelida; class Polychaeta; order Sabellida; family Siboglinidae; genus Oasisia; species Oasisia sp. SBJ-2009. The sequence continues at coordinate 41,996,994 of OZ024862.1, read as the reverse complement.
ACCTTTCACAGGTGGAATTATCAATTGCATATCTGAGATATAGTCACACGTTTAACACACACATAGGTAAAACGTTTTTCAACCGTGATGCTTACGGATACAGATTACAGAGCACATTAGTGTAAATTATTTTTATCTTGTAATTATGCGAAACAACTTGCACGTAACACTTGTGGAAATCGTGTCTTATAAAGTGTTGCCGACTGGTGCTTGTTTACCCGCCTAGTAACCTTGTACTTGGACGAAATGTGTGTGTCTATACTGTGGAAAAGGTATACATATTATAACACGTGTAGTGCACAGTTTAAGTAAATCAGTACTTAGAGAAGACATTTCCATTAACACATTAAACTAAAACAGTATAAGTGTGAATATTACAGTGCAAAAAAGGCGTTAAATCAAGGCACGTTTGCATATGCGTACACGTTGGTGCTATGGGGAAACACAACAACGGTGATACCGATGGTGCAAGCGCGTCACGTAGAGGTCATTTACAGTGACGAGGGACCCCCATGAGGCCGTACAAGTGTGACAGGTGTGGGGCACCCTTTCAAACACGTACTACATTGAAGATACACGTCCGCTCGCATACTGGGGAGAAGCCATATAAGGGCATGACTTGTGAGGCACAGTTCACAACTACAGGTCAACTGTCGGAACACATCCGCGTCCACACTGGGGAGAAACCCTACGAGTGCCTGACTTGTGGGGCACAATTCACAGCCTGTTCTCATTTGAAGGGACACACGCGCACACACACTGGGGAGAAAACGAAAAAGTGTAACACGTGTGGGGCACAGTTTTCCACAAACTGTTCTCTGAAAAGACATTCCCGTGTGTACACTGGAGAGAAACCTTACGTCTGTGACGTGTGTGGTGTAAAATACGCCGATCGCCGCAATTTAAAACGCCACTTATTTACTCATGATTCACACGACAAGCTAAAACCTGTTAAATGTGATACCTGTGGGGTACGTTATAGAGAGGAAAGGTACTTAAAGAACCATGCCCGAAGCCATACGGGGGAGAAACCCTACGTGTGTGCATATGTGGTGCAAAATTCTCGAATTGTAGGTATTTGAAACGCCACATGCCTACCCACACCGTGGAGAAACCACACAAATCTAACGACTACGGCTCACAGTATACACGTCGCGACGGCTTTAAACTGCATGTCCACACTCTGGAGAACGACTAGAAATCTGACGGTTATGATTCTAAAGTCATAGATATTCGTAATGTAAAATCACATATGTGGACTGACGCCAGTGTGAAACCCGTCGAATGTGACACCTTTGGAGCAACTTTAGCTGAGAACGATGATTTGAAGAAGCACGTTCGATCCCATACCGGGGGAAAACGTTTCAAATGCGACACGGTGACTCTATTCGATGGGTCATACTGCATGTCCTGGATTTGGAGTTGTCAATGTCACCTGCAGGGTCACCAGTGTGGTGAAACCAGTATATTTTCACTGTGTTGTCAATATTGAAGTCTTTACAGATTGGTTACGTCATTGAAAACCCTTGCGACAAGCCAAAACCCTTCAAATGTGATACCTGTGGGGTACGTTTTACAGGGGAAAGGTATTTGAAGAACCATGTCCGACACCTATGGAGCACAGTTTACGCAGAAGCGTGATTTGAGGGTACATTTCCGAACCCACGCCGGGGAAAAACCTTTCAAATGCGACACCTGTGGAGCACGGTATACACGGATGAGTGGTTTGAGGGTACATATCCGAACCCACACCGGAGAAAAACCTTTCAAATGCGACACCTGTGGAGCAACGTTTGCCGCGAAAGATGGTTTGCTGACGCACATCCGAACACACACCGGGGAAATACGTTTCAAATGCGACACCTGTCGTGCACAGTTTACACGGAAGGCTGATTTGAGGGTACATGTCCGAATCCACACCGGGGAAAAACCTTTCAAATGCGACACCTGTGGGGCACAGTTTACACAGAAGGGTAGTTTAAGGGTACATGTCCAAACCCATACCGGGGGAAAGCCTTTCAAATGCGACAACTGTGAAGCAACGTTTGTGCAGAAATGTAGTTTGCAGAAGCACATCCGAACACACACCGGGGAAAAACCTTTCAAATGCGAGACGTGTGGAGCAAGGTTTGCACAGAACGGTTCTTTGAGGGCACATATCCGAACCCATACCGGGGAAAAACCTTTCAAATGCCTCACCTGTGGAGCACAGTTTACATGCCCTGTAATTTGAAGGGACATGTCTGAATCCACACGGGGAGAAACCATTCAAGTGTGATATTTGTGGTTTGCAATGCAGAGTGAATTGTGCGTTGAAGATACATATGCGAACACACACTGATGAGAAACCACAGTAATGCAACACTTGCGGTCGGCGGTTCACAAACCGCAGTAATTTAACGTCACACATCCGCGTACAAACTGGCGACACCGTACGTGTGTGACACATGTGGGGCGAAGTGTACACACACATAAGTAATTTGAAGGCACATGTCCAAACCCACACACGGGGAGAAACCGTACAAATATGACATGTGCAGTTGGCAATTCGCAGACAGTTAATAAACGTTTGTTGGGACACGCTGGCAATACGCCTTTCATATGTGGCACGTGGTGGGCACCGTTTACCAAGGAGAGATTTCTTCGTTGGCACGATCGCAGTCATCCCTTGTAAAACAAAAAACACCCACGCATACACATTGATGTTGAAACTGCTTTAGAACAGCAGTATACATATGCCTACTATACTTTGTTGCATGTGCACTTTATTGCGGTTGAAAAACGATTAGGCCTAAGAGAGAAACCTATGCCTGAAAACTGGATAACCTGTGTTTATAGAAAAGGATATTTTACTTATGCCTGTCTTATGGTCGTTATTAGCTGTGTGCAGTGTATTCGTAGTCAAGCATGAACGACTGAAATACATGGTTTCTCACCCCAGAATGTTATGCCAGTGCTCAGTGGCATTCCAGGGAAACTGCTACCAGAGCGTTAGCTCTTTGTATGTGGAACATGGGCTCACATTACTGCCAGAGAAACAATATAAATACAAATCACAGCGTCTTTTGTTTGATTGATTGGTTTTATTGATGAAATTGCTAAAATTAACGATTTCATGTTATTAAATTGCGTCTTAAATGCTAAATTATTAGATAACTTAGGTTATCTCCAGATCGGCTCTGGAAATTAGGTATAACCTGACCGTTATTTCAATAGCAGCTCTGGAATTAACCGGAAATATCAGTGTTATTTCCAAAGCTCTGAAAATAAGCGCAGATGTCGGCTTTATTTCCAGAGCATGTCTGGATGGATGTGGACGTGCATACGTCTGCTTAGTAATATTTTCAGTGTGAATACGTGAACGGACAATGATTTCAAATATATTCGGCCCTGTTGAATAATTGTCTGCGTAATTATAAAAAGATATTCGTGCAGAGCAGTTCTGGAAATAAGAGAAAATGTCAGCATAATTTCCAGAGCAGAGCTTGTCATTTCTTACGTGCTGCTTCACCTTCCAAATAAGGAAATCATGTCAGGTTTCCCCGCTGAGTTCACCAAACATTACTTCGTCGCTGCCTACTTATATGCAAACAAATCGACCAAATATGGACCTGCAGGCTTTGATCAAGACTTATGTTTTGATGTTCAGCGTCTCTTTGTGCTCGTTAAGTTTGTAATTAGGCTTGCAATCGGCGTTTAAAATGACCAAAATGACCACCGCAGAACCTCGCTGAATTCGCCGCCGGCGATAACGGCAACTTCATCATCTCGATATAACCTGCCTTTTCTGCAGGAATGTGAAAAGTTGCTTACTAACAATTATAGTATATATGCTAGCCATACAGTGCATTAATTTGCTTGAATGCGTTTGGTCTTTTTTTGCAAGAGCTATGCTGCGTCGCCTTTTGTCTGGCTGCTTCAGCGATTGTAAACAGTTCGCGAATCAAACCAGATGTACGGCCAGACGACCCTCGAACGCAATGCCAGCGCCCTATCTCGAAAGTAACTCATTTTGAGAAAATATTACAAATATGTTCGCAGTCTCGGTCTTCCTCGCTTCATTTCCCCTTACACGTTCTGGGAATCTGCTCTAGCTATTCGCCAGTTTTTCATCTCCCGTTCTTTCCATAACTGACCGTCCCATTTCAACCTACTACTCGCCGATGTCTTTTTATAATTTTCCTTCACTCCAACCGCCACTAGATTCTATCAGTTGATCCATTTTTCTCTTACCAGCTTATTTTCATAATGTAAACATACTTGGGATGACAATGAATGACGCAACTAATGCGAATTGGTGCATCAAACTAGACAAACCTGAAGTAACATTACAGAAAAATCGACGGATTCGCGATTCGACAAAAGTGCCAATAAACTTACTATGTTGTCGTGGTATTTGTCACACCAAATTCTGTTGTTTTCCTCTGCCGCCCGCTACATATGTTGTCGTAGTCCAGGTTAATCCAGAGTTATTCCGTAATCACGTTAACATTTGCAGCGGCCGAAGTATGTAAAATGGCGCTTAGCGACAGTTACGTCACTTCCGTGCTAAAACGTGTTGCCACGCGTGTAACGGGCACAATCCGACCACGGGGGCGGATCCAGGAGGATTGTCGTGGAGTAAGTGGGGCATTATGTTTTTAGATGCTGTCCGCCTGCAATTTGGGGCTCAATTATATTGTGCTTGAAGGTTTTTGTGTGTATCAATGGTGATGTAGTTGGAAGTTTTTGGCGGGCTTCATATCAAGAGGAAGGTGATGAAATCAAAAGTGGAGTGATGGCTGGCAGGATACGGACGGACGGACGGACGGCTCCTTTTTATGGTTTGCTTTATAATAACCAATGATAAATGATGCATGTTGTCTGCAAACAAATCATTTTGCTTTATTTATTCAATTGCAATGTTTAATTTTCAGATTTGCCTCAACACTCGCCTACCAAAATACGCACAACGTCATGAACTTCGTAAAAACTCCAAATCATGTTAGTAAAAGTAACGAATGATGTTACAAAGGCAGTTGATGGAATAACTAATGATATTGGAACGGCCGTGGATGAAGTAACTGATGACGTTGGAATGATTCTTGGTGAAATATTTGATGATATTGGAACGTTAATTGGTGAAGTAGCCGATGACGTAGTTGGTGAAATAGCCAATGATGTTGAAACGGAAGTTAATGATGTTGAAACGGTAGTTAATGACGTTGAAAAGGTAGCTAATGATATTGAAACGGTAGTTAAAGTAGTTAATGCTATTGGAACGGCACAGTATTATGCAGATATATGCTGCTGTTGTGGCGAAGGTTGCGGGACTACACCCGATGTAGAATCTGCGCTGGAGGCCATTGTTATAGATACTACACTAACTGCTATCGTGGATGAAGCAGCACAAACGGCAGTCTTTGCAGTATCTGCTCCAGCCGCTGGAGATAGCACCGTGTCAGATGCTGCAAATTCGGTCGGATCCCCGTAATCTTCAGCGGCTACTGTTGGTGTCGGGGCCCCACCTTCTGGAGTGACTCCTGGAGTTACTGGCGCTGTAGTAGCTGTCCATGGCCGCCACCCGTAAAACGAAGCCACGTGGGGAAAACACGCAAATACGTTCTCGCTATCGGTGGATCAAGGAAAGAAGTTGGCCAAAGAAAAGGTGGCGTGGAAGAGGATTGAGATGTGAACCTGATGAAAACACCGGTAAACGGTCAAATCTAGAGTATGTTTAGCACTTGTTGGTTGCTATGGGATGCATTATCTATGCAGTGTAATGGTATCATTTGTATGTATGTTAATTTGCATGTGTATGGATGATTCTCGAAGCAGTGACACGTGTTAAAAAGGTGAAGACTCTCAGCGAGTGGGAAGAAAGAGGTACAAATGTCATGTTCCGGTCCACCATAAACTACTTGCACAGAGTGGAAAAGACAGCCCACTTCTTTTTGTCAGTATCTAGAAATGCTGACCTTGAGCTTCATATCCAAGATGAAGAGGCACTTAGAAAGCTATGCCCATGAACCCGATCAAGTACAAGAGACGCTGCCCCCCCCCCCCCCCCGATATATTGCCGACATGTATGACTTGAGAACCAGTCATCCTGAGACCAGGATAAAAGTGGAATCCGGCAACTTGCCAGTAACCAAGATGGCATTCCATGTGTATCCATTGGTGGTGGCATGCACGCAAAGATGTCTACAAACTGATGAAGGTTCGCTCTGGATTGGTTGGCATTCCTAGAAATGCCAATGCTCGAGGGAGCCACACCATAACTGAAAGTTCAAGGGTCAGAGTAGCATTAGAAACTGACCAATAATTGTTCACTTCCTGGAGGGGGCAGGGGTTTGTAGGCGAGTGTTGTACAGCGGTGCATGGGAACCGACGGATGTCGCTACCTTGTCAGTCCTTACGATACTCTCATGCTGCTTCAAGTGACCCGAATCGGATTTTGGCGTGTTTCTCTGGAGTGACACATTAAATATTGACGGGGTTCCCGGTAGGAAAAACTATAACTTCCACACCACAAAGAGCTTCAGCTATTTTATCTCTACTCTCAATGCTTTCAACCTGTTCTGGTTACACCATAAACAAAGTTAATTATTATCTCTCAACAAATGTTACATGAACGTGGTGTGGCAAATGTCATGTGTTCCATATAGTTGAATGGGCTGGACTGTTCGTATGACAAATTAATCAGAACAAGACTTGCAATCCAGTGTTTTATACCAGCTTTCATCAGACATGGGGTCAAATACATTGAAATGTATTTAAATACAAATACTTTTGAGGGATTCAAATACAAATACTTTTAAATGCAAATGTATTTAAATACAAATACTTTTGAAAAGTATTTCAAATACTTTTTTAAATACTTTCCATTTTCAGGATATATTACTATATAGGTAAAAGAAACAAAATGATATATCAAGCAGTTCATCTAGTTTATTGCTATTGTCTAAGTTGTCTGGTTACATTCAGTGGTCTAGTATCTATCTGGCTACTGCCCAGTGTTCAGTGTTCACTCTTGCCGAGTTCACTATTTCCCAGAGTTACACCGCAGTTACAATCAAGAACTATTTAAGATTGCAATTAGTATACACATTTGAAAAAGTATTTGAAAAGTATTTGAAAAATCAAATACATTAGGAAAGTATTTAAATACAAATACTTTCAATTCCTAAATGTCAAAAACAAATACTTTAAAAAAGTATTTAAATACTTTCAAATACAAATGTATTTGACCGCATGTCTGCTGAGACCATATCTGTAGATAGAAACGACTGCATTAACATGAACTGATTACAAAATGGTCCTATGTGACTGTACTGGTTTATAATTAAATATAATTAACTTGGTAAAATGAACAAAGTCAGCATCTCACCAAAAACACGCCAAACCAATGCCAATTTTTTTATTAAGTCTCTTAGAATAAAAAACATACACATATATACAACTCAAGGAATACTGCATTCACAGCAAAGGACTACCCTTAAACTAAGAAAAACATTCATACATAACTCTAGCATAAATGCAACTTGCCTAAATCATGTTTTCACTCCAGTTCACCATAAACTAACTTGAAAAGGTTCTACGTCAATTCCCAGAGCACATCGTGACTAGCTGTAATAGCAGTTCATGACAGGGAAGCAATGAAACATTTGTCAACGAGGTGGTCACAAGGCATAGGCATCTGACTTAATCCATCATTTTAGGGTAAATATCATGCAATACCATGATGCAAGGCAATGTTTCAGATTATAATTTAAGCCCTAGTGAAAACTGTTTTTTAAACCTGACAGTAAATTTGGAAGAACAATCATTTTTGCCTAGTAAACAAACAAACTTGTACAATACCACAACCTGTGATACAAAATTCATAACAGCACAGCAAATTTGTATAGAATACTTGCAAGTCAAAAGAGCCTAAATATGAGAGCCAAAAGAGCAATGTTATTTAACAAAATATACTCATAAATAAAGCTCTGATACGCAGGTGAATATAGCTTGCTTAATTTCAAACAGTATGATAATCTATTTTCATAAACAGATGTGGTGTCACCCTCTTATTTTTTCAAGAGTTTTCAATTTATCAATATTGCATTTGTAATAAGTATGAACTCATACGGATGTGATATCTTGTGTATACCAATATTAACATTGCTTATGTTGAACATCGTTGGGTGTTAACACTGGTAAATTAGGCCGCCACTGCGTGGTTAGACTCAGTTTTCAGGTCTGCCCCAACAACTTCAGAAATACTTGTTATGCCTTCCTTTCTGCAACAGACAAGTACAATCAGTCATCAATTCACTACTACTGCACATATGTTGGGAATACACACTACGTAAAAAGCATATCAACCTAGTTTTAGCACATCCATTTATACTATATATATATATATATATATATATATATATATATATATATATATATATATATATATATATATATATATAAATTATATAAACCATGACCCCTTTGTCCCAAAACCATCTACAAAAGTCAACACAGGTGTCCAACTGTGATGACAATTTATAGGTTTTATTATCCCCACTCACTCGAGAATCTCTGCAAGCTCAGCTTTCATTTTCGGCAGCAGTGGGGGCCCAACAAAGCTCAGGGCAGAGTACACCTGGATAAGGGAAGCACCGGCTCGGAACTTCTCGTAAGCATCTTGTCCCGTGCTAATCCCCCCTACTCCAATGACTGGGATCCGACCTGAACAAAGTTAACAGTGCAAGTAACATAAAACATGTCGATTTCAATAAAGTAAACAAAGACAACAGTACAGTAACCAGTAGTCACCCACCCTGGTACACATTAAGAGAAATGAAAAATTTATAAATTTAAATTATAAACCAATTACAGATTTTTTTATTAAGTTGTGAATCATAAATTGCTACATACACTGGCAATGAGACGTGGTACCAGCATGTTGTCATGCAAACCCTGCGACTGCTTCAACCAGAGACAATGCACTGGCTTGCCATCAAGTGCACCAAACATTATTCCACAAATTATTCCATGGCATTATTCCACAAATGAAAGCTATGCAGTACGAATCCATTGTACATTCATTGATGTTGCATTTGAAGCCTTAAACCCTCAAGCCACCTGTAGAGTCATTACTCTATCTTTGTGAGATAAACAACAATAATTTATCAGCTTATTCGGAAAGTAATAGTTACTCGGTCATCAAAATTGTTTTAGTTTTAATAAATTGTAGAAATGCTAGAAACTTAGTATACCGTGGGTACATGTAATTTATAATTTTTTCAATAAATAATCTCTTACAATGACAAAGACCGTTTCCTCACTCTGTGTCGCCCCAAGTATGTAAACAGAACATTGTCAAGCATAGTTTCCCATTGACAGAGTTAGTGAGTCAACTAGAAGCAACACATTTATTTCCTGAGTGAGATGTTTTATTTCGCCTAGGTAAACAGCAGGTTGAACGGACCAATGGGTTAGTGACATTTCCAAATGTTACAGGCAATGGGTATGAATAAAACTGACCAAGTTTCAATATGGTACTCAGCAGTTGGATTTGAATCCTAGCGATCATTTTACTAACACTGTTAAGAGCTCTTAAACCCGATTTTTATCTTAAAATCAATTTTGATCCTTAACAGTGATCTTGAATACATGAAAACTGTTAACATTGTGAAGCACCAGCAGAACATTGTCATTGGTGTGTCATGGAAATAGTGTCCTTGCTAATATGCAATGGATATTTGCGTTTTGTAAACATCTTTAATTTAACAATTGATTTATTTAGGGATGAATTTTCCTTTGAGAGCTCTTTATCTCAGTGACCACCACTACCTAACAGACACATTTTACACCGAAAAACAAATGCACACATCAAGCGAGAACTAACCTTGAGTCAACCGGTACATGTCCCGGATGGTTTGCGTAGATTTGTCTTTCAAGGGGGCACCACTGAGACCCCCCTCCTCCCCCTTCCACCGACTCTTCAGGGAGGGTGAACGAGCCACTGTTGTGTTGCTCACTATGAGCCCCTCCACTCCACCCTGGGGGTGACAAGACAGAAGCCATACATTGTATCACTTCAGTCTGGTCTTGATTGTATCAGTGGGTTACACAGGAAATGACGAACGACATCAGTTAGTGCACTAATTTGCATTCTGAGATAAAGTACATGTTTTTAAGAAAGCGTACATTCAATATGAACAATATTTACTTACGTAATTCTACATGGTATCTCTTGTGTCACATTGTTTTGTGATAAGTTATTCAATAAATTTTGTTTTCGTAAAAATAAATTATAAGTAACACAGGATAGCAAAAGGATACAATTTGTTGAATTTTGGCCGTTTTGTTTTAACACTGTAGACTGTGTGCAAAAACAGTAATAAACAAAATTATATAAAATAGTACATGACATTATGATCCACTGTAATTTTTTATTTGGTAGGTGGAATATCTTATTACTAGAATACAACTTTAATTGAAATTATAGTTTAGTCCAAACTTTTATATTGTTTTTCCTTCCACGGTGATTACACTAGTAGACGTCATATATCAGAAAAGAGCAGTAAAGTGTACAATGTTATCAGGTGTCTGAATTAGTAAATTTCACTCGAAACAGCCGAATAAATGTAAATACAATGACAGGTAGTTTTATACTACAAACACAACATATTCTTAGAGTGCTGTTGGTTACAAATCGTGATGAGTCTACCTTGTATCGGCCGACGACGAAGGCAACGTCTGCCTTATCCTGCTCTGTCAGATCTGGTGAAATCTTCACAAGTAGAGGAGGCTTTACTTTCCGAGACAACTTTGCTCTCTCAGCCAAAACCTGCACATACAAAACAGATTTTACAACACAAAGTAATACTAGCCTTGCAATCATAAAAAGCTACATAGTGATATGCCATACAGTCGTAACACGATAGTTTAGTATTACTATGCACTGACATGTGTACTGCTTCAATGTGTATTGTGGAGGGTGATGATGTAGTGGTTAGATGAAGTAGTGGTTAGATGATGTAATGGTTAGATGAAGTAGTGGTTAGATGATATAGTGGTTAGATGGTGTAGTGGTTAGATGACCTAGTGATGATGTGATGCAATGGTTAGATGATGTAGTGGTTGGATAATATAGTGGTTAGATGAAGTAGTGGTTAGATGATGTAATGGTTAGATGAAGTATTGGTTAAATGAAGTAGTGGTTAGATGATGTAATGGTTACATGAAGTAGTGGTTAGATGATGTAGTGGTTAGATGATGTAGTGGTTGGATAATATAGTAATTAGATGAAGCTACATAGTGATATGCCATATAGTAGTAACACGATAGTTTAGTATTACTATGCATTGACATGTATACTGGTTCAATGTGTATTGTGGAGGGTGATGATGTAGTGGTTAGATGAAGTAGTGGTTAGATGAAGTAGTGGTTAGATGATGTAATGGTTGGATAATATAGTGGTTAGATGAAGTAGTGGTTAGATAATGTAATGGTTAGATGAAGTAGTGGTTAAATGAAGTAGTGGTTTGATAATGTAGTGGTTGGATAATAAAGTGGTTAAATGAATTAGTGGTTAGATAATATAATGGTTAGATGAAGTAGTGATTAGATGATGCAGTGGTTATATGAAGTAGTGGTTAGATGAAGTTGAAGACAGGACGAGCAACATTTAAATTATGACCCTTAAAAAAGCACCCGTGTGCTTGAGTGACCTGGTCAATGAGCTGGGTCAGCTGTTCCTTGCCCTGGAGGGCGCGTAGACCTGGGGTGTTGGGGCTGGACACATTGATGACCAGGTAGTCGGCCAGTTCCCCAAACTTCCTCACTCCTGCAATGTAATCTATGGCTGCATCCTTCGTGTCCTTGTTCTTGCCCAGGTTCACTCCCACAATTCCCGGAGCTGGAACACGAGTTTGTAATAAGAGTGTATCCAACTGTATGGTTATTTGTATTTGAGTCTCAACAGGTCAAAATAAGACCCAGTGACAGAACTGATAACAACACATATGTGACCCACTCCATAGCATTTTAGGAATAAGTTGGAATGTTACATTTTGAGGTAATGACAACACATGATAGGCAATTTTACTGGCTTTCTAACGATGTTACATATATGCCTGGCTCAATTAGAGCAGTCAACATTTGAGGAAGAGTCTACAACCATTTCTCGACAAACATCTGAGAAAAATGGTTGTGAACTTTATTGAGATAACCGATGTGTGACTAATTTTTTGGTACAAATTGGTCCTCAAATGATCTCTTCAATGATAATAATATAGCAGGGGTAGACAGGGTGTACAACAGGTAAAATTAAAGAGATATCTTGGCCCTGTAGAGACCACCCACAAAGTTAGCGTAAGATACACTAATATCATGTGCACACTTAGTTAAAACCCAAACCCTATCACTATTTGGCTAATGTGACGCTCGGGTAAGCAACAATCACTATCTAGATCATTCTATTTATAACGAACTAACTATCCATGTCTTGTATTTCTGGGCCTGCCGTTTACCTGGCACATGTTTGCCTTGAATGGTGGGTCTGTCTGGACTCCAAAGGTTCTCATTGAGCATGTTTCTGTCATCAGGAACCACTGGTCCTGTAGAAACACAGTTGGTGGTAGCCTCAGAGATAACATAACAAGTAAACACCAGGTCAGTTATGAAATATAGCAAAGTATCCAATCCATAATACTATTCAAAAATCTAAATACGTTACTCCCAGGCAGACCAGGTCAGTTAAATGCCATCATGACTTATCTTGTAAGTATTCATAGTAACAGTAAGCAGTAACCTGGCCATAACACTGCCCACTGGTGGGAGATGTTACCAGAAGATATTATGTATTTACATCTTAAACTACTTCACTATTTAGCTAAGCATTCAATCCAGTGATGATTGTAACAAACATATAATATAACCAATCCTGACCCAAACAAATGTTAAACAGAACCGTTACACACTTTTTGGTTTACTCATTATTTAAAATATAATTATATGTGATACTATGAAAAATCGCTAATCAGTTAATTGTGTGTAAAAGCATACACACACACACACACACACACACACACACACACACACACACACACACACACACACACACACACACACACACACACACACACACACACACACACACACACACACACACACACACACACCACAACGAAGTCACAACATAGTTGAACATACCAAGCCATGGTATGAGTCGAGTCCGAAGTCGATCATAAACAGTGTCATGACCATCACTGTTAAAACCACATCTAAAAATAATAATACAATTATTATCTTTTAAACATGCTGAACATATTCAAACACACCTATTCATCATATAGAGCAAATTTATACACTTGTGGTCATAAATGTAGGGCTCTGAATTCCTGGGTTGGGACTGAAGTACTTGTTACTTATATATACACTGAAACTGAGTACCAATTGTTCATAATATATTCATTACTTGTACTTTTACCCATACATATTAAAATATTGTATTGATTACTCATTGAAATATAAGCATTGATGAGTACTCTGGAAGTACTTTGCAGGTATTCCAGACAACACATTTGGAGATGTATAAATTGACCTCTGATGACCTTGCATAATACAAATTACAGGGTTCGACATCAATTCCTAGAAAGGTGAGAAAGCACTTGTCCAGTAGGACTTTGCCTAGGGTACCCAACATGCAAATGTACCACTACCAGGCCCTGAAATCTACTGAGTATCAGTGATCACTGAAATTAAATATTTACAACAGATACAAAATAATTAAAGAGTACAGTCAGAGTAGAAGTATGTTAATTGAAATAAAAAATGGACTTTGTAAGATACTTGTGTGGAATTTAGATCCATTGTGACATTGTGATTATGTAATTTATTACTTTCATGTTAACATATTGTGGAATTACCGCAAGACAATAGCTATCCAAATGTGTAAGTTGCAGGTTAATACATTATGGGTAAATGCTAGTACAAATCCATGAACAACACTGACAAATTAAATGTTTTCATTCAATCATAATACAATTAAAAAGTAAGATTAAGAACTGCATGGATAGGCACAGAACTTACCTATTAATTATGGCCTGATCTTGGGTCAGTCTGAACATACGGGGTTTAGGATTGCCTGGCTGGGGCTCGGGGGTTATGCTTCCCACCTCAACGAAACCAAATCCCATTTTCAGCATGCCATCCACTGCCTCCCCATTCTTGTCAAACCCTGCAGCCAATCCAATGGGGTTCTCAAACTGCTTGCCCCAAACTGTGGTTTTCTGAAATAAAACAATAGTCATGTGACACGAGTAAAAAAATAAATGAAGTGTAATTAAGAACGTATCTGTATTTATAATATGTGCATATAACTAGATATTATTATGAATAAACTATTTTATTTTAAGATATTTGGAATTAAAAAGATGTTTAATTGTATAAGTATTTATAGAAATATAATTTTATAATTACAAAATAAAACCAATAAAATATTAATTAATTTTTCTTTTACCTTGTCTGTTCTGTCAGGTTTTTAGGTTGTCAATAAATCATAATTTGACTATCACATTTAGCATATAGTTATCAATGCTTCAACAGATTCCACTGTGTCTCCTTTTCATAAATATGAACATTGTAGAATTCTATTTCATTGCCTTTAACAAAAACTAAATTGTTATGTAATTAATGCCCTTATGGGTAATAAGTGACTTGTAATAACACTAGTTGACTGTACATAGTTTTCGTAAAATGCATATAAAGTGGTGGCCTCCCCTTAGACTTCAGCTATTTTTAAAGTGCCCATTTCAACAAAATTGTTGACCCGAAACATAAAAATGTGAGGTTTGTACATTCAAACGTCATTAGTAAATTGTAATGTTTTCAGAATGATACACACTACAGAATATAACATTGCAAGATTATTTTGGGCTGGATTTGGATGACTTGAAGTTTCCACCTAATGAGTCTATGGGTGTGTTTGGGGCGACCTGAGATCTAAAGGATTCAAATGCAACATCAACCAACCAACGTACAAGTGACTCGTACTGCTTAGTTTTCATCTTTGGAACAATGCCATGTTTGGCACACTTGATGGCCAGCGAGTGCGCTGTCTCCGGTTGAAGCAGTCGCAGGGTTGGCATGACAACACGCTGGTACCACGTCTCATTGCCGATGTATGTAGCTATCCCCGCTGCCACTAGGTGGCCTCCAATCACGATCTGCAGACCCGACTTGATCTTTTGCTGAAAACAGTTTTCGTTGGCAATCAGTTTTTGTGCTATGCTGATGCGCAGGATATGGCTATGTACAGTGATAGTCCAGAAAACTAGATCCAAAGTTAACAAAACCGATATATAATCTTACATCATACAGTTTTTGCCTATATTTATAACAAACAAATCAGTATCAATATTACACATTATGACAAATATTGACATATAGACTACAGTAGTAGAATGTGGTTTATCATGTGAGATCTTTATGTGTTATGAAGCGATATAAATTATACTTTAGATTTATGTTTGTACATGATAATTCTGAATTTTCCTGTTCACCTGCCTGTATCCTCAGCATGTTGAGGCTAGGCGGTATCCGGAAGAAGAAGATAATATAATTAGAATTTTTAAGGAAATTATGTCAATGTTAACAAATAAAAAACATGTACAATTTTACATAAATACTTCAGTTCTGGTTATATTTTACAACACAAATTCAGCTGTTAGTTAGCTTCTACTGTTGATGAAAAAGATTTTCTAAAATATTGCAATGGATCAAAAAAAGATTCTAAACGAATTTTTTCAGCGTAATACATTTTCTGTGACATCTGCTTTGTCACACACAGGTGGCGCCACAGTGCTAGTCTGAAACATTGTTGTCCACTCCATGCGTGTTAAAGCGTGTTAATTGTAGACAAGTGTTTACTCACAGCCCGACTAAGTCCGCCCATTTTAACCTAGACGATCGATAATGGGTATTATGTTTAGCTAAACGATAGTTTCTTAATTGTCATTAGAAAGCTTAATCGCAACGCCGATATTCTTCCCAACCCAGGGCCTTTGGCTAGGGGTCCATGAAAATGGCGAAAACGCCATGCGTTATAACGGGGATACATAAATATTGTGTGCAGCATAATGATAAGTTTCTGTCGCCGTACTGGCTATGTCAGAATAATTAGTTTATGTTTGTATATGTTACAAATAATAACCGTTTATATATGGTTATTACGAAGTCGTAAATAGGAACACAAAATTAAGGCATCGGGACACTATTTCGCAGGCTACACACGCAGAGGGCGCTGCTAAAACTACAACTTCCGGGTGGGCAGTTGGAAGTTTGTCCTTTTGGTTTTCGTCGAAGACGTAATCTATTTACTGACAAAATAAAAAGATAGACTCGTACATCCTCCTCTTGCATGATGGTGTAGTAAAATGAACTAATTGTTGCAGGTGCGCCAATCACAAACCACTCGTGATTTGGTAAGTGACAGTAAACCCAGGCCAAACTGTGACATAACATTAACACTAACTCACCAACTTGAGTCTTGACCAGTCCAAGACCAAGTCATCAGCCGCTCACCAGTCCATATGGGTGCCCGTCCAAATTAGTCAGTAGAGTGGCCAGTGCCCCCTTCCTCAGTCGAGGTACGGGGGATTACTTATCTCGTGATGAATTCTTTTATCTATATTTCTGACAATTTTGTGTGTGTACGTGGTACCTTCATGACAGTGTCAGTGACATGTCACTGTATCAGGCAGTGGCAGTCAGTGTCATCAAACTTCCAAGCATATTTGCATTATAGAAAATTTTAATATTGTGTCTTCGGCTTAGCTAGTGCACTTCTGAAGCCCAAAGACTGACCCAATCTGCACTGCTACGGTCATGCGTTACTGCAGTGAGTGATGCATTAGTGTGCCATATGTTGACACAAACTGAGTCATTTTTTTTGCTAGAAAAGTGTACTAAGACGCAAGTTGTTGTATATAAATAAAGCTGGGATGATTGAACTAATGCAGTGAGGTACCAAATTTAAGCAGAAATGTAATTATAACATCAACATTTAGCTGGATTCTACCAAATTTAAGGGCCTGTGATTAGTAGAGCCTATAGGCTAGATGAGATTTAACAAGATTGTTTCATATTAAAACTTGAAATGTGTTTGTAGGCATAATGCAATTCGACTAGAGGTACAGCTCTGGCTGTCCTATTGATTCATTCAAAGATTACATAAGAAAGTTATTCAGCTGCTGCTATTGCAATTATGCTTATATTTGTTATGGGTTAGCCTAATCAGTGAAGAGTTTTCCTTAAATATGACATAAAGGTCATAAGTATTGGCTAAGTTGAGTGTCAGTTGGTGACGGTATGCGAATGATTTTCCTGTGCAAATGTTGGATCATATCTATTATAAGGCTCTAATCCGCTCTGTAGTCTATGACTGTTCTCATTATACATCTTTAATGTAATGGTTATGACAACAAACATGTATAGCAGTGCAGTTTGAAAGTGCTAATGAACAGTGATTTATGTATGTTTTGACTCTTTATTCATAGCTGTGTTGTTTTTCTTTCAGGATTTGTCTTATATAGGATTAGCTGTACATTTACATATGTACTGCTGAGCAGAATGAGTGACTGATGGGAACAGAACACACAAAAACTGGGTGAATACAACATATCATCAATGTCGTCGCACAATCATCACACACAGGTTTGTTGTTTGCTGAAGTATATCTGAAGTTCACTGCAATGCACAATCTACTTAATTTCTTAGTTACCATAAGTTTGAGTCCTTTGGGGCCAAAAGTCCAACGCTGCTTTCCTTTGTTTATATACGTCATTGTGAAGAATGTGACTCTAATGACAAAATGTGATGCCAGTGAATTACGTGATGCTTGTTACTTTTCAGAGTATGTTTTGTCCTCGAGACCAGTATTTCATTATTCACAGACTGTTTTTACAATAGATGTGTACTTTTCCTTTGGTGACAGATGATTTTACATGTTTATCAAATAAATAACAACATTTAGGTACTAAAACATGCTAGCATTTTACAGTAGGGTTCTGGGTCCTCTCTAATTTACTATCAGTATGTGTATATGTATACCATATGGATAAGCAGAATGATAGTTGGCAACTTTACTGTATCAATTGCAACACCCATGTTCTGTGGGGATACCACTGTCAGTCATATTTTTTCTTTTCACATGACAATTTCCAAAAATTAAAAAAATCCATAATAACTTCGACTTGTGGAAATATAGATACAGTACATAATTTTGACATAAATTTATGTTCACTGTTTTAAAAATATTTTGAGTATTGGCGACATCGGATTGCCTAGTTGAACGTCCACTATTGGCCCATATATAAGTTGTCGTTGGGCAGTAATTGCAACGTGACTAATTTCAACGGAAATAGAGATGGTGTTCAAATGAACAAGTTAGCCAGGATGTGAATAACTAAATGGGGATCATGAGAATACAGAAATCACACACACTTGTACATGTTATCTTTGTAATTTGAAAAAAATCTATGATTTCAGGAGAAGCGTGGTGGTCAGACCGCGGACAACGTCCAGTCAGTGTCACAGTCGGGCACACCACGGCGACAACTGCCGTCTCTGCCGGACACACAGGCACAACTCATCAGTCAGACCACGGAACACGGACTGACCGGTCCAGCAGCTGGTCATGCTTATGGACCGTACTTCCTCGAGTACTCCCTGCTCGCTGAGTAGTACGTTCATAGTATCATTGTTGTCTTGTCAGTGGCATTCTTTGGCTGTTTAATGTTGTTGTGTTCGGTACCATGTCGACTTAAAAAGAACCTTTACTCACAGAACTAGAAACAGAGGCTGCATCCAAACTTAGAAAGAAAGAGTAAAGAGTCCTTTGATGTTTAGTGCATTCACAGGAGAGCAATGGCTACTAGAGCGCAACGGCTCAGGGGTAGAGCTTCGGACTCTCGACAAGTTTTTTCAGCTTTATAAATGAGTACCTGGCTATAGACAGTGGTGGATATGTGTATGAGTAGCCTTCACGCATTAATTGTAGCATATGGCTGGATGCTTCCCAGAGAAGCTGAGATGGTGTCTGAGTGAACAGGTCTGTCAGGGAAGTAAAGTGTAAAGTGCTTTGAATGGTCCTGAGGATTAGGTACTGCGCTATATAAGAACTTGTCTTTTTTTAATGTAAATTTGAAATTTTTCACAAATTATCAAGAACTGAGAACGGAACTCCATACTGTGACTGTTACTTTCTGTTGCAGCAATCAAGTGCAGAAACAGAAACTACCAGGGGTATATGTGATCCCTTCAGCTAAGTCTCCACTATGTAAGTAGTGTTACTGTGGCATTCCTGTATATTATGTTGGAAAATATTATTGCAGGTGTATATACCACATATTTCTATTAAATGTCCATCCCCAAAAATCTAATTTTCTAGAATAAAACATGTTACAAAAAATTTGAGTTAGTTTAAAAAAATCATTGTTCAAACTAATAGTGTTATTTCTTATCAGGTTCCACATTCTCTAAACGTTCATCTCTATATTCACACACTACATACAAATGTACACTGTATTTGAACGTAACGTAACAAATAAGCTTGGCTAAATCAGTTAATTAAGAGTGTTATAGCGACCCTGCATGTTCACTAGATGTATGTTCACTAAATGTATGTTCACTAGATGTATCTTCACTAGATGTATGTTCACTAGATGTATGTTCACTAGATGTATGTTCACTAGATGTACATGTATGTTGCTTGCAGTGTGGTACGGGATGCTCTTCATCAGAATGGGCATGTACCAGGGGGGAGTGTTCAAGTTCAGTCTCCACATCCCCGACAACTACCCTGATGGAGAATGCCCTGTGAGTAACTAGTCCCAATTTGTTGAAGTTACCATTTTCATCTGAGACATGTAGCTTTTCCTACCTCATTATTTCAGTTATTAAACTATTCACAAGAAATTTGTATTGGTTTGAATATTCTAAGGGCACCTCAGGTCCTCCAACAAGTGAATTGTTCACACTTTCCTCTCCACCCTACAGTGAGACATTCCCTGCTCTCCAGTGTGTAGCATAGACACTGTGACTAATCTCTAGTTGGCCACTGGCCGGATGCTTATGTTAACATCCACTGGATCCACACGAAACTAGAAAGTTACCTACAGGTTTCAAGACTACTGATTTTCTATAAATGCAAGTTGTGTTTATGTTGATATTCATTCAGTTATCTTTACAATGTGGTGTCTATTGATTAAAGATATGTCGTCACCTGTAGGTGGCAAACAGAAAAGTAATATTCTGGACAACTATAGAGTGAAATACAATATACTTTATTTGTATCAACTGCATTTTGACCACTGAACTGGCTGAGTGGAGTGGAAGTAGATAACTCAATCTTGACTAAAAACACTAATGACCAGTCCTGTCGCTGCACTCACACATTTTGGCTGTGTTTGGTTGTCCTGTCTAAATAACCACAAATACTGCCAGTTAGGTGGTTACTGGGAAGAAATGGGTAGTGACTATGATTTACCAAAATGCAATTTATTCATAATTATGAATTTATGATATAGGCCAAAAGACTTCAGGGCCACTTGGCCCTTTTTTTTTTACATGTCTAGTTCTTCTAAGCTCTTGAGTTTGTACAGGAATATAAAATATATTTTGAGCACAGCAGGCATCTGTAGGTACATAATAAAACAATGAAACTATGTCAGTTATAACCTTACATATACAAATACAAAGTAATGTTAATGAATTCTGTAGCTCCAAAAGAAGAAGCATTGTTTGTCATTGAATATTGTTTCTGATTGATGCATTGCAGAGGTTTTTCTTTGATCTACCCATCTTCCATCCAATCATCAACCCCGTTACATGTGAGCTTGATGTCAAGAGAGCTTTCCAGAAGTGGAGGTAAGCACAGGCAGGAATGAATTGGTTGAAGTTCACATGATAAGTCATTTGAAGTCAAAGAAGATTTTGTTCCAGATGCTCAATTTCTCTTTATTCAAAGGCATGAGTTGAGAACATAGCAGGCTAATAAATTATTGGCATAAGAACAAATCAGATGCAATTCCTGCTCCAATTCTGTTTGTATGTAAATTTGTTATGTGCTGCAAAAAAATGAAAATGTTGCTTTTCAACACATTATGTACATCACAAGCTATTTGTGGTGGAAACACAAAAACAGATCTATTAGTAAGTTGTATGTTGCTTATAATAACATCTTTCAAAATATATGTCACCAGCTCTAATAGTGTAGTGCAACCACTATGTGTGTTACCAGACATGTGCCAGGTGTCAATTCGCAAATATGTATTTAATGTTATTGTAAGAATAGATAGATCTAATATTATAATTATTAGGAACATAGTAAGTTATGGTACACCATTTATGTCCAATATATGGTGATATTGGTATAGAATGATTATGGTAAAAAACAGTATATTTCTATGATTGAAAAAAAGCCTTGTGTGTTACATGTGCATATTTATATAACACATAACTTTTGTATATGGAATGTTTATTTTTGTAATAAAGTGATTCATGTTAAAAAAATCTTTCAGTTAAAATTCTTGCTCTGGAATTGGAGTGGAATTGAACTGATCAATTCCAATTCCTTTGGAATTGACCCAGACCTGATTTGGACCGTTTTTATTAGGCCTTGGATTTCCGTCCAGTTAGATGATGTTAACATCGTTGGTCGACTGTTTCAGACGCAATGTGAACCACCTGTGGCATGTGCTGCTCTATGCACGGAGAGTCTTCTACAAGATTGATATCACATCACCAAGCAACCCAGAGGCAGCTGTTCTGTGAGTTAGCAATGTTATGACAGTCTCTGAAGCAGGGATGTGTAGTCACAGTAGTTGGTCATGTTGTGAGTCTCTGAGGAAGGGATGTGTACCCACAATAGTTGGTCATATTACAACAGTCTCTGAGGAAGGGATGTGTACCCACAGTAGTTGGTCATGTTGTGACAGTCTCTGAAGAAGGGATGTGTAGCCACAGTAGATGGTCATGTTATGACAGTCTCTGAGGAAGGGATGTGTAGCCACAGTAGTTGGTCATGTTGTGACAGTCTCTCAGTCTCTGAGGAAGGGATGTGTACCCACAGTAGTTGGTCATGTTATGACAGTCTCTGAGGCAGGGATGTGTACCCTCAGCAGTTGGTCATGTTATGACAGTCTCTGAGGAAGGGATGTGTACCCACAGTAGTTGGTCATGTTGTGACAGTCTCTGAGGAAGGGATGTGTACCCACAGTAGTTGGTCATGTTATGACAGTCTCTGAGGAAGGGATGTGTACCCACAGTAGTTGGTCATATTACAACAGTCTCTGAGGAAGGGATGTGTACCCACAGTAGTTGGTCATGTTGTGACAGTCTCTGAGGAAGGGATGTGTACCCACAGTAGTTGGTCATGTTATGACAGTCTCTGAGGAAGGGATGTGTAGCCACAGTAGTTGGTCATATTACAACAGTCTCTGAGGAAGGGATGTGTACCCACAGTAGTTGGTCATGTTGTGACAGTCTCTGAGGAAGGGATGTGTACCCTCAGTAGTTGGTCATGTTATGACAGTCTCTGAGGCAGGGATGTGTACCCTCAGTAGTTGGTCATGTTATGACAGTCTCTGAGGCAGGGATGTGTACCCTCAGTAGTTGGTCATGTTATGACAGTCTCTGAGGAAGGGATGTGTACCCACAGTAGTTGGTCATATTACAACAGTCTCTGAGGAAGGGATGTGTACCCACAGTAGTTGGTCATATTACAACAGTCTCTGAGGAAGGGATGTGTACCCACAGTAGTTGGTCATGTTGTGACAGTCTCTGAGGAAGGGATGTATACCCACAGTAGTTGGTCATGTTGTGACAGTCTCTGAGGAAGGGATGTGTACCCTCAGTAGTTGGTCATGTTATGACAGTCTCTGAGGAAGGGATGTGTACCCTCAGTAGTTGGTCATGTTATGACAGTCTCTGAGGAAGGGATGTGTACCCTCAGTAGTTGGTCATGTTATGACAGTCTCTGAGGAAGGGATATGTACCCTCAGTAGTTGGTCATGTTATGACAGTCTCTGAGGAAGGGATGTGTACCCTCAGTAGTTGGTCATGTTATGACAGTCTCTGAGGAAGGGATATGTACCCTCAGTAGTTGGTCATGTTATGACAGTCTCTGAGGAAGGGATGTGTACCCACAGTAGTTGGTCATGTTATGACAGTCTCTGAGGAAGGGATGTGTACCCTCAGTAGTTGGTCATGTTATGACAGTCTCTGAGGCAGGGATGTGTAGCCACAGTAGTTGTCCATGTTATGGCAGTCTCTGAGGCAGGGATGTGTACCCTCAGTAGTTGGTCATGTTATGACAGTCTCTGAGGAAGGGATGTGTACCCTCAGTAGTTGGTCATGTTGTGACAGTCTCTGAGGCAGGGATGTGTACCCTCAGTAGTTGGTCATGTTATGACAGTCTCTGAGGAAGGGATGTGTACCCTCAGTAGTTGGTCATGTTATGACAGTCTCTGAGGCACCGGACATGACAATGGCTAAAGCATGGGATACCTTATAATGGAGATATATATATATATATAAATATATATTACGCATCATAATAATTATTAATATCATACCTGCTGTGTAGAAATATTGTTTTCCCTTTCTTTAATGTTGTATTCTATAAATTCTATGTCCTACAGATATGAACAGGACCTGGACTTATTCAAGAGTAGAGTAGCAGATTCCATACAGCTGTGCAAAGATAAGTTGTACGAAGACTCGCATTCTAACGACCCACACGCCATCAGGTAAGCAGCTCCTATAGAAAAAGCAGAACATTCTCCATTGTGTGCATGTTTAATTTGTTAGTATTTAAACATGAGGTATAATTTAAAATAAAACTTTCTTTTTAGTTGGAAACAGATTATAACTTATTGTATTTAAAATCTAAAAACATTAATGCTTTTACGGATATAAAACACCTTAGAAGATATGGGGAGTGGTTGGTCAAGGTTAGCGTTTTCTGTCATTGGACAGTGTCCAATTTTGAATCATCTTGCTGGCGTTTCGAACAAATTGGGCAAGTTGATCCTTTTGATGTAATTCCTTTGATGGCAGTGATATATATTTGTATACGAACAGCCTTTATGCAGCATTTGAAGCATGGCTGAATTCTTCCTAGAGAAGACAAAATGGTGTTTGATTGCCAGGGAGTGAATTGTTAAGGGGAAATCGGATCGGGGATCGGAGGTTATTTTTTTATTTTATTTTTCATTTCGATATTATTTAACTTAGAGTGTTGGAACTTTCAGAGCTTACCCCGGTATGCTTTATGATAAAAAAAATGTGAATTGTTTTTAGACTACTGCAAGATTTTCCCACGCTGTGGCGGTCATCTTGGATTGGAATATTCGTAAAAAATATTTCAGTAACTACTGAACATATATGACCCAAATTTTGTCTGCTTGTACTACACATTCCAATAGTTGTAATGGGGTAGTTGTAATGGGGTAGTTGTAATGGGGTAGTTGTAATGGGGTAATGTTTTTTCAGTTGTCCCAACCCTTTTTTTATGCAGATTTTACAACAACAAAAAGGTAATGGTAAAAAGGTAAAAAGAAATATGGGGTTCACTTGCATTGATGGTTCATTATATGAAAAACCGGACACCTTTAAAAAAAAACTTAGAGCAGTCCTTAGGTGTGGATATTGCGCAGTGGAAGAACTGGCCTTGGCCTTGACCTTGTTGCAGGTTCAGTGAGTGGGACCCGGAGATACATCAGGAAGTTCTCCAGCAGATGTTGCATCAACAGGTAAATACAGGTAAACTACGTTCTCCCCGTGTAGTCTTTCTTGCTTCGTGTCGTCTCCTTCTGCCTCTAAATGAGGCAACTCTTTGTGTCAAAATGTTGCACTTGACAAGTCAAAGTAGTGGAAATCCATTTTTACTCCTAGCTCTCGTATTTCAAAATCTGTTTTTATAATTTTTTGTGTACATATGTGGTAGGGTACTGCCACTATCCATGATAAATGTATATTTGATTGAATCATTCTAATGGCCGCCAAACAAGTAATTTTTCACAGTTTGCCTATATTTTTATAAAACTTTGTCTCTAATTGTGCGTAGTTGCATATTAGGATAGTGTCAGTAATACAAGAAATTTGAAACTGACTGAATCTTTTTAAGGGTACATCAGGGGCTCCCAAAAGGCTAAATATTCACATGTTGCATGTTTGTGCCTAAACATGCAGTTGCTGGCAGAGCATTAGAGAACCACCTCTGTGGTTTGTTATTCACCCAACCCCTTCCTCAGAAGAAGGCATTCCCTACCTGCTAGTGTTGCATAAATAGCATGACCAGTCTCTGGTTGGCCACTGGCCTGATGCTTGTGTCAACAACCATTGGATTAATGAAACATTGGAAAGTTGCCAGCAGGTTTTAATCTGTATCTACAAAACTAATAGTGCCGTCCTTAGTGTTACTTGCAGGTGGCATGTGTGAAAATTGTCAGTGAATGCCTCAGTGGGTGGATGGGAGCAGAGTTTCATTGAAAATGCACCACTGTTCACTATTTTTAGCACCAAATTTCGACCCTGCATTCTGTTGTGAAATGTTTATGCAAAATGAGATAGTTATTGAAGAGTTTTTAGAAAAAAGATATGCAAAATGTGAAAATTATTTATCATGCTCAGCAAACAATGACCCGTGATTTCACATGTTCTGTAAGTGAATTGTATCTACTTATATGTAATATATTAATGTATAGTTATTACCACAACAAAAGTGGTGATTTTGTGACCATTGTTTTAAGAGGTTGTGTATATACTGTCGTGTAATGGAGAGGCACGTCATATGCAGAGCTACATGCATTTGTACCTGCATCATTTAGGAATACATGTGGACATATGTATTTAGGACAGGTGGACATATGTATTTAGGACAGGTGGACATATGTATTTAGGACAGGTGGACATATGTATTTAGGACAGGTGGACATATGTATTTAGGACAGGTGGACATATGTATTTAGGACAGGTGGACATATGTATTTAGGACAGGTGGACATATGTATTTAGGACAGGTGGACATATGTATTTAGGACAGGTGGACATATGTATTTAGGACAGGTGGACATGTGTATTTAGGACATGTGGACATATGTATTTAGGACAGGTGGACATATGTATTTAGGACAGGTGGACATATGTATAATTATAATGTCTTAATGAGCAGGTGTCCACTGAAGCAGGTTTCTGTTGCAGGCGGGGATTCTTAACGAAGATGGCAAGTCAAGTCAACTGTCAGGGCTGTCGTGGATGGACAAGGGATCATGTCAAATATTTTCTCGCAATGATTCGGCCAGTCTATAAGCAATGGTCACCATTAATAACTCTGACCAGCGTCTAATGGTTTTCCTTGCTTCAGAATGAATGTGCTGCATGCATGCATCACGAGTGTTATGTGGAAAAATGTGATTTTCATTTCATATCAAATCCAGTTTTGCTTATAAATAATTGTAAACACGGAATGCTCGTTACATATGTTTGCTGGGCAAACAATTATGTAATGAAACAAAATTGCATGCATTTATGTTAGGGTTTTGTTGTTTCCAAGAATTTTTTGGAAATCCAGTTATAAACTGGTTATAGAAAAATTGATGGCAGAACAAAATCTGCTTAAGTTTGTTTTTGTGAGGCAGACTCCAGTTTTGTGTATTACTTTAAACCAAGTTTGTGTGGCTATTTTGCACCTGAAATCTGCTGAACATTGGCAGTTGTGTAATTTATGTGAGACAAACATTTGCTTGTTAGGATTTGCAACATCAGAATACTCGGATGTCCAAACTTGCAATTACAACATAGCAGTAAGCATAATTATTGAAATATAATATTCTTGGTAAGGGGTATTTATTTCTTAGGATGTCTATATGATGTTCTTTCTGAATACAGCGGTGTTTTGGCAAAATTGCAACATTTTATCAGTGAAGCTACTATGTTTTTTCTGATGATGAATGACAGAGGTCTTCTATGATGGTGGTTTGATTTCTTGGTTGTTTATCTCAATCATATTTACATTTCGAGACACTTGTGGTGTATTAACCGATTCCCACGGCATACTTCAGCAAACTGACATTAGGGTTCTGTTGCATGACTAAAGTCGTGTTGGTCTGTCGAAAAATGTAACCGATAATCAACAACCTATAAGCAGATAACCAGGGTACATAATTAACACCTTTGTCAGTGATGCATGTTGGGAAACTGGTGACCATAAATCTATTCATGTATGTTTTATTTAACAATATAATTTAAATTGCTTAATATAATTTCCTAAATAACTGATATTAATTAAATAATATCTTCAGCTTATGTTCAAATACTATTTGATTTTTTTGTCCTGTTGTTGTTAATTTTATATTAATATGGTGTATGAAATTCCTTTATTGTTAACGGGCCATGTGTAGGAGGAAGTGTCATGGGAAAGTGTATATTATTAAGAAGTTCAATATACTTGAATTATTGGTTACAGGTAGCAGGGTAGGTTATTTAAACTGGGTGCTATTTAATATGGTTAAGTCCACTTAAATCATCAGCACAATATTATTGATTCACTCCCAATATTTTGTTGGACTACCAAACAATTAGCTATTATATTATTCTTGTAATTGATCATGCAGCATTCAACTTTACGAATTAAACAGTACAATGTACTGCTTTCAAGATGTGCAATTATGTCTAGAAAAGTCTCGGAAAATGTGTAAAGTGATGAACCTGACTAACGCCTCATGAGAGACAAAATATGCAGATTTATTTTTTAAATGTCATTACCTTCAGTAAATTTACATTTATGATTATACAGAAATTCACATAAAAATCACAACTAGAATCATCTTATGTATCTTGCAAATCTGCATGGTGACATTATGTAACAGAATTTTGGTGAATGTATACCGTACATATTACTACGTGAAATTGTTATATGAAGATTGCTATGATTGTATGACAAAGTTGCAATTATGTTTACACATGCCTTCTACATGTGGGTAGCAGGCTATAAATGACAACTTTAGATGACGACTACTAAAATGACAGCCTTCTACTGTGTGGGAAGAATGGTGTTACTGACAAAGATGACAGCGACTCTAGTAATATGATGATCATGAATGAAAACAACTTGATACAATGGTGCTGTATTATATGTTGGATTGTTAATAATGTGACAAGTTGTAATGTGAAAAAAATATTTATGTTAATAAACTAAACAAATTATACATGTTGGAGTTGGTTTATTTAAGTTTTACCCGTTAACTGGATCACGAACGTAGTTGATGACACAGGCAACATTAAGTCATCTTGTCTTCAGAAAAAGCAAAATAATGATTTCCCACTAAGCTGTTTAATAAACACCATCCATCTTTCACCACCTGTGACTGAGATTTCAACAGTGTATTTTATTCATACAAAGTTCATACATGCACTTAATGTATAAATATAGATGCACTTAGACAAAACAAGTGCCAAGAGTTGCATAAACATATGTCAGATTAAACTCATCTACACACATTTACCATGCTGTAACCTGCAGCACTCAACATTCAATATATCTTTGTGTTAACATTACTCTCAAACTAAGAATATGATGTTTCTTCCTCGTAATGTAGGTACACTGTACATGTATATCTTGTTTGTAAACTAGAATGAATATCAACACTTCATGGATCATCTCAAAACATCGTCTTGCTCTCGTCTCCCCATCCCCTGCTATCAGACAAAAGCTTGTAAACACTGCTATGATGGTATAGCTTTAGTCTGAACTCCGAAGCATAAGATTGCGATGTCCGATGTAGACGAACCTGCTTTTCCTTCCAAAACAAAAGTAATTTTGTCATACTGGACATCAATATTCTGAGTTGATCCCTAAGTTAGAATAAATATGTTGAAGCAACACTGTCTGCAAAATTGCACTTAAGAAGCCCAAAACAATGTTCACAACTTCAACGTTTCTCGTTTCGCCAGCGAAATCCTCTGAGTATAAATAGCAGTCATAACAAAACATGCACTATTGCCTATTATTGATAAATTCATAAATATTCAACCATGAGTTCATCAAACTCCCATCCAATCATTATCACCCGAAAACAGACTACCGCCTTTATAGTTCTGAAACGATACATGCATTTGTTGAAGCTCAATGTATAAAATATCAAAGCTCTACATAAATCTCATACTGCACTGAAACATGCGTATAATAGCAGACAGCGACATTGAAACAATTTCCCACATACAGCAGAGATTCCTGGAAGGAATGTGGCCATATCGTGCAAAATAAAAATTTGAACTTCATATACAAATGGTGATAATGTACGCACTTTCTTGTATTTGCCATATGACTTAGTGAGCAGCTATTGTTGGTGCTAAACCAATTTCTGATAGAACATAACCGGTAGATGGCAGCACGTGAACGAGGACTGCCATAGGCCAGGTAACCTTGGAAAAACATCACACAGATTTATACAGAATTTCAATACAAAATAAAAAAAAAATTATCTGAAATTGTTGCAAGTCTATTAGCTATAGCTGTATTAACCCTGTATCTCATACTTGACTTGTATTTTACAAAACACACCGCACTGTCACTACATTCTATTCTCTGCGTCCTGCACGGTGTCGTAGTGTCGTGTCACTGGTTGCCGTGGTGGTGGACGAGAAGGAGGCTCTGACCTAGTTACCATGGCAACATCTTTGATATGTTCCACTGGCTTCCATTCCTCTCCTTTTATGGCGGCCTGCAAACACGTTGAACATCACTCAGTTAGAACATCACTCAGTTAGAACATCACTCAGTTAGAACATCACTCAGTTAGTTAACTAACCAACCAAGAGTAGTCATGATTTTTATGTTAAGTCAGTGTTAATCTTACAACCTGCATGTTCCCATAGACTTTGTCTTGGTACAGATCTCCAATACGTGGTTAATTAATCACAGATGAGGATCTTGCACTGTAACTTTAAGGTTTTTTAATCTTTCATATCAATGTAAATATCATAGACATTTTACGAAAAGACGACATTCAACATGTCGTGGCTTCTCTTTTGGTCAAAAAGTGCACGTCCAGAAGAGCAGATGTACAAGTCGACCAGTGGCGCTGTACCATCATGCCACAGTGTGGAGCCACTGTTACAGAACCATACATTCCTGCAGTACGTGGAACGCCTCTATTAAAATGTATAGCATACCGGCGGCATATACACGGTACATATTGTGTACCCTGTAGAGGCAAATGGTACACAGTTTGAGAATACATAGAACTATGACTTACCACAAGGTATATGAGGCCAGCAATGATGAGACACATAGCACCGACGACAGTGGGTAGGATGAAACAGCACGGAATACTGAGGCTGCAAGAAAACAATATGGATCACTTCCTGTTACAAAGTCTATGCACATGTCTACATACGTGAATGGCTACTAAAGATATATATATTTTTTAATGTGTAATGACAACTTATGTGTAACTGAAACATAGTTTTCTTTTGATTATTACAAGTTATTCAGGTACTGGGTCATCATTTCAAATATTTCATTCTGGAATGAGGCTGCAGCCTTGCCCTTTTCCTGCACAATGTTTGTGTCTCGTATTTCAACTTGGAATGTGTAACTGAAAGTCTTACTTTCAAACATAGTTCTGGGCATCATGGTGTCTTATGTACTTTCCAACATTTGGAACATATCACCACCAGATGTGCATTGTATTGGTACCTATTTTCCAGTGTCCCTCTGGGTGCCACCTTTGCACCTCAGTGAATGTGACCATGTTAGCGAGACACTTTAAAGTGAGGTTCAACTGGGGTGTAGTTTTAACTGCAGAGTGGCTGTACAACAGGGGTAAGTTTAAAGTGAGGTTCAACTGGGGTGTAGTTTTAACTGCAGAGTGGCTGTCTAACAGGGGTATGTTTAAAGTGAGGTTCAACTGAGGTGTAGTTTGTGCATCATAACCTGCACTGACTACTGTGCATCAATCAAATAGTCAGAGACTAAAAGGGTAATAATAAAGCACTGTATCTAATCCTCAGGATTGCTCAAAATGTTTTACACTTATCTCCCTGGCAGACCTGTTCAATTGAACACATTCTAGAATTCTCTGGGAAGCATCCATCCATGCTGCAATTAATGCACGAAGATTATTTGTACACTAATATCCACCAATGTCTGTAGCCAGGTAGTAATTCATACAGCTGAGTTCACCGGAATAATATAGAGTGACAAAAATAGCCGAAGGTTTGAAATGGCAACAAAGGGTTTGAACCCAGGTTCTCTTAGTCTAGATTCCAAAGCTCTAACTCCATTTCGCTAGTACAGTGTATATGCATTTTTATGTGTGTGTGTGTGTGTGTGTGTGTGTGTGTGTGTGTGTGTGTGTGTGTGTGTGTGTGTGTGTGTGTGTGTGTGAGGGTGGGTGTGAGGGTGGGTGTGAGGGTGGGTGTGAGGGTGGGTGTGAGGGTGGGTGTGAGTGTGCATGCATGCATATGTAAGTGTGTGTGGCATGCATGCATGACAAAAATAACTTTTTCAGCACTTACATGCAGTGAACAGCAAAGCGACTGTAATAATTGCTCGACAATGGCTTCATCTTGCAAATGACAGGATTCAGATAGTGCTGAAACCTAAACATAAAGAAAACACATCATATGTATGTCTACGAGAATCTCATGACATTACAACAAATCGTAAATGCCCTTAGCTTAAAGGGAAAATTTAAAACATACTTTCTTACTTATATTTCTAGTTATTTTAGAATTACTTTGCCAATTTTCTTACAAATACAACCAGTACATGTATAAATAAATAATGTTGGTATATCATATTTGGGGCTCAGTAATGGAATTTGTAGGGGACAACATTCACTGAGGTATTGGCCTACCTCCTTTCCATTGTTGTTCCATGACTTCTCTTTGGTCTAGGGTATTCCAGCAGCACCACCAGGAGCGCCACCGTACTGAGAGTAGCATCAAGGAAGAACAGCAGTCAATATTTATTAGAAATACTATTGGTTAACTGACCAATACAGACATGTTAAATTTGTGGTAACATTGCAAGTTGTTCAGCAAATACCACAAAGGATTACAGTGTTACTATTAAAAAAAAAACTTATTCAGTTATACTAATAGGACAAAAACAGTCAACAAATCTAGAAATATACATGCCTAACAACATGGCTTCCAATCCAACATTTACAATTGACAGTAACACAAATGTATGAAAAATATTACAAAGTATGTTAATATAAGTAAGTTATTATTTTGCAAGTCTTGTGTCATTAATAAATCAATCCAGTTATCCCTACTTAATCTGACCACCTATCAATAATACTAATATTATTAATTGACCATGAGTCTGGGCTGTTTCTGTCAACCCCACCAGTGCCCAGCCCATGGAACTGATTGGTGTGTTAATATAATTTAATCCCTGCCAGACCTAATCAATAAAAAATATTTTCTGGGAAGCATCCAACCAATCCTGTAATTTATGCATGAAGAATACTCGTACATAAGTTTTACACAGACGTCCGTAGCCAGGTACTCATTTACCCAGCTGAGTGAACTGGAGCAATGTAGTATCAACTAAATGTGCCCAAAGTTCAACATGGCAACATGTGAGTCAAAACTGGCGGCCTTTGTTTGACCCAATGCTGTAGCCACTGTGCTTTTCAATTTCTATAATTGTAATTACATAATAATTTTATATTATCAATTATAAATGTCAACAAAGAATTCCTTATGCGAGGATGCAAGATCGAGTGAATATATCAATAAGACTACATGGAAACTTAGTCACACTACTAGTTCCCATCATGGTATCATTTACGATATACATGCAACAATAACAACACCCAGATGACTGCTTACATAAAATACTATGAGGTATATATTAATTAAAGTATTAAACAAAAGTCAGGTTTTATGTACGATCTTGTATATATCACTATATCAACATATCAGTGCTGTTCACAGGACTGTACACTGACTGGTTCTTCCTGTTTTCGGTAGATGTAGACAAAGACAAAGGATACATTGCATATGCCGCAATCTGCCAGTTTGGGAACTGTCCCGATACTCCCACAACTCCACCCAGGAACAACACTGTAATGAAGCAAACATGTACTGTACATTTATCAGGCCACAATTTATCTGAAGAACACTGTGGTTGTATACACATTATAATAAAAACATTGACAAAATATAAATAAATGCATTTGAAAATGTGTTATTAAATAGTATGACTTCGTAATATTAAGAATATGATTAGTGTGAGTCACATGGGCTGAAGGTAATATTTATAAAGTTCTAATGACTCCATCGCAGATGACCCCAGTATTATTATACTGCAAACTTCAATATGGATTTTTTACAGAAAATACAGTATTCTGGGTAGGTCCTTTTGGCTATATAAAATCGCATCAGTTTGTAGTAGGGCTGGGGTCAATTCAAAAGGAATTAGAATTGATCTGTTCAATTCAAATTCAATTCCGGAATTGGAGTGGCAATTAGAATTTAATTTGGAACACAATTATTTGAATTGGAAGATTTTGAATTTAATTGGATTTTATTAAAAGGAATTGAACATCAAATTTTGTTATGATGCTGCAGATGTTTTTCAGACTGATGGAGTATTGCAGTGTAGGCAAATAATCAATGGATTAACAAAGCAAACATAAGCACAGTGAAGACTGAATTAAGAGGCTTGTAGATTGTAACCAGAATGTGACAACTGCAATAATGGCAACTGCTAAGTAGTTGATTCCAGAACAAGAGTAGACTCACTGACTCAGTGGATACTATAGTATAGACTCAGACATTTTAGTTATGCAGTGATGCCTGGATTAAAATGGTTTTCCTGCAATAAAATGTCACTGAATGAATTATTTTGGTTAACTTATTTCTGTGTACCAGGTATATGACGATTATGTGTGTATGTTTTATAACGATTGTAATAAATACATCATACATGACACACTGTAGTGTATCACCCCAAGTATGCACATTTAATCGTATACTTTTATGGTTAACTTCTTTATATGGAATTGGAGTGGGAATTGGAATTGAATGATTATATATGGAATTGATTTTTTTAACCTAATTTTCGTGTCATTTTGTCACCCCCCGATAGGGGGAGGTACTGTTGTCACTATTATTTCCTGTCTGTCATTAGCCTCGGTTACCCAGACTCCGTGAGGTGGCAGCACTTTTAAGCCCCCTCAACTCCGCCTGGGACAGTATATGGGCTTAAGTTTCTACATCCGGGCAGCCTTACCCCAGATTAGGGTAGAGACGCTGATTGGCTCTCAGGCCAACTATGAAATAAAAATTAAAATAACGATATACTTTTAAAAGATAATAATATCACATGAAAAGTATTCAACATTGAACTTATATTAACACAAAAGTAAGTAAAAATTCAAATTTACAGTTGTTTATAAAATAAGATTTACGGCAGGATTAACCAGTATCCGTGAGGTGGCAGCATTGTCTAGCCCCACACGGATAGCATATGAATTAAATAATGATACCTTTTTATCAAATAATGGTGTATTATAAAAAACTATTCAGAATTAAACTTATATTAACACAAAATAAATAGAAATACAAATTTGCAGTTGTTTATAAAAAAAAACATTACGGCAGTGTCCGTGAGGTGGCATCATTGTATAGATCACGCGGATACCAAACAAAAGCCGCAAATGGGGCCAGACTGTCTTCTCGGCGTAGTTCCGCAGCCGACCGACAGTCGGTTAAGCGAGACTAGTCTGTCATCTAACATCTACGCCTACGGCTACACCAGTCGAAGTTTTCGACTGCTACAACTTTAGAAGTTCACTTACCAACAACACCAACGATAGCCTGCTCGTTTGCCCACATCGCCCACTCGATATGACCCATGTTAACGACTTGACCGAACGTCGTGGATTTGACGGGAAACTGTTTATGTCACTCGATAACAATGAGAATACTTCCACTACTTCCACGATCAGTCATCGCTGCCATTCTGCAGTTTCGCCATCTAGCGGATAGATATGCATTATATTCTTCTCCCGAAAACAGGACGCCAAAAGCGGGCCATTAGTTTTATTTCGTTATAATACAATGTAACAATGAGTATATTACTGTATAAATTATAATATCCTTACTACCAAAATGTGTGTTCACGAAATATAAATAATTTCTAAATTAAACAGTTAATAACAAATGTTTGTCCATTATTTATGGCATCTGGACTGACTCAAGTCATGTGAAGTTTATATCTTTAATTTTTTATGGCAATTTATTTGGGCAAGTCATTTTGGGCAATTCATAGTCATAATTTGTTGTTTATGCAGAATATGTTATTGTAACGAATAGCCAAATACTGTCATAAACCCATATGTGGAAATTACTAACAAACATTTAGTATACATCGGAACAAACCAAACAACAATACTGCAACTTTCTTTATTGAAAGAAACGTGATCTAATTTAACTTCTGTGACAGAGAACAACAATTTCACTTGTAATACTCTAGTGAGACATCGACTAATGATCTGCCTGAAATGTCATTCAAACATGTAATTTATTTAGTGGAGCATGGCGAACTTTGACCTTATTTATTTATAAAAAATAGACTAACCTACACACCTTCAACAATTTCCAATTTGAGTATTGTACTGTGACATGACAAACATACCGTATTAAACCACCATGCTTGTAATATATCAATAATAGCTTTAGTAGTCATCAAGCACTGGTACATAACTAATCACAATTTTTCATAAATCTTCAACCATTATGTAACAATACCTTATTTTCTCACTGGCAAAATTAATTTTGGAGTCTCTGCTAACTAGCCAACACTGACATATTAAAAATCATGTAGAACAAAATGGTCATAATAATGCAATATAAATGGTTAAATAAATGTATCATGAAGTCAATAAAGTCTAGCATAAATTAAACACTGAACACAATTGGCGTGCCATACAATGCAGGTTATATTTAGTTACCTTATGGCATATTACAGCATTTTGATCTATTTCAGAAATATGCCACTAAGACCAATATTCTGGGCATTCCTGATCAAAAGTTTTGGATTCTGCATTCTGCAAAGGCCAGTAAGAAAATAAGGAATTGTCTCATACAAACAGGCTTCATATCAGCGATGGTAACATATGATTCATCACATTATAGGATCGAATAACTGAATGAATTACATTTATCTGACCTGCATATTGTCACAACATTTGCAATGTATATTTTTATTTAATATGTTTAGTCAAAAGCTCTGAACATTGAGGCAGATACTTAGAAACAACCTACCTGGAATATACCACTGTATCTAGCATATTTAGTACCTATATGTGTGTTTCACACAGTGTAATGTTACTATTATTCGATAAAAAATATACAGGTAAACCATAATTTTTTGCTGTTTTGTTTGTCTCAAAAAGTAAATCTTAAAGCAGTTCTGTGAAAACCTGTATCCAATTAGAATTGGCCTACCATTATAAATGCTCAATACATATCATTTAAGGCATTTCTCATTTCATATGATCTCTGACATGGGTAGTCAAGAATATTAAACTTTTGGTGAAATATAATAATTTTATTATTACCTATCTAACCACATCATCACAGACCAAAGTAATAACAAACTGTTACCATTTAACACATAATGTACTTATAAACTCCTTATCTAGTGAATTAAGCTTCCAATATGAAACAACTGCTTTAACTTCTGTGTATCATTATTAAAGACAGTCTTTGTTTTGACCAATCAGACCAGAGTACAATGTATTTGCCTCTCACATACATAAGCATTTAAACCATGTGATATCACATGACTGAACAAACCAATGGTTGATGCTTTGTACATGGTCACCTGACACATGTTTGTTTGGCTTCCTGTTCTGAACAGTTATATTTAACTTATTTCAAATAATGTGGATAAGACAGATTTAACCTGAAATAAATTATCTGTCAGACCCTTATAAAACGGGGATATGTTTCTCTAAACACAACAGACATGAATGTGAATCCATACCATGGATCTGTCAATATATTCATATATCTATTTACATGTACATATATCCATTGGTGTGCACATATGTACTTAATGATAGTGTTAGAATATGTAACAAATTACATTCAGCATAAAAAGCCATGTCAAAAGAAGTTATCGGTACTGTAAACTGGTGATGTTCACAAATAACTGCAGATATAAAGAAGCAAAAAAGCAGTTTTCAATTGTAGAATAAATTTGCTCACATGATACAACATTCACAGATATTTTGCTAAAGGTTTTTTGGTTGGTTATAAATTGCCAGGGTTTGCACATGAATACTTGCCTATGGCTACAGTCAAGAGACGACTGAGCAAATACTAATGAGATTTTTGCTTAAAGAAAAATGTGAGATTTCTGACCAATCTAGCTGGCCAACAACAGCCTTGTGATGACAAAAAGTAAACACACAAATAAATATTTACATAATATTATAATTCACACCAATGCCTAACTGCACCGAGTTAAATATCCCGTGTCACATTGTCACAACAATATGCTGTGACTCAACTCACACAAGTATTATATACAAGACCATCAAAGAATACACAGAATAAATTCCAGATCTAGTTCACCTTTATGTTCTCAAACTACCACATACATGTGGCTAGCTTAGAGTTTTCTGTTTTGATTTTTGGCAATCAATTGTTTTTAAACATCCATCTATGCAATGCAACGCAACGCAATAGCCTAGACATTTCATAAATGCCCAAACCTACATAGAATTTAATTATAAACCACAGGTAAACTATTTTTGAACATACACACAGACATGGCTGTACTATACTAATGTCAATATCCTAGAGAAACACCATTTCCAGTCAGAACACAGCATTCCCATCACTTCCTATACATAACAGATTCATGTCTCCAATTATCGACCATTATAGAATAATTTAAAATAAGTTAACAGCAGCATTTGTGTTTTATATACAGTATGTAATCATGTGAACAATCATTTTCTAATGTACAGAAAGCACTTACACATTACTGTGTTGTTAGATAGGAATTATTTACAAGTGATGCAGACATACGTCAGAAATAGATTAAAAGTAAAATTTCCCTCAACCAACTTAGTACATAATAAACCGTGTTCAATGTCGCATAAAGAGAAGTAAAAGGTAAGTGTGTGGTCCTGTACACGTAAGAGTTCAAACGTTCTAACCATTTGAAACTACATTCAGCACTTTGATGCCAGTGGCTTATTCTGAATTTATTATCAAACTAAAATTTGAACAAACTTGGTGATGCAAACAAGAGTAATATTCTCAGTTTGGTGACGTATATGTTGTAGACATTGCTCAATGCTATCAAATTAGCTGTCCATTTAATTTATATTGTGTGTTCGGCAAGATTACTCTGGTAAACTGCAGGTGGAGTAATCTTTTTGATTGTGGTTGTTAACGGTTAGATTTTATTAACACTTAGATACACGGGCCTTGTGTGTCTTTAAATTTGTCATAGAATCAGCTGGTATATTAAAAAAATTCTATTATTAAAATAATCAGAATAAAATACCTTATATTTACATTGGTGAAATGGGGAAAGTGTGAACAATATATAATATATGTTAATGTGTACGTTGCAGCAGACAAAGCTAGAAGACTTCTGCACTATTCATAGCCCAATTTCTCTCAGAGTCCGTTAAAAGTAATTTAATAATACATTAAATGATTTCACCAAAACTAAATTAGATAATTACACAAACAAGCTAGCATGTTGTCATGGACACCATAATGGGAATTTGGTGTGAATCGAGCTGAAACATTATTTAAAAAAATTAAACTGAGGATGAAATGCATATAAATAGAAGATATGACGATACAATAATCTGACACAACAAATAAATTATTAATCTACATGACTACAGTAGTTGTCTAATATACCAAGACTACATTATGGTCAACAGGCAGTCTTCAAAGTAACAGATAATACAACAAATTGCTCCTGTTGCATCAACAGAAGTTCATCAAATTATTTGTTACTTTAATACTGCTTTATGAATGATACTTGATACATCTAATGATTCTGTACATTTATGTTCTTCATGCAACAATGCCAACAATGATATATTTACTAGAACAAGTATTTATGGTTTCTGCAAAATTTACTCTTTTTTCTGACTTTGCATTTAATAGTTACGTGTATAATTAAAGCTTCAAACATCACAATTAATGTGTACTGAGTACATATACATGTTTCAAAAAATCAACAGTGACTGTCTACTTGCGGGGAGAGGTTCGATAGACAGGTTTGAGATCGAGATGAAAGTTGCGAGAAGCCTTGCGTGGCGATGGCTGATTAACGTATGTTTTGTCTGACGCTAGGGAGGGGGCAGTAGCCAGGGAGAAGCGACTCGCTCGGATAATGTTCACAATCATTGCTTTGCAGTCTCGGCAGATGCGTTTCATTGGGCCTTGTAGGGCACGGGGGACCATGGAAGTGGGGATAGGGGGAGGATCGCGTTGTATCACCGTCTGTGCCCGTTGCATTGGTGGACGGGATGGTCGGCCACGGTTACCAATGCCACTTCCACCAGGTCCGAAGCCACGTGTTGAAGAGCAGCCATTTTGGTTGAAGGAGGTAACTCCATTGTCGATGCTGGACACAGAGAGTATCATGTCTGTTGACGATCGTCTCGACTTCGGAGATGAAGGCACAGAGCCAGTCCTGAAACACACAAGTTACTATTAAATAACAAAGTAACAGAAGATTTAATAAAATGATCATGTGATCACATACATGGTGATTTTGTGCTATCCAAAAAGAAAAAACATGCTAAAAAATGTCAGCTTCAATGATAAGACAATCTAAAAAAATATTATTAAAAAGTAGTTTCGCTAAAGCACAATAAATCTTCTTTTTAAAATTAGGTTTATCATGTTATAGAACAAGTGGATGGGTGGCCAAGTTGATGAGATCACTTTTGATGGCATGTTTTGTAAAACCACCCATTACAGATATTCTACATATATGTTATTGATTATGATATGGGATGTTATACTTTATTATTATTTTTGTTTAGGTCATAAAGCATAATCATTATAGGAGACAGGGACTCACTTCTGGTACATGAACAGATCCGGGTTGCTATCTGGACTGGAGGGACTCGGACTCAACGTGTACACCGGGATGTTCTCAAAGTGCTCTGTCGGAATGTGCATCTGGAACAGAGGCAAACAATGACTCAGCGTGACCAAAGTTTGTGGTGTTGTTACATAGCAATCATGTGTAACAGAGGTAAACAATGGTTGATGTATATGTATACGAAATAACTGGAAACAAGTTGTAGAAATTTTATCAAAATACCCTAGGAAACTGTCA
Organism: Oasisia sp. SBJ-2009; assembly: GCA_964017155.1. Taxonomy (NCBI): domain Eukaryota; kingdom Metazoa; phylum Annelida; class Polychaeta; order Sabellida; family Siboglinidae; genus Oasisia; species Oasisia sp. SBJ-2009. The sequence goes on along the minus strand of OZ024862.1, from coordinate 41,956,610 downwards.
ATCTACAATACTGCAAACAGGAGAGAAAGGGTAAGGTACTGGGTAAAGGTAATTTCTTATACAGTGCAGTATCCAGTCTTCAGGACTGTTCAACTGACTTGACACTTTACTTCCTGGCAGACTTGTTCGATTGAACTCCATCTCAAGTTCTCAACTTCCCCTGGAAGCACCCAGCCACACTGTAATTAATGCGCCGACTAATTGTACATAAATATCCACCAGTGTATATAACCAGATACTCATTCATATAGCTGAGTGAACTGGAGCAATATAGCGTGAATAAACTTGCCCAAGGTTTAACACAACAGCACAGGTTTCGAACCCGGGTTTCCTCAGTCAAAAGTCAACAGCTCTAGCCACTGAACTGTAAGAAAACAGCAGTCATTCTTAGGGAATGTTGCCAACACGTATCCGAAAGCAAACACCTGAGTAAATATTTGAGGAAATAGCCACAGACCTTGCTGACACATTTGGAGCAGACATAACGGCCGCAGAATGCACATTTTGTACTCCACTGGAAGAGGGAGAAGCGAGTTTTCTTGCACGTAAAGCAGATCTACAACACAAAGTATACATTCACAATAATTCAGTCCCATAATTCAGAGGACACTGAATGGTCTAAATTATGCCCACACGACATGAAGTAATAAACAGTGTACCACGTTTAGAAGAAAGGCTCACCCTTACAATTATCAATCAGGCACATATAGCGATGCTACATCAACAAGTTTAGAGAGGTGTGAAAGTGACTGAACAGGGTCTATCATTCAGTGACAGACAGTTCGACAGACATCGTATCAATGTCAGTGAAAAACAAGTATTACTACAATATGTCATAGCTACAACGGGATAACTTAATCTCTTTTGGTATTTTTATATTAGTCTCATATTTGATGATTATTAATTAAACCGGTTATTACAAATCAAACAATCATTGATCAACATGACAAGATTACAAGATAGGCGAATTAACCAGATCTCCTCAGACAAAAGAGGTGCAATAGTCTGTTATCAATGTTAACTTTCTCATAATCATGAATAAAACTGTCAATCTGTCACAGGCCTCCACTGTCTGGTACAGCCAGCAGTAAGCGGGTCTAACAACAGGTCTAACTACAGGTCTAACTACAAATCTAACTACAGGTCTAACTATAGGTCTAACTACAAATCTAACTACAGGTCTAACTACAGGTCTAGCTACAAATCTAACTACAGCTCTAACTACAGCTCTAACTATAGGTCTAACTAGAGGTCTAACTACATGTCTAACTATAGGTCTAACTACAGGTCTAACTACAAATCTAACTACATGTCTAACTACAGGTCTAACTATAGGTCTAACTACAGGTCTAACTACAGTCTAACTACATGTTTAACGACAGGTCTAACAACATGTCTAACTACAGGTCTAACTACATGTCTAACGACATGTCTAATGACAGGTCTAACGACATGTCTAACTACAGGTCTAACTACATGTCTAACGACAGGTCTAACGACATGTCTAACTACAGTCTAACTACAGGTCTAACGACAGGTCTAACTACAGGTCTAATGACAGGTCTAACTACAGGTCTAACTACAGGTCTAACGACATGTCTAACTACAGGTCTAACGACATGTCTAACTACAGGTGTAACTACAGGTCTAACTATTCCCATTTCATACACACCTTAGCGCGAGCCACCAACTCATGCATTGGAAGGTCTACAAGGAGAGACTCGAGTTCCGCCTTCGTGAGCACTCTGCGGATGTGCATCACCTCGTCCACGGTGAGGGACAGACACTCCAGGGACGACTGCAGCTGACTCTGTCAACAACACATCATGGTTCACCGACTCTTCAACACACCAGTTGGTCATGGTTCATCGACTCAACAGACGCTGCTGGTCATGGTTCATCAACTCATCAACACACCAGTTTGTCATGGTTCATCAATATACCAGTTTGTCACAATTCATGAAGAAACTGGTTTGTCACAATTCATTGACTCACCACCACACCAGTTTGTCATAGTTCATCAACACACCAGTTTGTCATGGTTCACCAACTCATCAACACACCAGTTTGTCATAGTTCATCAACACACCAGTTTGTCATGGTTCACCAACTCATCAACACACCAGTTTGTCATAGTTCATCAACACACCAGTTTGTCATGCTTGATCGACTCATCAACACACCAGTTTGTCATACTTGATCAACTCATCAACACACCAGTTTGTCAGGCTTGATCGTCTCATCAACACACCAGTTTGTTATGCTTGATCGACTCATCAACACACCAGTTTGTCATGGTTCATCAACTCATCAACACACCAGTTTGTCATGGTTCATCAACTCACTGAGCAGCCAATCATTAGGACTGTATGAAAATGTCCAAAGTAATAATCTGGTCTCACTTCATATGTAATGGCTTCTAAATAATTACAACAATTATTTAATAAAATATTTTATCAATGGACTTTTCATGGTTTCTAACTGAATATGACTAATATGGCAATTATTTTTCTAATTTGTTTACTACAAAAACTTACGACTTAAAGAACCATGATGGGAAAACCTATTTTGTTTAGATATTATTTTAATTATTATTTTATATTTATCATTGTTGTTCATGTTTAGATGGGAATGCCTGTTGCCTTCATGAATGATGAAGTCCTCAGTGCCTAGAGATTCCTACAGATCTTGTTCATTTTAACTAACTACCTGGTACATCAAATGCCAGATAGTTTTATATATAAAAAATTATTACTTACAACGTCCTGTATAATAGTGTTTTGGTAAACAAATGGAAACTACTATACAATTCTATTTAAAACGCTGTTAAAACACAGCCATGTTTACCAGTAGAAAAGAATTAAACTTAATGTTTATGTGCTGCAGCAACGACAACAACCTTTCGAAATAGAATAACAACATCAACATGCAAACTAATGTGTGGGTGAACTAATTAATAGCAACAACACATGACAACAACAGTGCTGTAAAATACTGAATAATAATGACCCATTCTCATTTGTGTATATTTGACCTTCCTTACTGTTTTGCTATTAAAATAGATTTTTACAATTGATTAAATTACAAAAACCAGAAATAGGTGGAATGACTTGGTGGCTGAGAGGTCAAACTTGGTCAACAACATAATTTCCAAACGTTTCAAAACATGACTAAACATGACTAACTGATATCTGAAATCAGCAAAGTAGTTCTTGAGTTGCAAAACTTTGAAATGAAGTTTTGTACCAGTTTTATTCCACAGGTCACCGATTTTAAATATCTATTAAAATACCTTCTGTAAATACTGATCAAATTTAAGTAACTTTAAAAAAAATTGGAGAAGCAAGGTCAGTTTGACTCATACTGATTTTTAACATAATGTGTTCTAAATGTATGTACTTTAATAGTTTTGGATTATTTGACGATGGAAGTAAATTGGACATTGAAAGATGAGATAACACAGTGTACAGGTCTGCCAAAATCACAAAAGTTATCGAAAATGACACAGACAGCTATTTTTGGCTAATGTGCAGAACAGACCCTTGTGACTTGACCAGATTAGCTGTAGTGGGTGACATACACAGAGTGACCGTAGTGTCACAGTGCAATCTTCTTCGGACGTTTACTTACAGGACTACGTGTACTGCAGACATGGTGCGCACTGTGACTGGGTGCATGGTGCAGCATGTGACTACTTGACGTGTTGCCATAGCGATGGCTGGGAGTGGACTCGGGCACTACAGCAGGGTTACCGTGACGATGCCCACCAAATGCATGCACAGAGGAAACTGAAACGTAGGCAACACTAACATGTACGAGTCTAAAAACAAAACACAAAACACGGGTGGGAACTAGACTGCCATCCACTGAAGAACCTATCAAGTGATGTCATAAGTAATCTTGAAGTATTTTGGATTTATAAATAGTATCACCGTAACACAGCAGCAGAATTCCTTTATAATATTAGCCGGCCTTGTAAACCTTTTAAAAATATTTAAACTCTCATAAAACTTTCAATTTAGGGCTTGCTCTATCTTCTCCAAACCACTTCGCGTATGTCTCGTTTTTTTAGCGTTTATCCACAGAAAAATGTGACTTGTTAGGTTATTCCCTGGATGGCAGGATACTGGATTTTTGTTGCTATTGGCAACCACAGTTACCACACCCACCTCATACAGAGGCCACTGTGGTGGAAGCCATGAGTTTCTACACAGCGTAGCACTGTGCCGTTGCTCTGGCCCCTTAGTAGCCTCCCCCTGCCCAGCGACAGGATGTGGTTGCTTAGCAACACGTGGCTTAGCAGTCTGAGGCTGCCTGACAGCTGCTGAAATATTGTTAAAACATTGGCTTGGCACTGATGTAACAGATGAATCTTCCCGCAATCTGTACATTAGCAGTCTGGCAAAATGAACACAATCATTGTAAGTACAAGACAGTAACCATTAAGGGTACATTCTTTGAAACAATGTCAACTGATACTAATTGTTTCCATTAACTGCCAAAAAAAATTCTGATCTATGCAAACATATCTTAATGTACACAATCACTCAGTGCTCAGTGAAATCCTTCAGATAATACAAACATGTTTCTTATATCTGAATATTTTACAGCACTAAAAAAAATACACTTCAGGTGTCATCCGAAAACCGCACTGTTCGTGTTTACCTTTCTGTTTCGGTGTGGGTTCCCCTTCAAGAGGCGGGGTTTTTGGTGACAGAGGTGAAAATGGTGACATTGGTGACAATGGTTCGACCCTGTTCTTGTCGGGTGCAGCATTGTCATCATCATCCATGTCCTCATCTTCCTCCTCCTCCTCCTCATCATCATCCTATGTAAACACATGTTGCTGCAATTGTTTTGTTGAATCCATATTTTTCAATTGAAACTATATATGAACCCATGACAATGTTCACTGTTATATTGCATTCTACAAATACATACTCCTCTAACCTACTTCCAAAAGACAATCATCATTTATCAAGCAACAAAATATATTTGAAATTAAGGTGATAACATATTTGAAGTGTTGAAATTTGCAAATTTGATATCGATGATATACTGACTGCCTCAACTGATCAAGATTTTGACATTAACATCCTCATGACCCACAGGTGGACAGGAGTTCAATAACTGCTTTCAACAGATCTTGGATTAAATATGAAATACCTTGCTGTACTGTGTATACAATTATTAGCCAATACAATTGCATTTTTGAATTAGAACATGCAGTCACAGTGTTCTGTAACCTTGCAGAAGAGTAAAAACCAGTATCAATTATTATTTGATGTTTTATTGCAAAAATAGTCTTGTAATTCTGTTACCATCACACGTAATTCCGTCACCAAGTCAAGGATTGCTACAGAGGCACGTGCAAACCATCACTAAATAAACATATTTAGGAGACATTAAGAATTTTTTTAATTAGTTACAAAGTTCATTCATTTGTCACTATGGAACTGAGCAAGAGTAACTGGGGAAAGGTACTGATTTAAATTCATACATCCCATGTTATTAGTTATCTTACTTATTATATATTAAAACGTGACGTCGGCATAATCAACCTCAAAATGTGCAATATGCCTAGAAAATCCATCCTAGATACCAAGTGTCTGGGCAAGTAGAAAATCCATCCTAGATACCAAGTGTCTGGGCAAGTAGAAAATCCATCCTAGATACCAAGTGTCTGGGCAAGTAGAAAATACATCCTAGATACCAAGTGTCTGGGCAAGTAGAAAATACATCCTAGATAACAAGTGTCTGGGCAAGTAGAAAATACATCCTAGATACCAAGTGTCTGGGCAAGTAGAAAATACATCCGGATATATAAGAAAGAAAATCCACGGTTTATTCAGGGTTACGTGTTTATTCAGAGTTACGTGTTTTCCAAGACACTTATAATATTATAGTTGTATTCAGGCATTAAACTCACCGCGTCAAACGTGAAGAGCGATGGATCCGGTCGAATGACCTTCTTGATCTTTGCAGGACTTCCGTCCTGTTCATCCAACCGCGACTGGATGTCTGCATGGCACAAGAATATGCTATTACTGAGTGGGTTGTTTCTCTCCAAGAATGTAGATCATTTATAATAATAATACTGTTTTTCTATAGTGCTAATTCCCACATAGCAGATTAATGTGCTGTACAAGACATTATAATAAATGTATTAATAAATATACATTATATAAATTAATATAAATCAAATCAATTTTTTTTTAAATAGTACTAGTAAATCTTTGTATGTAGCTTATATAAATCATATAAATCAATTTAAAATAAATTAAACACTGTATAGTACTAAACCTTTGTATGTAAATTATATAAATTAATAAAAAATTAATACCTTTACTAAATCTGTGTATGTAAGTTATCTATACATTTAAGAAGTTATTATTAATGTATGCATTATACATAACCCACAGAACAAAAGAAATACACAGTTACACTGTTATCGTAGAATTAAGTAAAATAATAATAGTAACTATTATTTATTAGGAACAAATAAGTATTAAAAAATATTTTGGGAATTTGATTTTTTCAGCCAGACTTACTGTGTGGCCCTGGGGTGGGGTTGAGTCTGGGTTCTGACCTGATGTCCTCCAGCATCAGGTCTCGTGGAATGGGCACTTTGGGAGGGGGTGGGGCCAACTTACGATCCTTCATCTGAAACAGAATTTGACTACTGTTACGTGGATCTCTTTCCTCTCTTCTCACATATTGTTATGGAAAAACTGTCACATTTAAGATAAACACTGTGTTATAATGATTACGTTAAACATGGCCATTTTAATGACAATCGTGGCCATATTATTAATACTCCTGGTCACACTGTCAGTATCCGTTAATTATGCAATTTAAAAAAACACCAGTTATGAAAGTGGTGAGATTTACAGAGATTCTTTTGCTTTCAGGTAATTTATCCTGATGCAAGTGAAACTGAGAGATGATACTTTATAAACTGCTAAAGAGCATTTTTGTGCTAAATACCAAACCCATAACATGGTTAAGAGACACATAACTTGGTTAAGAAAGCAGAAGTTGTTCTATAGAAGATTATTTCATGTAAAAACACAAATCTGCATTCTGCGAGTTTCAACGGTCATTGACACTTGCTAAATGTGTGACCTTTTAAATGGGTCAATGCCCCACACATCAATGTCCACACATGTGACCAGTGTCCACTACAGCACTAGGACTGACCGGGTGGAGAGGAGGGCGGGAACGGATGAACTCCAGAATGACTTCATGGGCGTCCTTCTTTGTCCGAGGGGGGAGGTCTCCATTCACCTGTAGCATATAAGGGATCCTTTATTTACTGGAATACCAATACAATATTCTTTGTATCTAAGTTTACATTCTGGGAAATTTTACTTAATATCACATCACATAATGTTAGTTTGGATATTGAAATTGGAATAATTTAATAAAAAAGGAAGAAGGAAAACATACACAATCAACAACTAATATGATAATAGTAGTAGTAGTGTTTAGTAGAGTGCAATGGCTCAGGGGTAGAGCTACGGAATATCGACTACGAGAACCTGGGTTCGAATCCTGTGCTGCGGTGTTAAAACCTTGGGCAAGTTTTTTCACTCTACATTGCTCTAGTTCACTCAGCTGTATAAATGAGTACCTGACTACAGACAGTGGTGGATATGTGTACGAGCAGCCTTCGCGCATTAATTGTAGCATATGGCTGGATGCTTCCCAGAGAAGCCTAGATGGTGTCTGAGTGAACAGGTCTGTCAGGGAAGTAAAGTGTAAAGCGCTTTGAACAGTCCTGAGGACTGGATACTGCGGTATATAAGAACTTGCCTTCACTTTTATAAGAGACTTGTGAGAAAAAGAAAGAAATAATGGTAACAACGACCGGGACTCACCAAGACTTTGTTGAGAGTGTATCTGCGTGAACTGATATCCTCCATGAGCATCTCGTACGGAGTGAGCTCAAACTCTCGCGGCTGCTCCAGCTCCAGATGCTCCAGCTTCTTCAGCTTCACACCGTGGCGCAGCTGCCGCATCACTTGCATCCACAGACGCGCCTGGAAGAACACTGTCATGGTCTAGTGAACACGTCAGACACAAGGACCACCCACACCATTGTCCAGCGTTTAAAAAGGTACCTATGTTTAAGGTTGCAAGGAATTCATCCCGTAGACACTGTCAGAGACTGTGACTACACCAGTCATGGTCCAATGAACATGTCACAGTCCAGCGACCACCATGACATCCTTTTACTACAGAACATCCCAACACAGCAGGCCTCAAAGGTTATAAGAGCATTGTGTTTTGCGATCATCTTTGGGTTAATCATAATCTGTATAGCAAAGGCGACTGTTCATTTAAATGGTCTTAACCAGCAATTGCCTACTTTGATCTTTTTCATCACTGAAATGTATATTTCAGATGCATACTAGCATATTTTGCTCAGCAAAAATGGTTTTCTTATTTTAAACGTATCATGTTCTGTCCCAGTATATCCCTCTTGTGTGTGCGTGCGTGCGTGCATGCGTGTATGTTATGTATGTGTGTGGTGAATTTTGTGGGTGTGTATGTATGTATATGTATTTGCATGTGCTGTGTGCATGTTGTGTGTGTGGTTGTGTGTTGCTGTGTATGTCGTATATGTGTGTGGGTTGTTGTGTATGTGTGTGTATGTATGTGTTGCTGTGAATGTTGTGTGTGTGTGAGGGTTGTGTGTGTGTGTGTTTGTGTGTGTGTGTGTGTGTGTGTGTGTGTGTGTGTGTGTGTGTGTGTGTGTGTGTGTGTGTGCGTGTGCGTGTTGTGTATGTGTGTGTTGTATTTTGTGTGTGTGTTGTGTATGTATGCGTTCTTGTGTGTGTTATTTACATGCAGGCATGTATGTGTGTGTGAGGTCAGCTACCTACACAAGTGCCACTCACCCAGTCGGCTTGCTTCAGTTCGTCCAAGTTGGCCTCTTCTTCTGTCTCATTTACATCCATCTTTAACTGCTTCAAACAACACACTCATATTAAGATAACAACAACAACAACAACAACAACAACAACAACAACAACAACAACAACAACAGCAAAAGCAATGAGTACAATTCAAGTCTTCATCATCACTAGTTAGACAGGTATTTAATGCTATACTATGTCATTTTTATTCAAAGTAGATAGGAATATGTTTATGTTTTCGTGGAAGTCTCCTGATGGTCTACACTTATATGTACCTGTTCATCAGCACCTGTCACAATTTTTCATGACTTCTGTTCTGACACGTTTTCATCATTCAAATACCCTCTGTAATTAGTTAATGCAATTATGAATAAGTACATGTATTTTCATAACTACAGATTACTAATAGTTTAATAAATAATGATTACATTTGATAAGAGTGCATGTTTCAGCTAAAATGACAAAATAACCTACATTTAGTAATTACTATTAGACCAGATAATTTCTTAAATGCACATAATCTGATCGAACAGTATCTAGATCAGGAATTGTTTTCCTAATTTAAAATTAATCTATTCAAACCTGAATAATCTACATCACCCAAAGTAAAACATGTATCAGTGGGCTTGCATTATGAAGCAGACACTAGGTCAATTCAATTAATGTGACATGAAGTGTGTGAAATAATAACATTACGGAAAAACTTTTCAGTGGCTGTTTATTTTGTAGATCATAGAAATTAGACAATGAAGTATTTGACTGACTACTGGTTTACTCACATTATTCTAACAACATGAAATACTTTAACCCTTTATACCCTGACCAGCCTTTTCCTGACCAGACCTAAGCAATCATCTTGTTACCATCAGAACATGACAGGCCTTCAGAGAAAAATTTGATAACTTCCATTTGGCGATTCCCGTGAGTTCACAAACAGAATAAGAATATTGATGTAGCAAAATTGGACCAAATCCATTTTCTATCTAATGCAATAGGTTTTTGAGGCAAATGCAGACTGTGGGTCACATTCGAGATACAGTAACAGGTTATATCATGAATAAAATGTTCTTGGCAAGCTTCACAAAGTTGATTATTTAATTCTTTGTTTTAAACTATTTGAGCACTTTACATATGTTACCTATTCAGTTCTGAATAGTTAACATGCTTTGTGTATTCAGTTAAACCTCTCTTTAATGTCACCTATCGAATCCAGCTATCTCGCAATTTACACCACACATGGACTGTCTAGAATTATTTCCATTAACAGTAAAGTGTGGCAAATGACCCCTGCTAATACAGTCACCTGGCTAATCAGGTCAGTCCTACGGCTGACCGTACAGTCCTAATGCTGACCACAATAATGAGAGTCCACTTAATAATAACACTCTACAGTCTACATTTTCATTATCTCAACTGTGAATTAATTTGTGAACATTTACTTTAAATTTTCTACAAAAAGAGCAGGTGTTATTGTTGTTATCAAAGCAGAACATACCACTTTGTCAGCGGAGATCTTCTCAAGGAATGTACTCAGTTCCTTGGCTTCAGCAAACAGCGCCCGACACACGGCCTTGTAATGGTCAGCCACGTCAGTCGACACTTGACAGTGACTCTGACACAGCTGAAACGTGTCAACACTACCGTCACACAACTGCAACTACTGGGGGGGGGGGGTTGATATATATATTTGACTGGAAATACTGTACACTGCTGTGAAAATATGAAACTGTTCACACAACAAACACACGTAATCAACAGTAAACACAATAAGTGTGTATTTGTACACACACAATTATGAAAATGATGGAAAATATCAATCAGTTTCCATATCAATCTGTGGATTTCACTTCCTGTCACAGTTATATCAGCAGGAAATATAATTTCATTTTGTTTTGTGGTGTCAATGAAACTCAGTTTTTTTGGCTCTAAAGAATTCACTTTATTATTTGTATTATTATTATTATTATAAGTGAAGGATGTTTCCTAACAACTATGCAAGGGTTAACATAACCATGGCAACAGGTAATTAAGGAAAGGTCTTTAAAATGTGCAATAAATAATTAACAATATTATGAATGACACACCTCAATGACACCAGCCAGTGACAAGCCACGAGGCTGCCCAACATCGCCATTGTCAACGTCACCGTCTTCTGCGTCATGTTCGATCCCCTCATCGTCAGCGTCATCGCCGTGTTTGTCTATCTTCGTGTCGATGGTGTCATCGTCACTGTCGCTTCCTGTCATCTGCTCAATGAGCTGCTCAAGTGTGGGGCTGAGCTTCTGCTCTTCGGTGTCGCTCAGGCCATAGTCGAGGGCTTGGAAGACCACGACCCCAAGCGACTGAACCAGCTGCCACAAAGAAACATCCCTGATGCTGCATCGTCTTTTGAAAATAGTCTTAATGAACACTGGTTCCCATGGAGTAAATTAGCAAAGAAGCAGTGTAGACTAGATATTAGAAAATTTTCATTTTCACAAAGAACAGTAAACGAATGGTACATATTATCAGCTGATTGTGTAGGTGCTAGTAGTGTTAATATAATTTAAAATAATATTGACATATACCTAAGACGGGCGGGGGTATACATAGATAGATAGGTTGGACTCTCGATAAGCCGAAGGGCTTCCTAGTCCACCTGCCATTTAGAGCTGAATCTCTAGGTGGCAATCTTGTTAAATCTTGTTAAATTATCCAAATAATAAAATACTCATTATTTGAAGCAAAAACAAATAAATCTGTTGTGATTTTCCTAAAACCCATTTCACAAAATAATTGTATTTGGCTAATGGCCTGGGATATCAGTGTAATCTGCCAGAGATATACACACATTTTCTCCAGCCATAAAATAACAAAGCTAAAAGAACAAACGTAACCACATAAAATACTGTAATGTATAAATTGTCCAGCAGATGGAAGCACTGTAACACTGCAGAGCCCATAGCCTGAACTGTGCACGACGTCAAATTTGGTAATAAAGGTGCAAATTCTGGCCCTGCTTGTGAAAGAGTGGGGATTATTGGAGGTGTTGACATCAGCTGTCGATAATCAACACATTCGTCATTAAGGCATGACTGGAAATTAGTCAGTCAGTTTACCTTGGCGGCTAATGATGAACTTTCTTAATAAACCTTTGTGTGCATGTGTATAGCCAGGGGACTTGTGTCAAGCTGTGATTGTATAGCTCAGTGTCAGGGACAGGGATGCACTTGATGAGTTGCACATAGACACCTGTGTGCGGTCATGCATGACATACTCAGGTAACACTTGTATGAATAATTGGAAGGAAACTGATCTCACTTGTTTATTAATCATTATACACACGATTAGCATTCCTTGGATACATTACGTGTGTGCGTGCGTGTGTGCATGTGCGCGTGCGTGCATGATCAATACCATAATGACTATGTATTTGGACACTTAAAAAAATTATATTTCACCTGTATAAAAACATGCAATAAATACAGTCATTACAGTAGTTCTTGTGCATGTATGTGTGTGTGTGTGTGTGTGTGTGTGTGTGTGTGTGTGTGCGTGTGCGTGTGCGTGTGCGTGTGCGTGTGCGTGTGCGTGTGCATGTGTCTGTGCGTATGTGTGTTTGTATGTGTGTATGTGCATGTGTGTATGTACAGTGTGTGTATGTGTGTGTGTGTGTGTGTGTGTGTGTGTGTGTGTGTGTGTGTGTGTGTGTGTGTGTGTGTGTGTGTGTGTGTGTGTGTGTGTGTGTGTGTGTGTGTGTGTGTGCATACTGATTACATGCATGACATGTTTGCATGGGCCATGACTGTACACATGCATGCATTGATTTCAGGTTTGTGGGAATGCGTGTACAAAAGTGCATATACATAATAATAATTATAATTCTAGTATTACCTTTACACACAGAGATCTATGCATATAAATACCAAATATAATACACCTATAGTTAATAATAAAAACTGGAAGACAATTTCCATTCTGAACATGTCTACTTTTCTGCATGTAAAGTAGACGTAATGGTACTTCAGGCTTTGTTATTTTGTATTACAGAGAAGACCTTTACATGCCACCAACTAGGGCTTCCATTACATATACTCTGGTCCTGACAATGTGCCAACTTGTCAATCTGTTTGTGGTAACCTGCCAGCTACCTATCCTTGCTACTGCAGTCAATGCCAGTCATACATTGCTGGGGCCATAAAGTAGGGCCTCCTAACATCTCTGGAGATACGGTTGTTTTCTTCAGCGATTTGGTTTTCATCAATTATGGGAAGCCTCTATTTACAAATGTGTAATTGCCATTACATCACTGTATTACTGAAAACATACATGAAATGGTGGACTTGATTGCTTTTATGTGTCCCAGTCTTCAAACTAGACAACTTAAAAAAATCTGTTGATGTTATTGACCTTTCTTTTGAGCGGCGCTTCTGCAGAACATTCACGAATGCTGCTATATGAGATTAACAAATTACTTTTCAGTCCATCAATACTTGGTAAAACTAATCTTACTAATTGTTATGTATTGGTTATCTTACTGATTGTTCATCATTTCTCATATTTATTTAATATGATCTGAATCAGGTATTCAGTTGAACAATTACCTGAACTGAACAGTAAATTATAAAGAATAAAAATTGTGTTTGAATGCAGCTTAGATAAGGCTGCCTATAGACCATTGTCAGTTTAATAACACACTTGATATTGATTCTGATGTCATATTTGTCTGCGTCTAGTCAGTAGTGTCATTTTCAAACAGTATGTATTCACTTGGATCACGACATAATTTTCTCCGTGTGATCATTAGTTAGTATAGTAGCGTCAACTCATGCTAGCCAGGTCCAAGCAGCCAAATTGGCTCATGCATATACTAGCCAGGTCCAAGCAGCCAAATTGGCTCATGCATATACTAGCCAGGTCCCAGCAGCCAAATTGACCTTGTTATTTATAGAGAAGAATTTTCACATTTCCAATTACCCAGTAATAATATTTGATTGGACTAATATAGATGAAGACATGACTCACCTCACATTCGGACCCTGCAAGCTCTGTAGACAGCACATGAAAAAGAAAACCAATAATTACATCATAATAATAAAATAATATTCAACATGTTTTGCAAAAAAAAACAGAAAAATATTACTGTCATATATAAATACTGTTAGTGACACAAATGAAAAAAAAATTGGAAAATTTCCAACAAATTAGAAATTAAACATAAATAAAATAAATTTATCTAGTAAATATAACATTTGCACTGATATCCCCAAACTGTCAGCATGTGAAATGTTATATACAGCGGCGTGAATATATTCACATACCACATTAACCGCAGTAAACAATGTGGCATTCTAGATTACTACCCAGCGCAAGCAGTTTGAGCACAGACCTCACAATAAAGAAAATGAAACGCTTTCAATGACGAACGTGATTTGCAATATCCTTGGAGTAATCCCATCTGTAGGTGATACTGACACCACTTCCAGTTGCAACATCACTTTCAACTCAAGCTGACATTCAGGTGATCAAACGAAAACATATGTTATGTTAGTTGCTGTTGACAGGAAGTGGTGAGTACCTGGCCAGGAACCAACAGGTGGCTTGTGTACCTGACAGGCAGGACAAGTACAGTCAGACCTGCCCACTCATGGGGATAGTAGACAGTTCATTTCCAGGAGTTAATTCAATATAATAGTGTTTGTTATGGGTATCAGGACCAGCCAAATGTGAAGATTTAGCTTTTGTAGGAGGCCCACAGGCCACAGGTGTTACTTCACAGGTTACAAAAATAGGCAAACTGAACCTTCAGAATGATCCAATTTATTAAATAAATATCTCATGCATAGTGACAGTGCCCTAATATAATATATTTATGTCTAGACGCAAAATAAAAAAGATCCATTGGCCCAAAGGACTATAGAATTAATCAATAAATAAAGCATAACAAAGGAAATAAATTAATGGTAATATATATATATATACATATATATATATCTATAAATATATAATTATACATAATATAAATATAATATATGTATTACACATATATATATATATAATAATATTATATATATATATATCTATATATAATTATACATAATATAAATATAATATATGTATTACATATATATATACATACAATATATATGCTGTATATATTATATATATATATATATATATATATATATATATATATATATATATATATATAATTATTATACCACCTACAACAGTTAGAATATGCCATGGTGTCATAAACTGAAGTAGATCTAACAGTAGCTAATGCTATGTCACAGACATGGATGCATATTTCTATCCTGAGCAGTGTTAAAAATGGATGAATTACTCAGGTTTCATATCCACATTCTACAAACAACAGGCAATAGCCATCTAAAAAATTAGTATTTCATTGCAACATTATATCAAGAAGTGAAACTGAATTCTACTGGTACATATGTGCAAACACTCCTGGAAAGTATAGCACAACATTAATTAGAGATTTACTTTGATTGAGTTAATGGCATACTTGCGATTGCTCTCAGACTAGTTCAATCAACACTGCCAAGTCACACGACTAAACACCAGTAATTTTGATCAACTGACTGAATGTCTTAGAACTGGGCCAAGCTGCAGCAATACCACACACTATGGACACGCTGGTGCCAAGATCATTATAGAAACGAGAGTTCACCCATAAATAGACACATCTAGTTGGCATGACAAAATAGTTCAGTGTCATCTATTTGTCAAACAGTTATTAACTTATTGGAGTTGACCGAATGCTAATTTTTAATTAAGCAGACATATACCAATCTCAGTGCTTTTTTCTTTAACTACATTGTTATAGGCTTGTAATGATTTTGTCTTAATAATAAAAATTAATGTACTAAATGTATATGATAAAAAGGTCTGGAAGTACCATGCTTGATTACATAACTTCTTATTATAAAATACCAATATACACATAACTAACAGATATAATTTTGAACTTTAAAAAAATGACTGAATTATAAACATATCTATACATTCTGTTGAGTTTGTCCCTGTCTCGACTAGATAAGGTGTCTCTGGCTTGACCTCCAAGGCCGAATAAGCAACAGACTCACTCAATATGATACCACTGACCACAGACTGGGTATTGATCCAAGCCAGTAGACAGATCAGCATCAGTGCCTATTGGGTCCACCAGGATGGTCAGTGTACAGCTCTACAGCACATTAACTGGACACCATTAGTGAGACCTGCTGGTCATGTCACACTCCTCCTAACACAGCTGTCTCAGATCTGGGGATCAGTTCACTAACGTTGTTAACAGCTCTTAAACAAGATATTGTACTTTAAAATCAATTTTGACCCTTAACAGAGATCTTGAATACATGAAACTGTTAACACCACGATGCACCAGCAGAACACTGTCACTGGTGTGTCATGGAAATAGTGTCCTTGGTACTATGGCAATGGATATTTGCGTTTTAAAAAACCCATTAAATTTAACAACAGATTTTGTTTAATGATGATTATTGATCATTCTGCCATTACTTGAAGCACCATCTCTAAGGATAAAACACTGGATATGACAACCGTGATGATGAACTTTCACATGACGTTCTCTTTTGAATTATTTATTAAATTTGTGTTAATTAGCTTATTATTTAAAATGATCACTTTTTACATTTATTGTTAAACTTGTGAGTGTGCTGACTTGAGACTGACGCGAAATTGAACTTTGAAAAACTTAATTTAGCTGCACTAAACAGCTGCACAAACACAAAATTCACCAGAAAAATGAAGCATAACACCATGGTCAACTTTTGTCCACATGGAAGGCAACTGCATGTTTTTGTGCATCTCCCTTGACTACTCTCTCTGGTTATGGAAGAGACACAGCTGTCTCTATTTACACCACACACTTAGTTACCAGTCAAGCTGGCAATACATTAGAGTGTATTCATATAGACACACCAGTAAGCTAGAAGCTACTGATGGTGAGAGACAGAAATAGAGGGAAGAGTTTCTGAGTGGGGAGTAAACAAACACACAGCCAGTAGTCCACAACTGACTGGGTGGACAGTGTCCAGGTGACCAGTGGTCAGTCTAGTACTCCTTTTCATTAAGGTACTACAAACCAAACGGGTGTCTTTGAACTAGGAGATTATCAACCAACTGAAAGAATTAATGCATAATTAAAGCTATATTAGAAATGAAATTATGTAGGCAGACTACCCCTGGTAAGCACTTTATGGGCAAATAATTCAGATTTATTTACCAAGTAAGTATACTAATACTGATACAATAAGATTTTGAGAAATGTTGTCATGTGTATACTGTATGTGTGTTTTTGGTAAGCCATTGAAACATATGTGAACAGACTCAACAGAGACATTAATATCTACAAATATTACACTGGAGAAGTAAATATATTACATATCTTATTTAAAATCGAGCCACAACATATATATAGGGCTATATATATATATATATATATATATATATATATATATATATATATATGTGTGTGTGTGTGTATATGTGTATATAGAAATGATGTAACCAGAATGTTTTGTGTTCTAACAGTAAACTGATGCTGTCAGGGGACACACATTTTTGTAGCATATCATACACTAACAAGAAACATATTCACAATTCTAATGACCACTAATAACTCTCATGATAATTGCCTTAGTGAATTTTCACATTTTACAGAAAATACACGCTTCTACTGCCAAAACTGTAACTAGTACAACAGACAGGTAGAACGCCAACACACCTGACGGACACATGAAAACACAGAAAGAAATTTCCACAACCGACACAGCAGGATAGCCAAGCTTCTGCCCGTTTTATGCTACACGTTACAGGTTAACCCTTTTTCCTCCATCCCCCGAGACTATCTGCCAGAGCTACCAGACATTGCACATGTCTTCCCAGCACAAGTGAAACCTCGTTAGGCCGAGAACCTCGGCGTCATATCCGCCGGTGGCCCTCCCTGTCAGGAGGGAGCCGTCTCTTCACCGGTGGTTATTGATTTCAGCACCCAACACGGCGCTGTATCTCTGCTTTATGTGCAGTTCGACAGAAATCAAACTATCTTTGTTGTGAATGGCCACAGTTGGACTTACGAGTCACAGGGCAGTGATAATCACACGTATAATGAATGGCTGTTATTTTAGGACCATGTTTCTCGATGGTTGCACAGTTTCAGCCAATGACTGCCATTTAGAACTGTAATGACATTATGGCACTGATTTGCATGACATCGACTTCCTTAAAATAAATGCTCCATAATTAGCCCCTTTGGCACACACCTGTTCAACTGAACATCACCTCATCTTCTACAGGAAGCATTCAGCCACACCGTAATCATATATTCAATAGCTGCAAGAGGATTAAACCATATTCTAATGACTGGGCTTGATGCTCTCACCACTGTGCTACAGCGCACCAGAAAACAGATGCTAACAAGGATTGGAAACCATCTACCTAACCTGTGGCGTCTGGGGGAGTAGTCAAGGTGACTTTGTATCATTCTCATTATTCAGCAACATAGCTGTACTACTTTTACCTCCTGCAACATCCCAACTGTCATCCATAAATTCCTCCCACAAACCACAGATTTATATGCATAAAACATATTTCTCAACAGCACGGTGTGTTTACGGAGCATACTTATTACCAAAAACACGAACATTTGCATTTCCACGGATGTTTCATTCGTGTCGCAACTCTCTCCACAGAGACTGCTCAAAGTAAAACCTCGAGAGATTGATCAGGATAATTGGTTTACACCGTCAACCAACAAAAGGCTGCAGGCAATAAATTGCTTCTCTTGAAACACAATAATTTTAGGTGTACGGATGACAGACATGGAAGGCAAACACTGCTTCACTTGTGGGGTATGACAGTGGATAAGTAGTTTACTTACATGGTTTGGCAGTTCACAGTTTTAGTTACAAGGTTTGGCAGTAGAGGGTGGGGACAGATCAGTAGTTTACTTACAGGGTTTGGCAGTAGAGGGTGGGGAAAGATCACTATTTTATTCTGACATTTATGACATGACTTAAGTATTAAAAATTAATATTTCATCCATATTTACCTCTCAAGAAATGTGTATTGAGTGGTCTGTATATTTTATTTATTTATTGTTCACTTATAGCCATTAGTGGCTACAGGTATTCTTTTTGTGGAATTTGTGCCAAATGGTCTTACTGTTTCTTCAGCATAGTACAGGTCCAACCCAGGCACTGTACATGACAGACTACCCAACATATTGCTGCCTTTTCTGTTCTGTCCTCAATGTGAAATGTGAATCAATAATGACTGAGTGTTGGTCGGCTAGTGGTACACTGGTACATCATATCACACAACTTGAGAATCCTTGCCAACTGTTCTGGTAGTTTGCTGATGTTGGCAGCCCAATGACACGTTGTCTTCTGCTGGTTCCTGTTGTGTTGTGTTGTGTTGTTTCCGTCTTCCTCTCAGGTTGTGAGAAGTTAAACAACCAAGGTTTGTATTCATTGGCTTTGAATGCTTCCTTGATGTGGTCCACCTCTGCGATCTTGTTCCCTTCTTCTGTCACCAGGCATTTGCCTTTTGGAGGAGTGTTATAATCACCCCTTTATCTTGGTCAAATCATCATCCTACAGACACATCAGTGTGATACATGTGTCTAGAAGGGCTAGTATTTTGTTCTGTCTGGTTCTACTGTGAATTTGATGCTCTTGTCCACTGAGTTCAGATGTTCTGTGAACTGTTCACCTTCACTTCCTTGTAGCACTGGGAGTGTTCCTTCCACATATCTCAGTCAGATTACCACCAGTCCAACTCCAGTCACATGATACATGTCATGTGACAGTGACACAAAACAACAACATAAGTCTGCTGAGAAACATTGCAGAATCAGTCAAAATATAGCCAACATATAGTAAGTTTCTTGAGAGATAATTTTTTTATGAACAACGAAAACAGCCAAGAAACTGAACTATCTGTCAATTGAAAGAAATTCCCGGGTTTTAATAGACAGTTACACTTTTTAATTATATAGAGGCTATACATGTATATAGACTATAACACTGAGAGTGTCACTCTATCTTCTCACCTGACACTCAGTGACCTCAGGTGCAACACATCCGTATGATCTACCTGGGATGAGTTTATGCTGGAATGACACATGGTGACAGTGACAGGAGACATGTCACGTCAACAGGTGAGACAACACACCAGTGGGTGACATGTGATGGCAGTGGATGACATGTGACAGCTGTTGGTGACATTTGATGGCAGTGGATGCCATGTGACAGCAGTTGGTGACATTTGATGGCAATTGGTGACATGGGACGGCAGTTGGTGACATTTGATGGCACTGGATGAAAAGTAATAGCAGTGGGTTACATGTGGCGGCTGTGGGTGACATATATGATTGCAGTGGGTGACGTATGACAGCAATGGGTGACTCATGACGGCCGTGGGTGACACATGACAGCGTTGGGTGACATGTGACATCAGTAGGTGACACATGGCGGTATTGGGTGACATGTGACAGTAGTGGGTGACATGTAATGTCAGTGGGTGACACATGACAGTACAGGGTGACATGTGACATCAGTAGGTGACACATGACAGTAGTGGGTGACACGTGACGGCAGTGGGTGACACTCGACAGTAGTGGGTGACATGTAATGTCAGTGGATGACACATGACAGCACTGGGTGACACGTGACGACAGTGGGTGACACGTGGGAGTAGGAGATTCGTTTACTGCCTGTGATCAATTGTTGTGGTTTCGACGCATTGTGCAACCGGCTTACGGCACTTGAGACTTCATTCATGAAACTCTTCAATAATTCATTGGGCCTGTCAACAGCAATCCTGCCCAAGTGTACCGAGGGTTGTGAAAGCACCACGTCCAAAGCACCGTCTACCTGCCACCGGCGGCCAGGTCATGCATTCTTGATGCTGTCCATAATAACATTATACTGTTAGATATGACCTTCAGCCATCTTCATGGTGCAGCACCATCACCAAGACCAAGACAGGAGTGTGAATGACCAGTGGAGGTGTCTCCCATGACAACTGGCTGATGCCAGGACAGTGCTACAGCACTGTGACACTCTAGATAAGCCCTGTGACAACCTGGGATACACTGCAGCTAGGCAGCAAGAAAAGCCAATAGCATAAAATAACCTGTAAAGAACTATGTCATCATTGCCAGGCAGTAGACATCCTGATAAATATGTAAAAAGAAACAATGAAACTGTGCCCACATTTCCATTTCAAATGTTGAAGGGTTCTTGTCAATTTTACTTTAAAATAAACCACTAATAAAAATGGCTAAACGGGTTTTAGAGGAATACTCCATATATAATGCTCCATATGTGCACATTGGTAGCATGCAAAACAATTTGAAGTAGTAAATAGTTATTGGTCACAAAAGTGCAGTACTTGCATTTTAATGAACAGTACCAACAATGCATGACCACAGGGTTCTGGACTTGGGTACTTTCATGGCCCCATGCAGAATACACCCGTTGTGAGGGATCAGTGTCTGGCATTCATACATAGAGAGTTCTGTTTCACAGACAGAACTCTGAATGAAGGGCAATACTGACTACTTGGGGCACATGTAGCTGTACACCCCATGCGGAGTACATTAAACATGAACTCCAGGCACCCCAATGAAAGAGCACAGATCTTGTCAGCAACCCTTGTCTTGTCAACCATCAGTGACCACAAACAGAATAACAGAATAAAGGCAGCCCCTGGGTCGAAATAGTCATAGTCCGGTAGTCTTAGGACTACCAGAAACTTGGTCAGACTACCAAAGATGATGACAGCAGTAGTCCCATGGATTACCACAAAATTTGGGGGGGAAATCAGATTTTGTGTTTGTCATGTTATTTTGCTTAAATCTGGGCCACATGTATATCTGAGGATTACCAGATTTCCCAACTAAGTAGTCCTGCTGACTACCAGAAATTGTGGAGTTATTTCTACCCCTGAAAGGTCACCATGAGGTTGATGAAGATAATGGACATATGAGAAAAAAGCTGCCCTGAACCAAGATGGCAGACAGGAGCTCCCAACATCAGCCGACTGTGTCACATGACATTGGTCATGTGACATGTCTTCAGCAAAACAAGCCATATTCTGGATGTTGCTGATGAAGACTTGGTGACTCAAACACAAATTCTAGATTTATGTCAGGTCAATTAACAACTAGATAATAAAACAAGTGAAGAAACTGGAACTATTACTACAAAATTTAACCGATTACAACACCATAAATTGGATATGATTTTTCTCCTGTTATCGAACTGCCAGCAATACTCATTGTCCAGACTTAAATATCTGGCTGTACTTTCAGTGAGATTTGAGCTCACTTTATGTGCCTGACAGCCTGACACTACATGACGTAAACAGTCATTTTAGTGCACCTTTGTTGCATAAATAACATCCATAATTAATTATACATACATGTATATTAGGTGCAGCTGCCTGGAACTTGAGCATTGAGCAAGTTTATCACCCCAATTACTCCTGTACCACGTCACTTGTTACTGCTGTGTGAATGAGTGCAATTGATTCTTGCTTCGTCATTTATAAAACCAAACCTTACTTAAGTTGACTCTAGCTATAGTCAGAGATAGACACCTACAGATATATTGGAGTAAACCTTCCCCTTGGATACAGAAGTAACAAAGTTATGGGTCTTTTGGTTATTTGACTTCCTTTTTCTTAAGCTAGACCAATCAGTGAGCTATTTAATGACATTGTGAGTTATGTAATATGGAACCAAAAATTCAAATCCAGCACCACAAAGACCACATTATGTCTATATACAAGTTACAAGTGATCACCATACCAAGTGAAACCATACCATGTGACCATCATACCAAGTTACCACTATGCCAAGTGATCACCATGCCAAGTGAAACCATACCAGGTAACCATCATACCATGTGACCATCACACCAGGTGACGATTATGCCAAGTGATCACCATACCAAGTGAAACCATACCATGTGACCATCATACCAGGTGACCACCATGCCAAGTGATCCCCATACCAAATGTCCACTATACCAGGTCACAGTCATACCAGGAAAAACCATATTGGGTATCACCATGTCGAGTACCATCATGCTAGGTGATGAGCAATTTTTACCATACCAGTTGATCTCCATACCAAGTGACCATCAGAACAGGGGACAACCCCACTAAGTAGCCGTCATAACAGGTGACCTGAATTTTCAGTTGCAAATGACCACTGATCATAACACCAATATCACAGCATTCACAGATACGTGTTGCACTTTCTCCAATGAAGGGACATTGGCATAATTTATCCAAAATAAGTAACATTATCTCGCAATAACACGTTCACCACAACACAGGTTTTATTACCTTGCGTGCAATTATATAATTTATTGTGTTTCTTACATGACAGTTAAATATCGACACTAAGGATAATGTATCTCGTTAAACCATTGCCGACGTTAGGATGAATAAGACAGTCTGTATCCCACCCAGCATGGACAAAGAATTAATCCTTTGTCTGAAAAATAAGTATTTAATAATAACAACAATAATAATAACACACACCCATTAAAATAATCTTTCTTCGAACGCATGTAATTACTCAGATTTAATTCCAAGCCAAGTTGCAAAAATACAGTTGTAATCCTCAAACCACGAGGTATCACCCTGGAGGATTCTTATTTGATTTATGAGAAAAACCTAATTACGATAGTAATGAATACAGGACTCTAAATTGGCCATTTGTGTGCTATACTTCTGAATGATGGCTCATGTGGATTTAGATGTAATAAACTTGGTACAGGCTCATTTTTGATATATTGAATGTTTTCAAGAAGAAACAAATCAACAGTGAACGGGTCCACAGAGATCTTTCATTGGGGACGCTCGGAGCTTTCAGTGACATTTCCACTTTCAAGGCCTGAGTGGACATAACTAGATAGCCACAGACAGGTCAAGTTAATATAGGGAAATGGAGACTACACTGAACAGTCATAGTCTACATAGTAAAGTTGTTTTATCAACAACAAAAACGTGATATAAAATCATAAAGTTTTGTTTTGCGTGCATGACTAATTTACATCAGATTTTACAATTGTCTATTTTCTATTAATTGTCTACTGCAGTAACTAAATATCAAGTAGAATTCCATGTTACTTCCTTCTTTATTTACAGCCTACAACATACATTATAATTATGACTACATATATTCTGCATGTTCAATGTTGTATACATAAAGATGTAGTTAATGAAGAATGAGATTTAACTTTGACTTAAGTTGACGCCAACAATCTCTGGTCACAAACTGCCAGAGCAAACGGCTTTTAGCAAAATAAAATGTGTTACCACTCCATAGGTGCCCTGGTGAACTATCTATAGTACTTTTACTTCAGTACCACAGGTACGGCTAGCAGTCAGAGTCATGTCCCAACATATGTCATAGCCAATACACAAACATGTCTAGTTTATTGTCTACCTACAGGTGACCAAAAGATACAACTTTGCAGCCCACACATTTTTTGATAGGCATGTGCTGCTATAATGCTATTGCAAAGTAAATTATGATTGATTGATTGATTATTTGACTGTTTGTTTGTTTAATTGATTGTCAGTTGATTGGTAGACTGACTGATTTGTACCCATTATGTTTTGTATATACCAAACACCAATAAACCCAACTGCAGTATCATTGGCACAGATATGGTTAATTAGTTTAGTATAACAAGATTACATGTTGATGTAATTGCACTTTATATTTTGAATAATGCCTATCTATAAAATATTGACTTTAAAAGGGTTTGCTCACATCATATGAGTAAAGCAACCATGCAGTAGAGATGTGTCTAATCCAGAGCTGCTTTCACAAGAACATTGCCTACTTAAAGGTTAACAATCACTATTGATTACCCCTAGTTCAGCTGTACAAGGAACAAGTCCATACAAATCCCTTGTGAAATTCAAACCCTACAACATCAAATAAGGGGAATTAACACCCTATACATGTCTGCATGTTTCTACATGTTATGTACAACTATGTAATACACATGTATTGATGTTTTGTGAAGTATTTCTAAATGAATACGTGCTTCTCAAATTGCATATTCTACTTAAAACAAAACAAACGCATCCTTAAATAAACAAAATGTCCACAATTTCTTGCATTTGTCTAGTACTTTCTGTATATATTTAGGCAGACTCTGATGCTGCCTATTTGCCTTCCTGCTATGCTGTCTATGGTGGACCGGTACATAACACAACACTGATCATTGACACAAAATATTGTGTTCAACCCACACTTCAACAAGACTGGAAAATGTAGACCAGGTCTTGCATGACATTTTAAGGAGAAAAATCAAGTGAGAAAATCAAAGGACCAACAAAAACATCCATTAAATGAAACTTGCCCTGAACCAAGTGCTCCTACCAATCCTTGTCATGCTTATATCATGTGAATTTTGAATAAATCTAGTGTCTATCGATAAACGAATGTCAAATATTAAAATCACATGCACACAGCATCACTACATCACTGACATCAAATATCATTGAGATTTCATGACTTTATTATACGGTAATGATAAATATTCATCTCCGATTTCTTTAACATCCATCTGCTTTTATATGTATGTCTGTCAGAATAACCATACATTACTGGTACGTTGTATTCTCCTTCAACTATTTCATGTCCTTCTGTTATGCACTACCTTTAGTTCATGCCATTGCCCAAATTACACATCACTTATTTATGACTTCCTGACATTTGACAAATCTTCACAAGCATTCCCAATTTAGATGGAGATTACACCAATATGTAAATGTCATAAACTTCTTTGCATGTAGCTCCCTTAATGTTAAACTACTGCAATTATTAGCCTCATGCAGCTGATCTGGATCGTTATAAGTCAACCGTTTCTTAGTCATTTAACCGCCAGCACTTGTCTATAGATCATTATCAGGACGTGTGTCACAGTTATAAATAACATTTTATACATTCTATGTGTCACTAAGACTTCCATTTATAAACACTGTTCACATGATGTAATTCATATAAAAAAGTGCACCCCTACAAAGGTACATCAAATCAGAGAAGTAAAACATACGGTAGTTACGGAAGATTTTACTTGTATTAAAATAAGCCTGCTGAAAGTATTCACAGGAATGGCAGGTCAGCATTCATGAAACACAAAACCAAAAGCATGTGTCAGAAAATAAAAACTTATTAGAGTAATAAATGTTTGCAGTACATTCCCAGTAACACTGTGCACATTGAGATTTTCTCCCACCTAAAATCGTGCTCATTACTTATCCGTTTTTATGTTGTACACCACTGATGTTCTGTCACATTTCTACTGTAAGGGCGTGATCAACAGTATCATGTATCTCATTAACCAAAACAATAATTTAACAATGTATTGTTCGTCTTCATGCTACAGTAGTTATATAATTTTGATAACTACATTGGACACCAGTGTGTATTTCATGTTCATTCCACGTAGATCTCAAAACCAATGTTTTCAAAAGCATAAAACATCTACGCAATAACAAGTGATTCACATTGCGTATACTACATCAGATTCATTGTTAAATTGAATATAATATTATCTCAAATCAAGTATGTTACTCCCAGTTATCAATGCAATAAATACCATCTTTATTCACTATAGTTCTAGTGTTTATTACATTATTTTCTTTACACACACACATATATATATATATATATATATATATATATATATATATATATCACAGGCACAAGCACACATACATACAATGATAACATCAGTCATACATACACAAACACCCTCCCACACACACAAAGTCACAAAAACACACACAATCACAGCCGTCTTTGCCCCACACTCACTACACATTCCAGACACATTCAATGAGGGCATATTCACCTGGAAACAATGCTCTTGACCCAATTCTATTTATACGCCACCACGCTTGCCTGCTCACACAAAATGGCCTCAACTTAATATATGTATCCGCCAGTCTGGTCAACCAAGTGAGGTACCGGTCACTACCCTGGTGTAACCCTGCAGCCTTTTCTCTTGTGTGGTCATCTTGATGGCACACAAACAACCCAGTGGGTCTTTGGCCGGGTCACAATCAAATTAGTCGCCCTCTATACTCAATGACAACGATATGTCAATACACAAAACCAACAATCGAGGGAATAAAACTGCTTCAGACATCAGTGAGAATTTGTACTGAAGCTAATCTTACAAGATACATGCATTCAACAGTTTTATCACTATTTTTGACCTGTTTATATTCAGGCTTTTCTCGGTAACTTTCAGATACACCTTTGGATTATCTGGGAACCAATACTGCCAGAAGCCACACAGTGACCCACTGACTTTAGGCAGTGGTTAATAACCAAAGTGTGACATAGTTAACTTGAAGTCATCATCCACTGTGTACAGACAAGTCCCAAGGTTGGGAGAAGGCGTTGGCATGCAGTTTCTAGATCTGCTTGTCTTGTCTATCCTCTGCCACATGATACCCTTTCAGAAAGCATCTACCTGGTAGTTCGTCTCGCTATAATCTCACTGGGCTCCCTCTAGATTGTTTCGCTTCATAGGGCTTCCAGGTATAGTGTTATGCAGAGACCCGTCCACCCATCATTTGGATGAGTAAAAACCACTGTGGACTGTGGGTAGAAATATGGTGGTGGACAGGTAAAAAAAATGAAGGTGCAAAAAGGGTGTTCCAAAACCGTAGATATTGTCAGTTATGCCTTAGAAGTGAGTGTAAATGGTGTCACATACAGACACATTTTAAATTTTGTAAAATGGCTTAACAGTTAACATCCACGTGTCCACCAAAACGTGTGACTGGCAATAATTTGGTCCTGCATAAAGCCCTGTAAATTCGAGGTGGTGATATGCGATTTCCATCAGTTAATTTGTATTTGACTGATGTACGGACAGTACGGTACAGTGTACTTCCATTTTCTGACTTGTTCAATCACGTCTATGACCTTTGTCTACTCTATTTCTCAGATGTTTGCTTTTCTGTCTTGATATGTATCGTTTAACTGACAAAGGACAGTTAAACGATAAACCTTGTAGGTGAATGACCACGTTTCTATGCCATATGTCATTGCTGGAAATACAATGAACTGTAGACCTGAAGTACTCTTGATTAAATAAACACTGATTCGGTTGAGTGAACACATAGTTCAATGATGTTGAAAGCTGAACTGGGATTAGTGGCCTATATTTGCTATTCTGCTGACACACTGAACTGAATTAGAAGACAATTCAAGTAGCTCTGGCAGACAATTAAAGGATTACCACCTAGAAACACATGTTGACAGGACACACAATTAAGTGCCCTTTCAAGTCAGCTGTGTCCAGGCCTGCAAATGTTATTTATGCAAAATCAAACTGCACATTTTCTAGTTTATCATATGATTTTTTCTTTTATTACTGTAAGTACACACTGATCACATTATTACGTTTTTATGACATTTTATTGGACTAACTGTGATATGCTCACATCAGCATAATTGCACCAAGTTGGCATACATGTCTTGTTTTGAAAAAAGGAATCAAGCATTTTGCTTTTTTCATGCTTATTGTTGACTGTCCACCATGATTTGAATGTATATTTCCTGTGTTTGTATTAAATATTGTTTCGCACAATCAGTCAATAAAGCAATCATGACAATCAATAATCATAATTCTGAGCAGATAGTGCCAGATACACAAGATAACTGGGAACTTTAACTAGTTAAATATCAAATTACCTGATGCATGTTAACCATGTTTGCTAGAAAACTGTCTTATCTTGGCTTACTACAATGTCAATGAATGTGCAAAAAACACTAAGATTGAGATAAATCTAGTAGCTAGCATATAGAAAAAACTATTTACTACAAGTTTTTTGCAAGCTAATAATTTTTGTATGTATAATAAATATTATATCAGATGCAGCAATGTTCCGTTGATGGCCGAATTCAGTTCTCAGAGGCATCAGCATTGAATGCCATCCCACCAGAAGTTACCTCCCCACACTCATGATGTGAATACAGTCTCAGTGGCGTGTCCCGGTGGACAAATCAACCCATTCTGTGTAAAGGATTACTGCCATTTCTGGCTAATGGTATTGCTGGGTTCACATTCTCTCGGTTTAACCATACAGTGGACCAGTGCGTAAGTAGTTGATCTGGTGAAACAGTGATTGTTGTGTCCCTGTCACTAGCCAAGGACGTACACTCTGTCACTCTGTCACTCTGTCACTCTGTCACTCTGTCACTCTGTCACTCTGTCACTCTGTCACTCTGTCACTCTGTCACTCTGTCACTCTGTCCCCATCCTATCCTCCTCTCTTAGACTTAGAGGTCCAACAGAACTCTAACTTTTCATTCATGTCAGCGTTTTCCTAGAAATCCTTGTTTTATAATAAGTTTCTGTCCATACTATTATATGCAGCTTGTTCCAACATGTACATTGTCTACATAGCTTTATGTAGAGACCCGTCCACCCGTCATTTGGACGGGTAAAAAATGAAGGAGCAAAATAAGGTCTTCCAAAACCATAGATATTGTTAAGTGAGTGTAAATTATGTCACATGTGTGTTTGTAGTCCATTTTAGGTCATCAGACGTGTTAAAAGTTCGTAAATTGGCTTCACATCCATGTGTCCACCAAAACATGTATGACTGGCAATAACTTGGTCCTGCATAAAGCGCTGCTTCCTGATTTCAGTTTAAAACTACAGCTGTGCAGTTGCAGGTATGTTGGGATGCTGTATATCTTCAGGAATGCTGTATGACACAAACTGGTAGGACAGATTGTCCAAATAACATTTAACAAATGCTTATTGCATATTCTTGGTATGTCATTCAATGTGTTTGACAGAAATTTACAGATACTTTATTGTAATCGATGCTTGACACATTCCGACTGGACATCTTTTCTACCTTCACTGTCATATGCCAGTGTGGTGCTGTCATATTTCTAGAATTGCTTCGCAAAAACATGCAAACATCCAACTGGCAATCACACATGATGAATGGGAGATAAAAACCAACCAGACTTGTCATTTGTCCTGTTTTGCTAATACTAATTCCTTGAATTATGTGAATAATCAATAGACAACTTGCGGTGATCTGTACTGAAAATAGAACACCGGACTTCGTGCTCTGAGTCGCCCTACAACACTAAAGCCCTTTAACAAATAACCAATCAATAAACAGATTGAAATAAATCAATTTAAACGTTAAACCATCCTTCAGCATGGACATTTCAAGAGAGCTCAGTGGTGATGGAATAGAATTTTCAAGATGAATGAACTAGCTATGCCATAATTAAATGGCAGCCGGTGCAGCCAGTGCCAGCAGAGAAATCAATAAGAACAGCCGATGACCCACAAAGTGGCCCCCATCTGATTTATGTTAAAACCTGATTAATATGCATAAGGAACCATGGTATATGGTGTTGGTGATGATTTGCGCAATGTTGACTGAGTTCTCCTTGGAAACTGCACAGATATGACAACCAACTTAGAATTGTAAATTAAATATTCAGTTTCTTTAGCACCTCAGTGCACATATTGCATGTTTGTACTTGGAGAACGTCACTTGTGGCATTCCTGGTTTATTCATCTGGCAAATTACATTGGTTTGTAAAAAACTTCTTTGATCCTCTCTTAATGTAATTTTTAGATTGATTCATTTAACATTTCAACTCCAGCAGTCATGTCAGAATCTACATGCAAACATGAATGAACCTGATAAATAAAAAATACACACAGACAGTGTTGATGGTTATAGCTTTATCTAGAGACCCATCCACCTGTTATTTAGAGAGATACATTATTTTGGGCAGGGTAAAATACGTGACTGGACAGGTAAACACCTGAAGAGTAATAATCTTATTTAATCTATATTGTAAATCAGACTGTAAAAAATACATGTATTCAGTCATACTTGTGTGTGCACTGAGGATTGTGTACATAGGTATACATGTACATATATTTTACAATCTGTACATATATACATTACGCAGTACACATCAAAACTGGTTTGTGCATGTGAGTGTTCAAACACACACGTCTACCAAACCATTTGTGGACTGGCAAAATGTTGACACAGCATAAACCGTTGCATATATCTAGCATAAGTATAAAAACTTACTTTTGGATTGATATCTGAAGAAAAAAACAGTAACAATTTTATTGCTTTCTTCTTCTTCAAATATCAGTCCGAAAGTTTGAACTTTAAATATAATTATGATTGAGGCAATTCTATTGTGCACAGTTGTTATGACCATTCGTTTATAAAACATGATTGCAATTAGATTCAGTTCGAAGCCTAATCAATTAATATAAATGAAGTACAATATAATTTCAAACCAGAACCAACAATACACAACTAGACCTCACCCTGCCTGCAAATTACACTTGTTCATGTGACGTTACGAACTAATAATCTAACATAACTCTTTCTGGCAGTGAAATTTTATGTTAGTCCAACATGACAACTAAATTGTAAACAAGTGTGTGGTTACTGTACACTGCTGCCAACTTGCATTTTATTTAGTGGTGTTACAGGAAGTCAGGTGTTACTGTCATAATATATATTTATATGACACATAATGTAGGTGTGCTTAATGGGAATACCTCTGGCTAAGTTCCAACATAGCTCTCGTGATTCACTGACATAAATAATATGTATGTAATAAATGTAGCTGCCTTCTCTCTATCCAACCATATTTAGCCAACTAAACATGCACCTGGGCCTATGTATAAGTATATATACTTACTACATTATTATCTATAAACCTAAAGGATGTAGGTAAATAATACTAGCCTGAATTACAATATCAAACACTGAATGAAATCGGCCAAGATATGAAACAATTTTAACATATTTGGCCAGCTGGAGGTAGGGCTGATTACATATTTACCCCCTGGTACTAAGTTGTCTTATTGGAACACATGGAAATAATATGCCTTTATCGTGCTACTGCCGTCTTAATTTGGCCATGTTTGTCTTGGTCCAATCTTGTGGTTGATAATACTCGTTCCAGAAGTAGAAGTAATTTGTGTAAAACAGTACTCTAGCGTACATGGATAGTGGCCATTCATTATTAACAAGAGTGTGGTCGGATGGGTATCATATGGATTTCCTTGATGCTCAATCTTTGATATTGGGTATGAGTCGTTGCATGCATGGTGTCTACATTCACCACTAGAGCCCGTTTAGCAATGAATGCGGTGAAGATTAAGAGGCTGATTCAGTTAACTTCTGTACTTTCGAGATGGGCATGACTTGCTACGTCCTCTCTCTGTCTCTGTCTCTCTGTCTCTCTCTCTTTCTCTCTCTCTATGCGTGAGCATTTCCACACTGCACAATGAAGCTTTTGACAGCAGTCTGCATGGAATCTGATATAGTGTAATAGTGAATAGTGACGGTGTGGACAGAGTCTGATAGCGGTATACTATGATACATGACAATGTCACTGTTTTCTTCTTCACAATCATGCAAGGACGTTACCTCTATCCTGACCGAGGTACATTCCACGGTTTGCAAGTGTACATGTACATAAAAAATAAAACCAGTTTTTCATAGCCAAATTTAAATTGCAGTAAAAAAAATTTTTTAATGAAGAGTGACAGTGATTGAGATGACACTTGACACCCACTCACTGACTAAATATAGCAACTGTCACTGTCAGTGACAGTGTCAAAGATGAGCATTGCATTGCGATTTATATTGCATGATTGTCAATGTCAGTGTCACTGAATGACTGATGAGTGATGTGAAAGTGTAGACGTCGTATATATAGTCGAAATCGTAGATACCAAATTGCCAAAATCTGTATCGAATACACTCCACAAACGTATATTATTCACTAGCACTGCTTTCTGTCAGATAGTGACGGTAAACACCGAGAGAGAATCGACAGCGCACACTCACCGTCAGCCCCGCGTATGGCGAGGACGCTGCCATCCTTGCCGAGCTGGACGGCATGAAGGCCGCTGAAGCGAAAGCATTCGGCCGGCGACTGCTGCCACAGATCCTGAAGGAATCGCGCACACTTGTAGCAGATTGCCCACGCCTGTTCCTCGTTCAGCGGGTTGTTGAAGGCACCAAGGATGGTCTGCAGGGTCAATTTTTCCATCGTTCCGAAAATTCTGTCGTTTCGATGCTCATAATTTCCGGTGTTTTTAAAGAAACGGTCGTGATTCCGTCACACGCCGACTCTCATTGCTTTGGTTGTGTACAACGCGACGGACAGACACGTGAACAAACATATCGCCAGAGTGCTGACGTCTAGCGGACAAACTAGAGCTATATGTCATGAATTTTAGGGGTCGACGTCTGTTAGATGAAGCTCTGTACGCACGCATTACTAAGGAGTAAGGACCACCACATGTTTTGCGGGAGCTGGAAATAAGATTAGCCCCAAATATTTATGGAAGGAGTGTGCATTTTGTGGTGTAAATGTTTTTGGTGGGGACTGGATGTAGGTTTAGCCCCGCAATATTTGTGAGGAATTTGACATTTTTGGAGTCTAAAGTTGGAGGTGATGCTTAGAGGTTTTGAAAACATAAGCAGTTAAAACAATTTGAATATTTGTCAGTCACATGTCACAGGCCAGTTATTCAATGATAATAAAAAAGAGTCTACACTCAGCACAGACAAAATATCCATATTTTAAAGAAAGTATATGATACAAATACGTTATGTTGACTAATGTTAGAATATCTCGCAAACACAAAACATGACAATAAAAAACAAATGAATTGTTTATTTATGCAGCTCAGATGCTGTCATATTGACATATTTTCAAATGTGACATTTCAAAACACAATGTACAATCAACAGATGCTAGTTCATATGTGACAATCAGTAAATGATCAAACAATTCAAACTAGTTGCTCATACAAAATTCATCTTAGATATATAATATATTACGTTTGAAATGCTAAACACATATCTTAGGAATTCACGCTGTAACATTGATATATTACTGGCAATTGTTATATTGTAAATATCTGTAGTGGAAAAAATGTCACCACAGAAGCGTGAAGTCTGTGATAGAGAAAGTAGGTGAACCCAGTGGTGAGACTTAGGCGGACCCAATAGGTGTAGCAGTGGTGAGACCTAAAGTAGGCGAACCCATTAGGTGGAGCAGGGCGGAGACCTTTGCAAACCCATTAGGTGGAGCAGGGCGGAGACCTAGGCGAACCCATTAGGTGGAGCATAGGTAAGACCTAGGCAAACCCATTAGGTAGAGCAGTGGTGAGACCTAGGCAAACCCATTAGGTAGAGCAGTGGTGAGACCTAGGCAAACCCATTAGGTAGAGCAGTGGTGAGACCTAGGCAAACCCATTAGGTAGAGCAGTGGTGAGACCTAGGCAAACCCATTAGGTAGAGCAGTGGTGAGACCTAGGCAAACCCATTAGGTAGAGCAGTGGTGAGACCTAGGCAAACCCATTAGGTAGAGCAGTGGTGAGACCTAGGCAAACCCATTAGGTAGAGCAGTGGTGAGACCTAGGCAAACCCATTTGGTAGAGCAGTGGTGAGACCTAGGCAAACCCATTAGGTAGAGCAGTGGTGAGACCTAGGCAAACCCATTAGGTAGAGCAGTGGTGAGACCTAGGCAAACCCATTAGGTAGAGCAGTGGTGAGACCTAGGCAAACCCATTAGGTAGAGCAGTGGTGAGACCTAGGCAAACCCATTAGGTAGAGCAGTGGTGAGACCTAGGCAAACCCATTAGGTAGAGCAGTGGTGAGACCTAGGCAAACCCATTAGGTAGAGCAGTGGTGAGACCTAGGCAAACCCATTAGGTAGAGCAGTGGTGAGACCTAGGCAAACCCATTAGGTAGAGCAGTGGTGAGACCTAGGTCAATCTGGGGACAATGAGGATAAGCCGAGTTGATAACTTCCCAGTGTCCTCACTGGCCACCATCAGAGCAGCTTTCCAGTTTTCCTACTCATTTCCCCCAGAGCATCTGCAGGACACTCACTCTATGGACAGACAGGCAATATGATCTGTCTTACCGGTGACTAATAACTTCATCTCTTGAGGTTATCTTTTTCACTGGTGACAAAGTCACTTAATCTCAAGCTTATCGCTTCCCGCTTCTCGCATTAA
This sequence comes from Oasisia sp. SBJ-2009, assembly GCA_964017155.1. Lineage (NCBI taxonomy): Eukaryota > Metazoa > Annelida > Polychaeta > Sabellida > Siboglinidae > Oasisia > Oasisia sp. SBJ-2009. The sequence goes on along the minus strand of OZ024862.1, from coordinate 41,921,560 downwards.
AGATATTTCATCTTTTGAGATTATCTTTCTCTCTGACAATAAAGACACTTAATCCCATGAGTTTTCAGCATGTCTATTCCACTGGCATCTGGAGGTAAAGATACTTCATCTCTTGAAGTTACTAGCATCTTTGCTACTGGCAAAACATACACTATCTCACTAGCAACAAAGACACTTCATCTCTTAAGGTTACCTTTCTCACTCGTCACAAGACACTTCATATCTTGATAGTTGATATTATCTTTCTCACCAGCGACACAGATATTTTTTTCATCTTAAGTTATCCTTCTCTCTGATGACAAGACTTCATCTCTTGTTGTTATCTTTTCCACTAGCAATAAAGAATCTTCATCTCTCAAGGTCACTGTTCCCATTGCCCAAAGACAGTTTCTCTCTTGTGGTTATCTCTCACTGGCAAGAAAGACACTTCGTCTTTCGGGGGCATCTTCAACGTCAGTGATAAAGAAATTTCATCTCTTGCTGAGACCAAGTCTCACACTTTTCTCTAGTTCGTACTGTCGATGGTCTGTCCTAGTGAGGAATGCTTGCCTTTCAAGGTAACTGAAACGAAATGGAATTTTATTACAAGTGTTGGAAATTTACAAAGACAATTTTACATCCAGCTTCATGTATGCTAGCAGTATGAAAATAAGAAAAATACCAGTGGTGGATTTAACCAACACAAACAAATCTTACAATCTTACTCAATGTTCTGTGTAAGTGATAACATGTCTTAGCAACCCCTGTCAGGTATGTGTTTAATTTCAAATACTAATGTTTATTATTTGTTAACAATTTAATGAAATTCATATAAATTGTATCAATAAAAAACTCATGTCCTTTTCACTGAACTGTGTTTTATTTGGTATTAGGTTATGCATTCAAATTTCAGTTGTCACTGGCCTGCTATCTTTAGTTAGAATTAGCTCCGATGATCCCAGGTTCGCTCCCATCTACTCACCCCTCCTTGCCCCGGTTGTGAACCTGCAGCTCTTCCTCCAGTCCTTCTTCCTGCTTGAACTTGTTCCAATCCAGTTGGGACTTCTCCTGTACGGGCAACATACAACACAGTCAGCAGAAACAACACACAACGTACAACACGGTCAGCAGTAACAACACAGTCAGCAGTAACAACGCACAACGTACAACACAGTCAGCAGGAACAAAACACAACATACAACACAGTCAGCATTAACAACACAGCAACGTACAACACTGTCTGCAGTAACAACACACAACGTACACCATGGTCAGCAGTAACAACATAGCAATGTACAACACTATCAATAATAACCACACAGAAACATACAGCACGGTCAGCAGTAACAACACAGCAATGTACAACATAGTCAGCAATAACAACACAGCAACGTACAACACGGTCACCAGTAACAACAGAGCGACGTACAACAGTATCAGCAGTAACAACACAGTTATACAAGTGTCTCATTTTGTTTATATTGTTGTAATGACAATATTATGAAGGCTGAATGAAATAATTCTTGTAATTATGTCAAGATAAGCAATACTAATACTAATAAGGTAACCTTCTATTGTGCTTAAATCCTTGGAAACTATGCTTAGAGGTGCATCATGACAAGAGTTGGTCAGCCTCAAAAACTCTATCTGCACAGAACTGCTACCTGTCAAAACGCACAGAGTGATTCACTCACCAATGTGCTGATTTTCGGTTTCTTTCCGAGCTTGCCAAGTAGGTTTCCCAAACCCCCGCCAGGTCTCTTTGCCCTGCCAGCCAGAAACACATTGATGAACAACACATGGGTGCATCTGCTCAACTGATTAAGCATCTGCATTTGAGAAAGACATGTGATTAATAGGTGCAGAAATTTGTGATTTGAAGTATGCAGTTTGCACGTAGGAAAAAGGGACATTGTTGAGAATCAACATTTCTTAAAGGTATTGCAGTTAACTCAGTCGCTCTTTAATATTACCAATAATGCTTGTGAATAAATAACTGCCTAGGAACAGACTGTCTCATCTTGATTTGAATATATATTTCACCCATAAAATGATATCAGAAATACTGTATACAGATGTGTATGCGTTTGGGTAATAAATCCTTGTTTTGATGGCAAAGAAGTGGCAGTCATGTTGAACTGAAAAACAAATGGTACTGCCCTCTTGTACAGCTTCAACAGTACAGCAATTACAACTGGGGTTGAGAGAGATGTACTTCTTCAATACATGTTGGTGTCGGTCAGACTACTAGGCAGTTCATTTGAGAAGTCAATATCAATGCAGGAGAATTAGGACACAAAGTAGGTAAATAGATATCATATGCTCTAAAAAAGATTAATAATGCATTAAATGTTCCCAGAAATGAGGGAGACATTATACAAACAAACAACTATTTGCCGTACCCAGAGAGTACTGCAGGTGATGCCTTGCCCTCCGAGTTTGAGACATCCTTCTGGTCCATTTGTTTGGCTTCTTTGGAGTTGACATCTACTTCTTTTGTTATCCTAAACAGAAGAAAAATTTAGATGTTTTATACATTAGCGGCAAATATGTACGGCTGCTGTGAAGACTGAGAATGTCTACATATCAAAATTCAAACATCATAGGATATTAATTAACAGAGTAAATATCAGTCATCCGAACTAACTCTAAAGTGTCCAGAAGTAAAGAAACAAGCAAGAACTAATAAATACTTCATTACATGTAAATGTGTATTCCTGCAGTATTTTAAATTGTGTAAAATAATCTTTGACTCACCATTGTGTGTGTGTGTCTGTGCGTGCGTGTGCGTGTGCGTGCATGCATAAGTTGTCGACATATGGATGAAAATGCAAAGCAATAAAGTATGCCTAACAATTTCAGTGACCGTACTCCACTGATCACCTGTTTTACCAAGAAGTGTCAAACAGGCGATTGCACCTACCTTGGTATCTCATTTTTCAATATCTACTAATATTGGCTAGTGTCCATGATACCATTTTAAATTGATCAATAAGATAAATCATTACATAAGGATAATGTTGGTTTTTCAATTACACTTAGTTTTGTTTTAGTCTCACAACAAAAATCCAAAACATGAAAATACATCCAAAACACAAAACTTGTATGGCCACCATGCAAAATGTGTGAAATTAAAGACTAAAGTGAATGTTTTTTGGCTGAATAGGAAATTATTTATTCTTCCAATAAAAGCTAATAGTTCATAACTTTCATACTATAAGTAGTTTATTATTTTATTTTCTTGAGATGTAAGTTCAATTTATATCATACTTTATTATTGTTATGTTATAAAACTAGTGCAAAGAACTTTTGATGATGACTACAACCTATAACAAAATTCATAATTTACTGATATTGATAATATATGAAAAAAAAATATTTGTAATAGATAATTACTTGACAGTTTCTCCAGCGAAGTCGAACTCCTGTGTTATTGTGACCTTGGCCGGTTTCTTTGACAAGGTATTATTACTGTTTGGTGCTGTTTGACACACAGTCGCAGTCACTCCCTTGATCGGTGTTGTGGCGGCCGACTAGAAACAATACAGAAATGTTACACATCTAATAAATACAAAGAAGGCTGAAAAGCAGGAAATTAGTAACAATTGAAATCACATTCATTTTAAGGAATATTTTACGTATATTATATATTGATTTGTCATATTTCATTTTATTGTAAATAGGCATATGTGACTCAATGCCAGAACAGATTCCTGGTTAACAGGAAATGTACTTACATGTTGAAAATGGCAAATAAAGCTTCATTATTATGATCAGTATCAACAACAAAAAACTGACAAAAAAAACTTACATCACACTGACAAAAAAATTGACATCATGCTGACAAAAAAAAACCTGACATCATGCTGACAACAAAAAACTGACATCATGCTGACAAAAAAAACTGACATCATGCTGACAAAAAAAACTGACAACATGCTGACAACAACAAAACTAATATCATGCTGACAACAAAAAACTGACATCATGCAGACAACAAAAAGCAGAAAGTTTCACCTTTGACTGTGTGTTGAGAGATGAAGACTTTGGCTTTGGTTGTGACAGTGGACTACTGGTGTCTTTGAGGAAGTCTGCCCACAGATCATCCACCCGTTTCTTCTTCGCTAGTTCCTTCCTTTCCTCTGCCTCCCTCTGCATCTCCTCCGACAGCTGCGTGTCTTTGCTATCTGCAGCCTCCTCATCCTTCTTCATCGTTTCATCTTCAACCTCTTCATCTAGTTTAATTCCGCCCTTTCTCTTCCTACAACATCAAGTTATTTATGTACCTCAACCACTGTTTTCTTGTGACACATTTCTTTTGTATTGCATATTAGTGTAATTCGACATGAACATTATTTGTTTACTAAATTAATTGTTACTATTATCAATACAGTATTATACACTTATTTATTGGCATTATTGTTACATAATTATTATTATTAACATAACAGTTTTAACATATACTAAACTATTTATTACTAATAATAATCATACATATGCCGTCATTTATCAGTATCATTGTAATGTAATTATACACTAGTCACTAGATTGATTATTATTTATTTGTATGACTAATACGTAATATATTTATTTACTTAAAAGTGCTACGCTATTTAATACCGTATTAATTTTGTTTACATTTATTTTAAAACATTAATTGGTATTTGTCTTATTGTATACATATATCTTTTTTATTTTAAATAGTAATATGTTGTGAACCACGCCAAGAACGACTATGGATGTGCTGCTATACAAAATAAATGTAGTATTAATTATTATTATTATTATAAAACACATGCAGTTGTTTGTAGTGATTATGGGTGTGATGGTGGAATATTGTAATCCTTCGACTTGTCCATTAACTCGAGGCAAGGCAAAGACACTGCGTAGAGCCAGTGATTCACAACATTAATGTATAAGTTCAATATTTTGCTTGCTATAACGCATAGCCAACAAATTATGTAATAACTTGGACATATAACTGCAGGAAAAATAAGATGAAAACGTAGAAACTATAAAATTTTTGATGGGTCATGCCTCAATAATGGAGCTGGTCAAGTTGTCCAAGGTGGATGTGCACATACGCAGAAGTACAGTTGTCAGAGGACACCAATAGTGACTAGCTCAACATGGACAGAATAACACAATATACCATCCGCTCTTCAGCCTCCGTACCTGACTGTCAAGACACTGGCTTTGCTCCGCTTCTTCTTCCCCTTAATCTTATTTGTCTTGGAGCCGTCAGAGTGCTCCGTGTGGAGGAGTTCCTCATCCTCTCCAGACTGGTCGTCTTCACTCACCGCCTCCTCCACTGGAATATCACACATCAGTAAACTTATGATATACCGGTATGTCGTTTTGTGTATTTCATAATTGATGTTATATGTAAAATTTTAAGAACCTTAACTTTAATAATGTAATAATACTTAAGGCAAAACGCGATATCCAATAGTTTTTATTGCTCTCAAAAAGTCAAATAAGTGAAAACATTTGATACCAACATCATATTTCTTTCTATGATTGTCCAGAATATTAATTGTCTATGTTTGTCACATGTAAATCATTAAAATGTGACACCCCAGCAAATTTTTTTTATTAACAACCCGTGATTTCTCATGTTGTGTAAGTGAATTCACAAGTACAACTGGCTCAATTCACGTGTTTCCGTTCGTGAATTCACTGGATTCTGTGAACAAATTTGGTGTGTTGACACCTGTTTACCATGAAACCACTAGTTTTTCACGTGATGACATGTACCAGTGAAACCGTACCAGTTCTGACCCAGTACGACTCGTGTCAAACTCGTGACAACAGGCAGAACATGTGTATTCACTATCTCAAAGTCCAATGCCCCAATCTCAAAGTCGCAATGCCCCAACCGCGAAGTCGCAATGCCCCCACATTTTTGAACACCGTGGTCGCAATGCCCCACTTTTGGACGGAATGCCCCACTTTCTTGGTAGTCGGGTTTTAATATATATGTATATATATTAAAAACCCGGGTTTTTAATATATATGTATTAAAAACCCGACTACCAAGAAAGTGGGGCATTCCGTATTTTATATTAATATATACGGAGAAATATACGGAGACAAAACATAAATTCAGTTATACTTTCAATAATGTTCAGATAATCAACGAAACATATTTTTTATTCATTATACATTTACTTATGTAACGTCTATTACTATATTATATATTATATACATAAGTTTTACAATAATAAAATGTTATGTTTTAACATGTTTTGATAATAATAAAATCACTGGGGCATTCTGACCAAAAGTGGGGCATTCCGACTTCGCGGTTGGAGCATTGCGACTTCGCGGTTGGGGCATTGCGACTTCGCGATTGGGGCATTGCGACTAGGTTTGGGGCATTGCGGTCGTGGGGCATTCGGGCAGTGGGGCATTGCGACTATAATTCTGTTCTGCATCTCTTATAAACGACAAAATAAACACAACTTGCATTTACAGAATCCGTTACAGAAAAATCAATTGATTCGGAGAGAAACTTATTTATTAAAATAGGATGATAATGTCCCCATATAAAATAAGTAATTGCTTAAATACGTAAATGACTTGAAATATTCCACAAGGCATAGCCAGACTATCACTAGCGCACCCGGCCGGGTGAGACAGGCTTGAAGCCCGAGGAGTGAGCGAATGACTTCAAAAATACTGCTGTTCATGGGTTTCTGATCAATGTGTTATACACCCAAGCAATCCTACGATACACAGAAATATACCTCCAGGTACGTAATCTTCGTCGTTACTGTCCGAACTGAACTCTTCGTCTAACGTTGTCATTATTTTCCGCAAATAGATAAATTTACGAACACACAAAACATCGGACGTGCTAACAGATGGCGCTGTTTCATGTTGTCTTCCGATAGAGGGCGGAAATCAAACCACGGAAGATGTGGATTTTTACATCGTCTGTTAACATTTGAAACTCGTCGTTATGCTTGTGTAAAACAAACATCATATGTGCATTTGTAATGTTTTAGTCTGTAGGAAATACTGTATCTTTAAAATGCTACTGTTTTCAATGCGGTGATATTATTTCGCCTAATGTACTAGCCTGGGCGATATTACGTCGATTTGACAAGCCAAGGTAACCTAAAGGGAAGCCAGCAGAGAGCGTACGGGGATAGACAGTGTATTCACCCCTTCCCCACAAACGACATATACTGGTCTAAGAATTCTAGATCATGCTTAATACAAATATGCCATTTTCAAACAAAATTGGAAAACACAAACATCGTCAGATATTAATTTTATTAATCAGTTGACAGCATCACTCCCTGACTTAGTGACAGTGTGACACTGAATTGTTTTATCTTATTCAAACTTTACCATATTAATGGCTCAAAATTATACTTTGAAACCTGTTTCTCTGTAAGTAGTGTTACTTTTGTTGCGAACTTAATCACTTGTAAAAGAAAAGCTATTTAATATTCAAGTTTTGCCAGTTTCTGCCTGGGCTTGAAGCGGCTCACTCATTGACATTGTTGCACCAGCACGTTTTCTAAGTATTCCCTGACAGCTGTGACAGAATATTGGGAATGTGAAAGATAAATATTCACATTTGGCTGGTCGTGCCGACTGGTATATTCCAGGACTTGTGTGTTTGCCGACCATTTAGCCTCTTGTTCCAGCTGTCCATGTTACGCTGAAAAGTTTCCACTATGACACTATTAATGTTCAGTGTAGAGGGTAACCTGAATGTTAATAGAGTGGATTAGCAGAAATGTATATTTTAGGTGAATAAGTGTCATGAGTAAGAAGGTAATTACCTGGGTAGTAATAGTAACAGCATCGTTGATAACATGTTCACAACATTTGCAAATAATTTAACTTTGCAAAGTTACACAAGTTCAGTATATCTGTCACACTTGACAATTGTTTGCTGCACACAGAGGATGTATCCAGAGATAGCCAGAGCAGTGTAAATTAAATGCATATTGGCATATTGGGCGTAATAGGATAATAAGCGTTTATGATTTTGCACAAGCATTTCCTGTTGAAATGCTACACAAGGAATATGTATTTGATCGAATCCTTCTGCCCGTCTTCGAACCCGTCTCTGTGCCATCCAAATTGCAATTTTGTAATTGTGTGCCTATTTAAAAATGTAATATTTTCTCAAATGTGTAAACCCATTCTGAGATATATCCATGAGGCCTACCTTCACTTCTTTGCAGGAACAAACATGTGAGTTGTGAAAGTCAGAGCGACATCCACTTGTTGCCATGGTAACTGCCACAGGTGCCAAGGACTTCCGTGCGACTGACCTTGACACCATTGAGAATGTCATTGGATTGTCACCTCGAGATCCACTCAATGGATTTGGCGGTAGGGATAAGTCATATACAACTTACAAGAACTAGTCTGGCGTCTAACATACACTGCATGCTGATCTGTGCTATATTATAATGAACCTGTGTGCTTTTAGACTGTCACAGTGTTTGTGTCTTTTATCATCTTTAAAATTTAGATCTGTTTAATTCTCCAGTATGACCATCACATTAGTCATATATGTGCTACGAGGTGTTTATGGCTGCAGATATGTACTACCGGACGTTTATGTGGTTTTACATAGGTGATAACCTATGTATACATGTGTGGTTTTATAAATGGGATACCAGATGTTTGTGTGGAGTTATGGTTTTACAGATGTGATAGCACATGTTTGTGTGGTACTAGGTGTTTGTTTGGTTTCAGAGATGTGGTACAAGATGTTTGTGTGGTTTCAGAGATGTGGTACCAGGTGTTTGTGTGGTTTCAGAGATGTGGTACCAGGTGTTTGTGTGGTTTCAGAGATGTGGTACCAGGTGTTTGTGTGGTTTCAGAGATGTGGTACCAGGTGTTTCTGTGGACTCTCTTCTCTTCGTTCCTGGTCCACACTGTCGCCGCGGCCATTGCCTGTGGTCACCTGCGCAAACATCGCCTCGGTCGTTTCATCCCCATCCTCATCTTTGTCATGGGCATCCTGTCCCCGATCACAGGGGGTGTGTGCACAAGTAAGTCTTACAGTCACCTCAGAAGCTTATCCAGTGCTGTTTATTGTAAAATTATGTTTGCATGAGTACCCGGGGTAGGTCCACAGAGCATCAGAAGGTGGGTGTGAAAAAACTAGCTTTTCTGCTATCTCGGTTCAGTTGATCAGAAGATAAAGACGATGCTGCTAAAAAATGTTCCCCGTGAAGTTTTATCAATTTTCGGGACCAAAGTCGTGCTGTCGTTCATCTGGAGGTTGGTAATGACTGGTACCCGTAATGACTTGGGGGCATACCACCCTTACCCGCGTATTGCGCAGAGCCCCCTGCCCCCCTAGATTCACCTATGTCTAGACAGTGTAAAATACCTATTACAAATCGCTGACCACAGTTTTAATGAACCATTTTTGTAGTTCGTGAAATTATTTAGATGTTTTAATTTACAAGCCACTTTCGAATGTGTGCCTGTGGTCTTACTATCAATGAGATGGACATACAGGCATTACATAATAATCATCATATCTCTGGCAGGTCACAACTTTTTCTGCACTTATCCAAACTCATGACTCTGAAATTTGAGTAACAGTTCAGTGTTAATTTAAACATCTTTGCAGCAAATATCTTAGAATTACATGTATGTACCAGGTAGTTTATGCTATACAATGTTGTCCAACAGTGAAATGACAAATCACAAAATATTAGATGGCATTCATAACTAGAGCCTCTCAGTTGAGAAATCACCTTAGTCGCTCTTTGTTGTACTCAGCTTATCTGTGTCTGTACATCATCACCTGATTGCCCCCCCCCCCTTCCCATTGCTTGCAGTATTGTAAATGAGACCTAACTTTGTTTCAAACGACAAAGGTATTGTATACCTTATCATAATTTATTATATATTATTTTATTCCACATTTTATATTTATACTAGATCATGTCAATTATTATTTTTTGAGGTTATAAAGTTTCACTTTTTATTCTGACTTATTTTATGTGATTGCTGTTATTTATTTATTTTACTTATAGCAATAGGATATTTTATCATAATCATTTGGTGCATGTGAGTATTATCATGTGAACATACTTGTACGACGACGACCCAACATTACAACACATTCCAATGTTTGATTGTAACTGCAATGAAAACACATAGCAATAAAACTGATCTTATCTAAACTCCAACGTATACAGAATTGCTTAGCATGCGTGATACTTAAGGTTCCCCGTTTCTCACCATCACATCTAGTTGTATATTATTTCCTACAGAGTACTATACTCTTTCTACCCAACAATCGACATGATTAGTTATTGTGCTACATTTCTCTGAGTCTGATATCGCTAGGACCCTTTGATCATCCGTTGCCAAACAACTTTTTGTTCCTAAAACTAAGCTGAATATTGGCAAATGTGCTTTCTCTGTGACTGCAACAATTTGAAACTATAGACACCTTTCGTAAAAACTGAAAAACATTTGTTTGAAATTGTTTTTTCACCATAAAAGTTTGGCGATATCATGCTCCAGTGAAAACTTGCCTATCCCTGTGTATGACTAGCCAAATGATTTTGTTTGTTGCGCCTCTGAGCTTGAATTTGTTTTAGGATATAGAAGTTTTACAATTATTATTATTATACCTTATTTATATCTAACTAGAAGTGATGGTTATTTATGCAATAACATAACAGCAATCATTTAGGAAGCCTGCCCTAAAATACTGAATGCTCCCTTGCAGGCGCAGCAATAGCCGGAGTGTACCGAGCATCAGGGTTTGAGATGGCGCCACTGTACGCCCTTGTGTGGGGCGTGGGACAGACAATCGGGGTGATCTTTATCTCGTTCACACGGATACTTGCAACGTTATAATAACAAGACACACCTCATGATGAGCTGGGGGTATTTTTACATTAGTTAGTCGAGTGCATCTATGGGTTGTCTTGTGCAGCAGTCAAGCATCAGGAATTACAGGCATACGCAGACATCATGCAGAGAATTCATCAACTTGTGACTGTTCATGTGTCCAGTGATACAAGTTGAACACACCAACGTGGATATATAATTATGTTCAAAGCGTGGTATGGCAGCAGCATGTCACAGTTTGGGTGAATGGATGTTTGCTTTCTCTGCAAAATCCAGACTAAATCAATACCCGGGGCATAGCGACCTATCAGGAAAATGTATTGACTAGTTGGTGTTGTAACCAACCACAGTATTACCTTTCAGACTTAGCCTACATCTCTCTAATTGTCTCTCATTGCTTCTCATCGTACTCACATGCTGGACGGGTAGTGACAGCCGTTTCCTTGAATTGTTCTTTGATGTTGAGCTATTTCCTGGAATGAATCGTAGCACAAGAGCAGGTGGAAGGGAGTATAGTTGATCAAGCGTACATCTATGCATTGCACAGGATGACTGCCGGGTGTACATATTTACAGTCTTCAGTGGGTGAAAGGCGGCCGTTGTAATTAGCAACACAGTGTACATACTATGTAAAAAGTGTATTTGAAAGTTGATAATGTAGCTTTAAATGAAATTATCTCATCATGGTGGCATTTCTTGTTTTCAAACATGTCTGAATTAAAATGTAATTGTTTGCAAAACATGTTCGCTTGTGCTGATAACAGCTGCCAAAGTCTAGTAGAAAAATATGATGCATCGCAGGTCATTTCAAACCATCGCCCGCCCCACTAATAGAAGATGCGGAGCTTAATATTTTAACAACACAAAATAACTTCCAACTAGACCGCCTACAAAGGTGACTGTGTGGTCCAATGGGGTCCATACGACCTACCACACTGCCTGCTTCTGATGTCAATGTCATCAGTGTGCACTGAAATGTTCCCCTCTGTAAACTCTTGAGATAACCACAATGTGATCATGTTTTGGTTCACCCACTAGTGTATATACAATCACTCAGTGACAGTAGGTTGATGATATTCATTGACACTACACCAGGACATCACCATGGAAGCAGACATGTTACGAAACAATCCTCAGATGTTGGCCAGCTTATGTGATTGTATATTACCTCATATGACAAACAAAAAGCCGTAGAAATATTAAAAAAGTTACTCTGGTGAAGGGCACACTTAGACCAGTATTGTCGGCAACAAATGTCGATCTTGTTCTGTGATGTTTATTGCTGGGTCAAGCTCAAGTTGTACAGTTATTTGTTACACTTCCTAATGTCACAACCACTGCATGATTGTTATGAATTAATCAGTATGTGTTATGAATATTGAGCTTGTTATTCTAACTGATGTCTGAAAAGGTGAATTAAATTGTATTTAAAACTTTTTTGTAACAACGTTCACAATTTTGTACAAAATTAAAACAACAAAACAAGTATATTTCAGTGTTGCAGTCACACTTATGAATGATAAGTATTTGAAAAAAGAACATATTTGGCTGCTTCTTTTCAGACATACAGAAAGCAGAGAAAAATGTTAGTATAGATAGTTTATAAAAATATGTTGAAAAAAGTATCTGTAACTTTATAAGGGGCTGTTGAGCAGTGAAATGTGTATATGTTTGGTTTATGTTGTAAATAACAGTGGACAACTTGTAAATATATATATATCAAAGAATGTTGTATGTTTATGGGTTATGATATATATAAATGCACCAATTACAATTTAGTATAAGGTGATGCCATATCATATATGTACACATAATTCGTAGAGTAAATCGAGCAACAGAAGCAAGAAATCAACATTTGCTTAAAGTTTTAAGTAGCTTCACGTCCACGTGACCTGTTTTATATGAGAGGGAATTGCACTAATTTATATATTACATTTTACACACGGACATATTTTATTAATTTGTATTTAAATGTGTTGCATGCCAAATAAACGTGTATTTAAAATGTGTTGCATGTCAAATCAAATAAATTGTTTCAACAATTGCAATATTGATACTGTGTTCTTGTGTACCCAGTTGTTCGGTGATGTCACATGTGAACACATTGAAGTTGTCGGTCTGAGCTGACAGTGTCTCCTGTAAATGTGTGTCCCTGTAAATTATACGTTTATTTAAGATATGTGTAATGATAGTATTTTGTTGAGCACTGCATCCAATGTTTTTTACAGCGCTTTACACTTACAATGTGCATTAAAAATAACTAACTAAATAAAATATTTCAATAAAACCAGTGGTATAACAGATAATGTTGCCATATCAAATTATGTAAACATCAATACTAGGCAAAAATGTAGCCCACTTCACCCAGCAGCTTCTTACCAGTTATACCAGTTATGAAGCTGAGGTAATCTGTGCCAAGATGACTCTTGACATATTCATAACCCCACATTCTTAACCCCAGGAGAGGAAGTCTTGTGAAGGTAGTGTAGGCAGATCCAGACGGCTTGCACGGACATGCCCCCTAATCTATGGATTGTAAGTTTTCCTAGAGCTTTTTGAAAGTGTCCCATTATGTGCACCCCTAGAAGAAACGTAGAAATTAATTTTCCAATATCGTTAGTGGAGCCGAGAAAACGAAGCCAAACATGTGGCCTGAATTTTATCATGGAAAAACTGCCCTTTTGCTTGATTTGTTAAATACAGATATGTTAGGGGTGTTTATGCTGAATCCTGACAACAATATGTGTGAAGTCGGTCAGGAAACCATAAAACCTGCCCATAGCTCACTAAGGCAATCACTTCCTGTATAAAACATGTCACACCTTTATATTTTAGCTTGGAAAATTAATAGGTAACTATATCTAATTCATACGGGAGGATCAAGAGGCCGTGGGACACTACGTTGTGACACCACAGTAGAACAGCCTAGGCCAATCAATACACATTCGCTTGGCAGTTAGGAGGCAATATTAGCAACAATAACACTGCCAAGTTGAAGAGTCTTGTCGTTCTTTGAATCAATATTTGTGATACAGACAAAGTTACACAAGTGGCTGGCTACAGAGCATGTAGTAATTACCACAATCCTGCCTCTGCTGACTGCATCTTGTTCAATCAATCCAACCCAGAATTGTTATTAATGTCAATGTTTTTAATACATCAAACCAATAAATTACAAACATACAACTTTTGTTAGGATCTACTGTTGGTGATATTCACATGAGTCACATTAGAACAGGCTGCATTGTGAAACCACTCTCAGTTTGCAGTGAGGTTGTATTACTGGATATATTAAATTCCAATGCAGGAAAGACAAGAACATGCATAGTGTGCGTCTGAAGTTACCGCCACATGCGTGACATGTTGGTCCGACATGGTTGCCACCGTGCCACAATCACATATACCAAACACACTCGATAAACGATATTACAGAAACGAAAGAAATCGTGCCGTACAAAAAGTGAAATCACATGTGAAGAATTCCACCTGCTGCCTGTTAGTGATTGTAGGAAGGCACTGTGTCTGTCAGACCAGGTTAGTCTAGGTCACTACCCCACACCCAAGCGTACACAGACCCGTTGCTAGACAGCGACACATGACACTGTAGTGTCACATGACACTGGAGTGTCACAAACAGCTACTCTGATGTGTAGTGTCATCCTGGTGTCACCACAGAGACATGTCTACTTGTCATCGACACCAGCCTGCGTCATCAGATCGGCTATGTTCTTCTCAAGGTCGTCGATGCGGTTGCCCATGTCATCTAGTACACACGGTTAAGGCCAACTTTGGGTAATAATAATATGTACATTTAAATTGCTAATGCAAATCAGCAAATGTAATCAAGAGTTAAATGCAAACATATGATTTTGTGAAATATATAACTAACAAAACATGCCATATTAGACCATAATTGTATAAAACTGATATTCTCATCAGAAAAGTTCTGTCAGTGAATATAATATTACAATAAAAACCTGTCTTGGACAATAGTTCACCAAATAAATTACAATCTGCAGACTTGTACCGTCGTAAAGAATACTATGTTGTTGTATTAGTGAAATTAAATATGGATTATTTAATGCTGAATGAATGATGTAAAGAATGCTTGATTGATGGCATGTTGCAGTTTAACATACTTTCTGCAAACAGGTGAAAACAACGATCACGTGAACAATTTGTGTGGTCGCTAGTCGCATTTGCCATTTATTGCAGGTACACTTTAATCAGAAACGATCTGTGCCTAGAGAAACGGTCATTCAAGATGGGTGGTCACTCATGACAGGTCGCACAGGTTTTACTGTACCTGACTATGCATAAATAAGAAAACCTAATATAGATGTCTACATTTATCAAATCAACACAATTCAGTCACTGCTCCGAAATGTGCAATGGTTTCTAATTGAAAAATATATTGAACAGTAGAACAATTTAGCCATAAGATGGTTGACAATAACTGTGAAACTGCAAAAATAACAACATTATTAGAACTATTTTAACACTTTATGAGAAAATGTGACATCTTTCATGTAAGTAATTATTGAAAATTAATTGCATGCACTAATCTCTATTCTAACTTCCCAAATAGTTTGTGTACTTAAGTATAATTTATATCAATACAGGCAATTCTCAGTTCCAGAATACAAAGCACTTTTTAACCCCTGGGTGCATAATTAAGTGATGGTTAGATGATTTCTGTAACATAACTGAGTCCTGAAATTGAGTGTTATGTTAATTTCTGATGTGGTTTGATAACAATGAACATTTGACATAAGAATATCAGAGAATAACACTACTAAACAACAGTTACTAAATTCCCCAGAATATATTTCAACATTCCTATTGCTGAGAGCAAAAAGGATATTCCTGTTAATGACTTGGTCGGACATGTTCTGGAACTTGTCCTGCATCTGCTGCATCAAGTCCTGAACCTGCAACAACAAAGACACGCTTGAGTGGCCACAGTGACAAAGACTCGCTTGACTGACCACATGACTATATCTCCCTTTCCTTCCAGAGTCATCAAATGACCTTCACAACTGGACATCACATAGCAGTGTTTAAACAACACACATTATATTAAACGACACATGTATACAACTTTTCATATTCCCTGAACATTCTAGTATATTAAGATCATAATATATTCATAATATTCTATTTTACAGCAGGTATGCACTATGTATTAAATCTCCCTGGTATTAATTATTATCATTGAATATACTAAACACTTCAAAATTCAAATCAACTGGATGAGTGTAAAAAAACTCAGCCACATGCCCCCTAGTCTACATTGTACATGCTGGTCCCCCTAGCCTACTACGATTACACATATTTTGTGTATTATAAATTGTGTAGCACAAGCATTCATAGAGCTCTGTATTACTTTCAAGTATAGCTGTATGCCTGTATTACATTAGTGAAGCTATTTATTCCAGACCGTCTGGGCAATGCTAAGAGTTGTGTTGGTGAATAGAGCAGCTCTTGTTCCCTGGCAGAATGTTGAAACAGCTGACTGAGTGTAGTCTGCATTACACAGGTGATTAATGTGATTCAATTGTGAGTTGTGAGTATTGGTTACGTCCATTCATGAGTATCCTTAGGAACCATACATGCACTGTCAACCACTTTTACATGGCAGAATTAATCAAGATAATTATTTGCTAAATTATGTAATACTACTTATACACACTGTAATATATAATCTGCATTAATATAAATATCATAGTTGAATGTCTATCATAAGCAAGGCTTGTTGAATTATTGTTGAAACTCTTCAATACAGTCCTATATCAGTTCAGCCTGTTCAGGCCCAGTTTAGGTGATGTAAAAGTACTAAGACCACATTTAATTGATCTAGGGTTCGTCGTCCATTGCTAGATGAAAGAGTACCCAATAACATTTAGCATTATGTAAGTTGCTGTGAAGCACTGAGTGAGTGGAAACAATGTTTTTATGCAACGCTTCTGTCAGTGGAGGCTAAATGTGCTGTGAAATTTTCATCAACACACATATATATGCACTTTTGGGGAAAAGAAAGAAACATTATAACGGCCACCCTATAGCAAACACAATTGTGGTCTTACATCAGGTTGTAATAATGACACTGCATTTGATCTTCATCTTTGACAAAGAAGGCACTCGCGGAACATCCATTTTTAAATTAAAGCAATCGTTTGGCAGAGACTGAAGCAGCATCCATCCCATGTATTGATTTTGGAATTTCTAGATTAGAATTACAGGGGATGCAAGACTTTGCTGCGAGTCCACAGCAAATTTACATTATATCCTAATCTTTTTTTTAACTTCCCTGAGTGACCTGACACTGTCTGAAGGTTAGGCAAAAGAAAGATCCAACTGACTATACTTTATCTTCCTTTTGGCTTACCAAAGGACATGACACATATTATATAGTCAGTCAGTCAAAGTTATGAAATCCAAAAAGGTTTTGAAATGGCCAAGAACAAGTTGATTTCAAACCCTGTTTCCGAGCTTCTCAAGACAAAACAACCATATTTCACAGACCAATGTGTAAATTGTATAATATTGTGAAAGCCATTATATTAATAGTTTAATAATTACAATGCCAAATTCAAATAAATCAATAAATCTGTCCTACCTCAGACTTAGTCAATGCAATGCAAAATATTTTATATCAGCATTAACCAGTTATATATAAAAACGTGTATGTCAAACATAGCAGATTCATCCGACACTCTATGTCAGAGCTATAGTAGATTCGTTCAGCATTCGGCACTCTGTCAAAGCTAGAATTCCTGTCCGGTAGGAGGCACTGTTGTAAAAGTAGGTTCCCACTGCACATGTACAGATGAAGTGCCGGAATTATAGCTACTTTAACATACATCCAGGTCCAGACCATTAGCAATGACCTATAATTTATCTCAACATTATTGACAATGATAATAAATTGCGTCTAATCTTCAGGAGCCCTTACAATTTAGGATGGGTTCAAAAAATACAATTATTCATCATATTTATCTACTGAGTAGCCTAGTTATGGCTAGTAATATTAATTTGATTAATATTCTATTAATCTATAGTATACATAGTCTATATAGCTATAGTATCATGTATAGTACAGGACAACTATAACACTAACAGTAACAGTATAAACACTATATAAATAAGCTCACTTAAAAATACAGCGCAAAATGTACGAATCGTAAAATATACACATGAAACATAACAATCATGAGTACAACTAATTACAATCCACTTTCGCATATGCCAGATGAAAGATTACGACTGAAGGGAGTGATTCGATAGCATTCATGCTATATCTTACATGCTGAAACTTGTTTGGATTTCAGTCCTGATTTCAGACTGTCAAAATAGCAACGTGAAATCCTCATTCTGCTTTACCAGACGACATTGTTTTAATGTTTAACTCTTGCAAATGGTACAGTAATATCATTCGTAACTTACGTATGCCGTCAGATCCTGAACATTTTTAGGATCCGCGCTGTTAATGGTGTAATCTTTCGAAAAATCCGTCATCTTCGTTATTTGTTGTTGTGATTTCTCGCACCGAAACGGGAATGCGTACGCACTGGGTGTGCCGTTACAGAAATGATCGTCGATACGCAGCTACAGTGGAACGTCGATTGGGCGCCTGTGACTGACGCGTCTTGGCATGTCGCGGCGGGAACGGTGTAGAGTATATAGACACAGGCAATTGATTGTTCATGATTTGTTGATTTTCGTCTGTCCCTTTCATCTGGCAAGTGGCATTCATTTGTATATGTAAATGTGGCCGTTGCAATATATATGAGTTCGTTCAGAGCAGGCAAATAAAACTGAATTTATAGCTATATCAGTTCAGCTATGTCCATGTTGAATGAATATGCAATTTCAATTCCTCATACGTAGAGTCTGTGTAATGGCGTAGCCAGAGGGAAAGCCAGGGGGCCATGCTCCCCCAATCCCGGAAAAAATTAGGATGGTGGGAACCGGAGAACCAATAAATGGCGGCCTGATTCATGGAGTAACAAAGTGCAGTGGGTTTCAGAATTTCTGTGTAAGATTATCTTTTCCATACCTACCGTTTCGCCAAAAAAATCGTCGTAATTCAAATCGGAATAAATGAGGAATTTTCCAATTCTGTCGCTGGCTTCAGCATAAGAGTTGACAGAGCAATGAAAATGTCACTATTGTCAATGTGCATGATAATATGGTTATTAAGCATTCAAAATAATAGTTGTCCGGTTACTAAACTAGGGTCAAATTGCATTTTGATATTATTATTATTATATTCTTGAATATGAATTCCATTCGTGTTCAAAAAATAAAACCATGAACTCCTTTTCCATTGTCTTTTTTTCTTCCTCTCGATCACTACATTCTCTGTCAGTAGTCTCCAATTCCTTCTATCTATCATTTTTCCATTCTTTTCCCACTCTTTCACTATTAATGCAATTCACCATCGCAATTTCGGTCTTCATCGCCTCCATTTCCCCTTCACTTTCTGTGCATCTCCTCTCTGCCAATTTTCATCTGACATTTGTTTTACATGACCAGCCCATGTACTCCTTGTGATGGTATGCCAATGTAAATGCATAGAACGACATATGCAGTCCAAGAGATCAGTCTTGGAAGATGACGAGACTCGAGGTCGATCAGTGTTATCCCTCTCTCTGCTTGTAATTGTAATAAAGTGATTTGTTCAGTACTTCTGGTGTCGAATCAGATATGTATGAATGCGAGATGAGTCGGACAATCCGACTACACAGATGTCAGGCCAAGACGACACGTTTCATGATGGCAGCTACGGTTGAATCCGGCGCTTTCGACATTCGTAAATAGGTCAACACGCACGCGGCACCGTCGAGTCGACGCTGGCCAGCTCCGATTTGTTCTCACTGAGTAAGTGATAGACATTGCCATTAATAGGCAGCCATGGGTGATCTGTCAGGTATAGAGCCGCCCCGCATGAACTGGTTAGCCACTGATTTACCCACGGAGTTTCGTTCATTCCGTCAATATTGCGAACTGATTTTCAGTGGGCCCTTTGCTGAAAAAGTGCAGAGTGAACGAGTGACCTACATCCTGCTATGGGTAGGACAGGAGGGTCGGCGAATGTACAATACGTGGGACCTCAGTGAAACTGATAAGAAAGACGTTGAGGTCATTTGGGCTAAATTCCAGGCTCTGATAGAACCCAAGTCTAATTACAGGCTGAGCCGTTTTCATCTGCAAAAATTCAGGCAGTTGAGCTCTGAGACAGTTGACGAATTCATGACACGCTGCAAGACGCAGGCGCGTAAATGCAAGTTCCGTGATACTACAGAAACCGAGGAGAAGTTGATCGAACAGTTAGTAGTGGGTGTCCGGCACGGGAAAGTGCAAGAAAAGCTACTGTGCCGTGATGAGACACTAACACTTGACGCGGCGATGGACGTTGCTAGAACGCATGAAGCAACACTGGCCAACATGCAGCAGTTCTCAGGAGACGCTAGCAGCATCAGTCACGTCAGCCGGTCGCGGAGAACACATGAGCCAAGCGGACGTCGAGAGGAGGCACCTATGTGCACAAAATGTGGACGTCATCATGCGCCCACAGATCGATGTCCAGCAGAGGGCAGTAGGTGTAACGCATGTGGGAAACTCAATCACTGGCAGCGAGTATGTCGACAGGCTACAGGTTGGACGTCTGGCGCCGGAGGAAGACGACACTCTTCTGGGCGACCAAGATCCCGAGCTAGGTCAAGACGAAGGACCAACCGAGATGAGCGCCAACGAGGTGGTGTTCACTCCATCAGTCAAGACGCCAGATTCGATCAGCTCAGCGACAACTTCGAGCCGCTTGCTTTTAATACCGTCAACATCAATGCCGTCGAGAGGGACGAGGTATATGCGACTCTCAGGATCGCGCTGAAAGACAGGCCTGACATCCCAGCGACACTTCGTGTCAAGGTCGACACAGGTGCGCAGGGTAACGTAATGCCGCTGAGGACGTTCCAGCGCATGTACCCGTCAAACATCGACACAGAAGGAATACCTGTGCGAGGCAGCCTTGAGCATCGAGACACGATCCTAACTGCCTACAACGGACAATTGATCCGGCAGTACGGTACTACGCGACTGAAGTGTGTGCATGAGACAACCACACACGAAGCCTGGAGTTCTTTGTTGCTGACACGCCAGGTCCAGTGATCTTGGGACTACCTTCCTGCCGCAAGCTCAACTTGGTGACCTTGAACTGTGCAGTCAGCGAACATCCACCGCCGTTGAACTCGAAGGAAGATCTCCAGCGGCTGTATCCAGATTGTTTTAAGGGCATCGGCAAGTTCCGCGAAACGTTCCACATCACACTAGACCCTGCTGTGACCCCTGTCGTACATGCGCCCAGACGATGTCCGATCCACATCAAAGACGACGTGAGGAATGAGATCAACCAGATGGTAGAACTCGGGGTGATCGAGAAGGTCGAGGAGCCTACAGATTGGGTATCTAGCATCGTATACAGCAGGAAGTCGAACGGAAAGTTGCGCATCTGCTTGGATCCCAAAGACTTGAACACAGCTATCAAGCGTCCGCACTACCCAACACCGACCTTGGAGGAAATTACCCACAAGCTTGCTGGGTCAATGATCTTCTCCAAGCTAGACGCACGTCACGAATACTGGTCCGTGCAGTTAGACGACGAGTCTAAGCGTCTGACAACGTTCAACAGTCCCTTCGGTCGGTACTGTTTCAGAAGACTACCGTTTGGCCTGAACCTCAGCCAAGACGTGTTCCAGGAGAGGATGGACTGCATCCCTGAGAAGGGCCCAGGAACGATAAGTATTGCTGACGACGTGGGTGTGTTCGGGAAGACAGAAGCCGAACACGACAAACATCTGCACAACTTGATGAGAGTAGCACTGCAGCATGGGCTGGTGTTCAACATTGATAAATGCGACATCAAACAGGCGAACATGAAGTTCTTCGGGTTGGAATTCAGCGCAGACGGCGTACGTTCAGACCCAGGCAAAGCCGCGGACATCCAGCGAATGAAAGAACCGCAAAACGTCGCACAACTTCAGGAATTTCTGGGCATAGCCACGTACATGTCGCCATTCATTCCAAACCTGTCGCAGCAAACCGCAACCCTGCGTGATCTAGTGAAGAAGGACGCCGAGTTCATCTGGGCGGAATCTCACAACGCAGCGTTTGAAGCGACGAAGTCTCTCATCTGTTGTGAAGTGACCCTTGCGTACTTCGACCCACAGGCTGAGAGTGTCATCCAGGTCGACGCCTCCAGCCGAGGACTTGGCGCCGTTCTCATTCAACACGGGAAGCCCATCGCGTTTGCCAGCAAGTCACTTAGTGATTGCGAACAGCGATACGCCAACATTGAACGTGAGATGCTCGCAGTCGTCTTCGGCTGCGAGAGGTTCCACATGTATGTCTACGGAAAATCGTTCGTTCTCGAGTCGGACCACAAACCTCTCGAGATGATCAACTTGAAGAACCTTGCAGCAGCACCGCAGAGATTACAGAGAATGTTCCTGCGAGTACAACTGTATGACTTTGTGTTACGCTACAAGCCAGGAAAGCAAATGATGCTGGCCGACGCCATGTCAAGACAACCGAGTAGCGAGTCGACGCAGATCGACCTTGACATACAAGTGTCATTCGTACAGTTTTCAACGCAGAAACTACAGTCGATCAGAAAGGCGACACAGGCCGACGATGAACTGTGTTCGCTGAGAGCCGTCATCGTGGATGGATGGCCAGATAGCCAACGCCACATAGCTGCACCGTTGCGACCCTACTGGTCATGCCGAGACGAGTTGACAGTTGAGGATGGTCTTATCATGAAGGGCGACCGTCTGGTGATTCCCCTAAGTCTACAGGCGGAAGTGTTGAGCAAACTGCACGAGGCTCACCAGGGCATAGAGAAGACCCGGCTGCGAGCGAGGTCCTGTGTCTACTGGAAGTCGATCAACAAGGACATCGTCGACATCGTGAGGAAGTGCGACGCGTGTCAACGGTTACAGAAACGTCAGGCGCACGAACCGCTGATGCAGCATGAGTTAACGACACGTCCGTGGCAGATCGTCGGCACAGACCTGTTTGCCATACGAGAGGACACGTATCTTCTCATCTGTGACTACTACTCGAAATTCCCTTTTGTCTACCGCATCGAGGGGAAGGTGACGAGTGACCGCATCATATCGAAGATGAGTGAGGTGTTTGCGGAGAATGGATCGCCAAGCAAGGTTGTGAGCGACAACGGTGGACACTATAGCAGTCAGGCTTTTCGAAACTTCGCCGCCGAGTGGTGCTTCGACCACGTAACGTCCAGCCCACACTTACCACAATCGAATGGATTCATCGAACGTCAAATTCAGACGGTGAAGTATACCCTGAAGAAGGCAGCGATGTCGAGATCCAACCCGCAGAAAGCACTGCTCGCGTTGAGATCCACACCAATCGACAGCCACTTACCGTCACCGGCAGAGATGCTAAATGCCCGCAAGTACAAGTCGAACCTACCCGTGATCATCAGAAATGAACACTGGTCGAAGGACGAAATCAGACGTCGTCTCGCCGAGAGACAAGAAATCCAACGTCTCAACCATGATAAGCGAGCTATGCAATCACTTGCACCGCTAATACCCGGACAGGACGTTCATGTGAGAGACACTCAGACAGACACCTGGCAGTCTGCCAAGGTGATATCAACTGATGTACAGCCGCGGTCGTACAACGTCTTGACTCCGACAGGCAATATCCTTAGGCGTAACCGTCGTCACCTCCGTGAGACGACTGAACGACATACGTTCCAACAAGACAATGTGGACGATACATACGACTTGACGCGAAGAGACGACATGCAAGTCGTACCACTTCCGTGTAACTCCGTGTTACCCCAGAAGAAGTCAGTCCGTTTCCAGCTTCCACAATCGGAACAATACACTAGCTCCGGAAGACGAGTGAAACGCCCACAACGATTGGACCTGTAATTGTGTTCTAGTTTACACGAACATTATGGCTAATAGTTAGAATAATGATTTGATTTCTCTTACATACGGATATTAGTAAGTTAGTTATTTTGTCTTTATGTTTTGAAGAAAGAGGGATGTGATGGTATGCCAATGTAAATGCATAGAACGACATATGCAGTCCAAGAGATCAGTCTTGGAAGATGACGAGACTCGAGGTCGATCAGTGTTATCCCTCTCTCTGCTTGTAATTGTAATAAAGTGATTTGTTCAGTACTTCTGGTGTCGAATCAGATATGTATGAATGCGAGATGAGTCGGACAATCCGACTACACAGATGTCAGGCCAAGACGACACGTTTCACTCCTCACCAATTTCATATTAGAACTATCCTTCACTCCAGCCTCCAATTTCTTTTCATCCATTTTCTCTTATCAGCTCTCTTAATAGCTCCCGTGATTATTCTTACCGGGTTGTTTTTGCAAACCTGGACTTTCTCCTGTTGTTTTTCTGTTTGTGCCATCGTCTCTAGTGCATTGGTATGTGCCGTGGTAACACACGAGCTTAGCACTTTTGCTTTACGTTTACATGATATGTATACGTCTATCTCCAACCACCCCTTCGACTTTCCTCCAAGCGTTTGCCCCGGCTGTAAGCCTCATTGTAACCAAAGCAATTAATCTAGTGGATTTTTCCGATGGAAAATGCCACTTCATATCGTGAATTTAGTCAATTTACTACGCAACGTTAAATGTTGTGAAGTTAGTGGTTGAACGCCAACGCCACATTATCTATGTTAAGGCAGGGATGTTTAATTATTGTTTCATCAGAGTAAGTGACTACATGTTGGTATTTGTCATGGTCGTTGTCAGTAAGTTTTAAAAAGTAGCGTGAGGAATCTGGTGGCCGGTTATAGGCTAATGGTATGTAGGGGCTTTGGGCTCCTGTCTCTTTAATAATGTGTCGTTCTTCTCTTACTTTTTAACTTTGACGCATCATGTGAATGGGTTTGCTGTACTGCCAGCTACATTGGTAAGTTAACTTGGTTGTCATGTCGGTATATATCATTTTAAGCAAGTTGGGTTTGATATATATATATATATATATATATATATATATATATATATATATATATATATATATATATATATATATATATATATATATATATTATACATACATACATACATACATACATACATAATTTGCTTGGTTGTCGGGTGGCCCCCTCCAATGCAAAATCTTCCACCGAGTCTGGTGCTATATCAGTTTTCCGTCGCACGCAACCCCGTTGGGCAAAAGTATCTTCATATATATGCATTATATGTTACTTGTTTTCTCTCTGAATAACCTGAAGATATTTTGCAACATGCCCGGTCTATATCTGATATATGACCAACTGCAGGCAGACCCCGAGCAGAAGGACAACACTTAATTAGCTTAGATTACTGTGTAGAATGCGTTTGTAAATGATGAGTAAACAAAACTAAAACCGGACATATACGTGTATTGTTTTTTAATGAGGTTTCCTTCTAAGGTTATGTGAAGGTTACTATGTAACGTTATCCAGGTAACATTATTATAACGAATATGTAAAAAAATACCTTACTGGAACGTTACATCGTAACGTTATCATAGGTTCTATCATGACTGGGAGCGCCTTACTGGCTGCACTACTTACTGATTCCCAGAACTGTGTATATTCCTATTAGTTTTAGAGAGTTTACGGTTTTAAAATATTACATATCATTTTATGAGAGGAGGTAGGGTGGGGCAAGGCGCCCACCATAAGCAGGAACCGCTGCATTTGTTTTAATAATGATCCAATCGAATATATTTTAAGTTGCAGGAATCTAAAATATATATCCTACTTTGTGTAAAAGTATTTTACACAAAGATACAAAACATAATTAAAAATTCTACTTTTTAAAAATAGCTATGAAAAGGGCGACTTGCCCCATAGGTGGGGCAAGACGCCCATCTGGGTGGGGCAAGATGCCTTTCCAAAACTCGTTGAATACTTACAAGTATGCGAGTTAGTGTGAATGCTATGTGGTGGGTAGGATGTGCTTATGTGGGTAGGTGGGTATGTTGCGTGTAGTTTATCCGATTATTTACCTTTGACGTAGGCATGCAATGATATAGG
Organism: Oasisia sp. SBJ-2009; assembly: GCA_964017155.1. Classification (NCBI taxonomy): domain Eukaryota; kingdom Metazoa; phylum Annelida; class Polychaeta; order Sabellida; family Siboglinidae; genus Oasisia; species Oasisia sp. SBJ-2009. The sequence continues at coordinate 41,895,631 of OZ024862.1, read as the reverse complement.
AAATGACATGTTTTACTATTTTCACTTACAAATCAACTAAGTCATATTTTGTACTCATGATTGTAAAAGCTTGCTTCCTTTTATGTTTCTTTTCATCCGCTATGTGGTAGCACGTATATATATATATATATATATATATATATATATATATATATATATATATATATATATATATATATATATATATATATATATATATATATATATATATATATATATATATATACAAAAACCTTAGTGCCGATCTGAGCCGTTGTTATGTAGATAGGACGAGTGGGCGTATCGCATCATATAGGCGCCTTACCCCACCCTACCTTATTCGTGAATTGGTGACTTTCTAAATTTTCTGCCTGCATCTGAGTGACATTTGACAAGCTCATGCGGTCATGCGCAACCATTGTTGCTAGAACTGTCTACACGTCACGCATTACCACATTATGGGCAGAATGTTTACATCGCTTATGGTGGCCACAGACCAGCCGGTTTGCGATTTTGTGTATGCTCACACTAGTCCGGTTGGCGGAAAGCGGTTTTCGATTGTTACGATTGTTCATGCATAGACTAGTCCGGTTGGCGGAAAGCGACGGCCTACGGCAACGCCATCTCGTGTAAAAAAAATGTCGTTGGCGACTTTGGCGCACTCTACGCGTTCCAGAAATGGCGCAGGTGTTTTTGCTGCCCAAGGGACAGGCTGGATCACATGGTCTCGGAAAACGGTGTGTTTATTGCTATGCATACTAATTTTGTTTACTGTTGACATTGATATCGACCGATGACTGCCTTCGGAAGATGATCGGCGGGAAAAATGTGTTACATTGCATTCGGTCGTGGATGATTATAAGGTTGGTGAACTTTGCGTTGCGTTTATTTATAAAAATGGTAATATAAATTAGCGTGTAACCTAAAATTTGTTAAGTGTAACCCACATCTAGGGCATATTAGCTTTCACATGGTATAAATGTGAACTATGTATGTCAATGGAGAACGTGAGGAAATCCCCCCACAAACGGGCGGTATCAGGACAGTACGTACGCGCAATCGATTCAGTTATCTGTGCCATCCTCATGTTATGACTATCAGTTAAATATTAGAAAGTTATTATTAAATGTGTTGCATATATGCAAATCAGTGTTTTAAGTAAAATAAACGTAATTCACATTTTATAATTTTACCATTTAGTTTACAGTTGTGTGGACCTTTGTTTATGTTATTAATAATATTTACAATTTTGTGTAGTATTTTATGTGAAATATTTTCGTTATTTGAATTTCATGTAGACACTCAGTCTCAGGACGTGTGGTCGTAAAGAATATGGATGAGTTACGATGTCAAAGTTAAGTTATATACAGTTAAAGGGAAAACAAAGTCAATGTTTGGATCATATGGGATTAACAGAGTTAATAAAAAGTAACAACTTCCAACAACAATCATATTTTTAACGTCAGTGGTTTACCAGGAAAAAAATGTAAAACACATAGACATAGAAAGTCTACAGACTACGCCATTTTAGAAACAAAATGACGTCAGAGAGTCTTCTTGGTCGGCGTGAACTGTGCATGCATATTATTATCTGTTACTTTCTAACCTAACCACGAAAACGACCGCCAACAGCCGCCAAACTTCTCCCCACATTTCTTACATACATATACATACACTACATTACAAAAAAATCACTTGTATTCGTCTAACGAAGAAAATTCACAACAGAAACGCAAATCTTGGCGAACGGCAACTCGACAACTTCGACTACCGTAAACTCGCTATTATAAGTTAGCTTTACACAAAATACCGCTAGATGGCGCGCGAATATTTATTAACCTTACTGCATTCGCACGCGCGAATTAGTTTAATTAATTATAAATAATATAATAATAATTAGCTGCATCACTATGATCTGCAGAAAATGTTAAACGGCAAACTAAGGCAACGCTTTGGTGATATGGGTCTAATAGAGTTGATAAAAAATAACAATTTAATATACAAATATATAATTTTATTAGTTTATTTTATATAGCGCCAAATCCACAATTCTCTTCTCTTCTATTCAACATACTGTTATTAAAGTATATGCAATAATAAGAATGCTACCCACAGGTAATATTTAAAAATAAATATTAAAAATACATGTGTCTGCATAATTATCCAAAATTGCCTATTAATTATAAAAGAAAAAGGAAATTACGTGTTTTTCAATGAAGTCACATTGTTTATTTTATCAATATTTCTATAAACATCCCGCGCGTACTGCGAGCATGCAAGCTTATATTACATAAGCGATGTTTTAACAATAATAACTAAAACAATAACATGTTAATATTACTGTTTTTAAATCCTTCTTTTTCTACTACCATAATATTTCCCATATATTCATATTCCTTTTTACATTTTAGAGATTTATTGTTCCGATAATTAATAAAGTGTCTTGTTCAAGAATAATAATTATTACATATCTGATGGTGGAAATGTCATTCATGAGTAGAACAAATAGCTTCAGTAATATGTTCTTATGCATAATGGTTGTGTATGTGCTGAATGAAAATTATTATTACGTCGTACTTATTTTACTACTTTAATTATTTATTACTATTAACCATACTTTTATATTCATTTATTTCAATTGTTGTTATGTAATTTGTATGTTTATTTATGACTGATAGGTCAGCTTAGTTAATGATATAGAAACATGTATTTTCATTATTTATTTTTAAATAATATTATCTGTGGGTAGTTTTCTCTTTATTGTATTTTTAATAGCATTATTTTGTGAAGCGCCACAAACAATTATGGATGTGGCGCTACATAACTAAAATATTATATTATAATAAAAACAATTGTTTGTTTATTTAATATAGCGCCACATCCAATTTAAACTTGTTCATGGCGTTTTACATACATTAAAATGCTAAACAACAAATACACACCAGAAGAAAAAAAACATAAATATACTAGAAACATATATGAACAATTATAAAAATAAAATATCAATATAAAAATAATAAAACTTATAATTTCCTGCAAACCATAGTGATGATAATAATTAATTATTATATTATTTATAAGTAATTAAACTTTTTCGCGCGTGTGAAGTAAAACAATTAAATATCAGCAGTCAGAAACGTGGCGTCTAGCGGTATTTTGTGTAAAGCTTTTAAAAGCGATTTTACGGTACCGCTGAGCGGCCGAACAAGTTGTACTCGAGGTCTGCGCGTTTTTGTGTGTGAATTTTCTTCGTCAGAGGAATGCAAGAGATTTTATTACATAACGTAGTGTATGCATATGTATGTAAGATATGTGAGGAGAAGTTTGGCGGCTGTTGGTGGTCGTTTTGATGGTTAGGTCAATCAAATCGGGTCGTCTAGGATCCGCGCTGTGTCTGTGACTGTCCAAACGAATCCACCGAACCACTGTTTCAGTTCTGCTCGATTCATAGGTTAACAAGAAGACATCTTACTGATACTGTCTTTCACTGTACTATTACTATAAGCGTTTGAGGAACAGTGTGGCATATTGATGTCGCGATTTCGTTGTAAACCGACGTAAGGCAACTTTTAGCGTACCGCTTGGCTCTCTGTTATGACAGCTGAACCAGCAGACGACTCTCTGACGTATTACTTTTCCAAACTGCTGGGTTGTGATTGGTTGCAAGATCCAAGATGGGCCGGTTCATGGTGTCGGTGATTTAGCTAGATTTTCCCACTTTAAGACCACTTTCTGAGGTAACCACTAAGGTGAAAAATTGGATTGTAGATGCAAATGATTAGCTAGTGTAAACTCTTTTAGGTGCATAACACTAAACTGTAGCCTTTTTTTCACTTTAAGTTTAATATTACATTTGTTAGTTAAAAACCCATTTCCTGGTCAAATTGTGTAGGGATTATATACCAGACGAATCCATCTGTGTGCCTGGGTATTTCCACATAAGAAAAGATCGTGCCGACAGACGTGGCTGTGGTGTCATCTGCTTTGTGAATGGACAGAACTACGTAACAACGACATGGAAACTTTGTGGATTTCGCTTCGCCCACACAAGTAAGTTACCGCGACATTTCACCCATATAAACGCGTTGGAGTGAAATATTATCCACCTAATGAGGACAACATTATGATAAACCACATTTGCCATTACTTGGATTATGTATTGCAACGCCACCCTCACACTGGCATCATCTTATCTGGTGATTTCAACCACCTACCCGAACGATACTTACTTAAAAACCCACTACTGGCTGAAGCAGATTGTGACTGTTCGTACACGCGGTGATGCCACTTTGGATAAGCATCTATACCAATATGGACAAACTTTATGGACAGCCACACACCAGTTGCCCTATCGGAAATGCGGATCACAACGTCGTCATTAGTGAACCACTCGTTGATACGAAATTAATCACTGGACATCGACAAATAGTGACAACAAATGTAACGGGGCAAAATGAGCGAGTCGTGTTTGCATCAGACCTGAAGAAAATCAAACGGGAAGACCTCTACCATCTACCATCATGCGAAAAACAACTACAAATGTTCACGTCCAAAATAAATGAACTGATGAACAAATATTTCCCAACAAAGACAGTGGTAAGACACACAAAAGACATGTGTGTTGGACATATTAAATGATGATGACATTGATATATATTGTATGCCTCCAAGAAACATGTTTCAGTAAACAAGATCTTGGATCCTTAAATATGCCGCACTCTGCTGCTGCGACCGTAGAATACAGGGATCGTTTACGTAGGGGTTATATCCCGGGTGGTGTGGCCATACTATGGCGCACACACCTTGATATGCATGTTTAGATATAAATAGTGACTGGCTAACAGGTATTAAAGCGAAAAAAAGGCAATGGTTTGGTGATATGGGCCTAATAGAGCTAAGAAAAACTAACAATTTCCAACCTCAATCACATTTTTAACGTGAGCGGTTTAGCAGAAAAAATGTACAACATTACCATAGAAAGTCTATGGAATACTCCATTTTAGAAAAACAGTGACGTATCAAACTCGCCGCCACTGATAGGCCAGTGGTTGTCGTACTACTTCTTGACAATTAACTCAGTCGGGTGGCGCTGTGACTTTGCGCTCCACAAAATTCCATCTGAATCTAATAAATCTAACTAAGTAACACAAATACTTAAACTTCAGTAGTTTGTAAGCTAATAATTGTAAACTGTACAGAAATTTAGAAGTTCCTACCCTAAAGAATAGTCACCTTGTAACTAAACCTCGAATTAAAAAATTTCCCGCCACTATACTAACAAGTAAACAAAACGAAAACACCCTATGCAATAGCACAAATGACATATTACATCTAATCATCAATTAGACAAATAACGTAACTTAGTTAAACAAAATCAGCTAAATTTAGAATAATAACTTAATTAACCAGTTAAAAATTAGAATACAAAAATTGTGAAGACATCCTGCACATCTTTTACTTTATACTAACGTGGCTTCTACACCAAGGCACCTCAATTAAAACCCAGAGTCGACCTGGGTTTCCACCTTTCGAACTTAAATCTTTCTCCCCCAGCACTGCCTTTTATATATAAACATAATAAATACAAATATTTAAATCAGTACATACCTAAAGTTTAACCAATTATGACAACTACTGGAAAAAAACCTAGAACAAAAAGTAAAACATAATTTGAAGGGACGATAATTGAAGAAGAATTTTGGACATGCACTACCTGTAAAAAAATTCAAGGGAGAAAATCAGAAATTGCTCGAATGTGAGTACTGCGATGAAATATTTTTTTATAGAATGTGTTAGCATAAATGACAAGGAATATAAATTGATGACAGCCAAAGCAGAAATCCATTGGTTTTGCCCACCTTGTGAAAAAAGTCATGAAAAACATAAAGAACGAAAAAAGCTGTGAGGAAAGATGCGACATTTTCTTTTAAAAAGTTGAAGAAAGGATTGCACACATAGAAAAATAATTAAAAAACAAAGTGGATGAAAAACGTGTCAGTGAACTAATCGCAGCAGCTAAACTAGAAAAGAGTACATCAGCGCGGACAGACAGTAAAATTACGTCTAACGAAGTCATTCAAAACCAAGTCAAAGAGAAAAACCCTAAAGCTAAAGAAAGAGAAAAAAGACTCAACAATGTGATCGTCTTCAACCTTACTGAATCAACATCCCAGCTAAAAACCACAAAACAGCAACACGACAAACAACAAATCCTGGAATTATGCACAGAAATAGACAACAACGTCACAGAAACAGACATCATGCACATAAAAATCCGTAGTTTTGTAGACGTGTTTTGTCATGGTCTATTTTGATGTTTCCAAATTTGTCATTGTTTTTCAGTCGCTGGAAATTTCTCAGAATAGAACGCTTATTGTCAGTTTTTGGAAATTTGATCAGAACTGGTCTGTGATTGCTTGTATCTTCGCTTAATTGTCCAAGTCAATTACATGACTAAAACTCTCGTTCCTTGTTGTAGTCGGAAGTCCCTGCTGCCTATCTTCCACCACCACCAACACCATACCATCAGCCATGTTGTAACGTGACAACTTTCGTAGTCTACACGTGCGTGCGTGTGTGTGGGTGTGTGTGTCTGCAAGTTGATAGACACGTTTACAAAACAAAACAGTAAGTTTATAAATACGTTATATTTTCAAAAAACAAAAACAAAATAAAACAAAGTTTACAGACACGTTATGTTTAAGAATCAAAACAAAACGTGCAAAACAAAACGTGCAAAACAAAACAAAACAAAACAGAAAGTTTACATATACGTTATGTTTACAAAACAAAACAGTAAGTTTACAGACACGTTATGTTTACAAAACAAAACAAAACTTAGAAACACGATAAGTTTATAGACACGACAAGTAACTTTACAGAGCCGACAAGTTTACAGACACGGCGTTTTTACAGACACGACAATTTCAGAGACACTGCAAGCTTACAGACACGACAAGTTTCCGTATGTGTTCGTAAGTGTTCGCGTGTGTTCGCATGTGTCCGTAAGTGTTCGCATGTGTTCGCATGTGTCCGTAAGTGTTCGCGTGTGTTCGCGTGTGTCCGTGTGTGCTAACCTCGTTCCATTTCGTAACGTTTCACCGTTTCATTGTGTTAGACAGGTGGTGTTTTCACAAAATTAACTAAGTTAGTCTTTTAACTTGTAGTAAAATGGAATATTTTTCTGTTTCATATTTTACAAAGTCGGTGTGCCAACGTTGTATCATTTCACAACTTGTCACCATTTCACCGCAATGGCTTTTCGGTTGCGACCTCACTACGCTAGACGCTAACCCCCAACTTGGGGATAATCTTAACACTATATTAGACAGCGCCATCTAGCGGACAATTCAACCACTAACTATGGTTAGACATAGTAAAACTTGTGCTGCGACATCTCTCTACTTTAACAGCTAGCGCCATCTAGTGGACAACCCTAACACTACACTACTCGCCAGCCCCATCTAGCGGGAACAACAACCACTAACTAGGGTTAGACACAGCATTTAGTTAGGTTAATTAGGGTTAACATGGAAAAAAGTTGTGGTTAACTGATCAAAAATTGCCATGTTTTTATCCTGGACAAAGACAGCAATTTTTTATCAGTTAACCCCAACAAAATGTTGGATCAGCTTTGTGACAATACACAGCCCGTGTATGATAAGATTCAGACTATCTTCACAGAGTACAATGTACTCGATTTATCATAACAACTACCACAGTACGTTGTACACAGTACAGTTCATATTGAAGAAGGGTACAGCTATAACAGTTGTATCTATCATTTGTGAGGTATACATAGGCATGAATAGCCACATCGTTTGCATTTACAAGGCCTGGTGTTTTGTAGTGTACCGCAATGCATGTAGGTTGCAACATTTGGCATAACATTGGCCGATTTAATGTGTGGATGCCAAGCCTGCATCACTGCAGGTTATTGACTTGGATGTGAAAACCCTATTTTATTTGCAAGGTGCTATGATAATCAGGGTTACGTTTAATTTTCAGTTTCAATAAAAGCCAATAGTTCAGTTATAATATCTAGCTTAAACACTACAGTAGTGTCCAATAATTAATTACAAGAGAGCTCCACATTTGTTAGACAGGAGTTAGTCCAGTTGGTGCATTCATGCTTGCAATTTCAATTTAAAATTATTTATTGTATATTTTTAAACTCTGGACCGAAGGTCCAATGGACTTATGGCATCATTTTGCGTCCACCATGCAGCGTTAGCTCCCATATCTCATAAACCGTTAGGGCATTGTATAATTGTGCATATTACGCATATAATAATTGGAAAGAAGAAATTAATATTTGATAACATGTTTCTAAGGGCACCTTTGAGCCTCCCAGAAAGCTACATGTCCACATTTTGTCTGTGCCTGCATGGACAGTCTGAGAAACAATACTTGTGTGGCCAAAACTCTGGCAGCTTGATGAAGTATCGTAACAATGCTACTCTCATCCTAACATGTGTCTGCCATAGGTCGACGGGATAATATCCTCTCTCTCTCTCTCTCTCTCTCTCTCTCTCTCTCTCTCTCTCTCTCTCTCTCTCTCTCTCTCTCTCTCTCTCTCTCTCTCTCTCTCTCTCTCTCTCTCTCTCTCTCTCTCTCTCTCTCTCTCTCTCTCTCTCTCTCTCTCTCTCTCTCTCTCTATCGTGCCTTTTATTCAGATATCTTTTAAGTTCATACAATGCATTTGCTTGCCCTCTTCCATATCATGGTGTATGATAGTTATTTAGGTAATGCTCTGCTTCTTTGGTCCTTCTCTCATTTCCATCCTACGAGTCGCTTTCAAGAGTCCTTTTCCTTAGTCACAGTGTGAGTTGCTTTCTCTTTTGCTTTCTATATATATATATATATATATATATATATATATATATATATATATATATATATATATATATATATATATATATTTGTGTGTATGTATGTATGTATGTATCTTGAGCACATCACGGGAGAATTACAAACATCGTACTAAAACATATACATAACACATTCTTTAAGAAACCATTTCTTCATCTGGGTTTTACACTAGGATTGAACTAGCAAACCCCACGCCTGTGGGCATTCGATACCCTGACATTATAGCATGGAAAGGGAATACTTGTGAGATCATCGATACCAGGATTTGGGCCGACAATTTCGTTATCAATGAAGCCCACAGTTGTATTACACCAACCCGTCATTAATAAATGGAAAGAGAATGTATAACTCAAAATCCTGACCTGCTGGGATAAATATGACTTCCGAATTGGAACCAGCATATTGGATTTAATCTAAATTGATTCCGCTAGCAAAAGTTGTGGTATTGCGAAGTAGAAGAAATCGACGAAATCGACTAAGTACAAGAAACCAACATGAAATCCACGAAAACGACTAAGTCCTACGAGAAATGTGTACGTTATTACATTATCAGGCGAAAGTTATTACATTATCAGGCAAGAGGAGTTTATTATATTATCGGTTGAAA
>OZ024862.1:41876174-41881174 GCA_964017155.1 Oasisia sp. SBJ-2009 | reverse complement strand
ATATCATCCCACACCACTCTTCATCTTTTCTTATAATCGTTCAAATAAAACATTCATGCAAGGTTATGGAGAAAAGAATAGGAGACAGGATTTCTCCCTGTTTTTCTCTGTTATATGCTGTAAACAGGTGACACATACCAGAGTTGCATGTTAATTAAGGCAATACAATATGGTAAAATGGCGTTTTGTTATTTCTTATGGTAGCTCGCTGACATTTTCAGACAATCTTAATTATATTTCAAAAGGAATGTGTATTTTGTTTTAGTTGTTTGTTTGTTGTCCGTATACAAACACATCCGTTTTAACATCAGAGGTGATTAAAGGTATTAACTGGCCAACTTGGGAAGGGGCACACTATATGTTTGTGAAAGAAGAAGAGCTGAATATTGTCTTTGTCGGTACATTTTCATGAACACATGCTCACAACGTGTACTCCATGAAGATATAATGTGTACATTAATTTTGTTAGATGGAAAATAATTAATACACTGTGAAACATAGTTAATATAGTGCAAACAGTATTCCATACAGGCTGTAGACACGTTTTATTGCTAACAAGCCTACAACCGGCATTTTAACATCAAAATAAACACAACTTGAGTTCCATTAACAGAAAACAATAATTTTGAAAGTATAGCCAGGGTACCGTTCACTTTAACAGGGTCTAATGTTTTATTGATACAGCCCCTATCATCGGTATTACTGCAATTAGTCAAGGTGCCATGTCAACAATAGCGGGTTGTGGATGGCATGCTTCATGCTATCTGATATCTGGGTTCTAGTGGGGGTCTTGTGGAATCTATAAATATCCACATGGGGTTGTGTTCTGACAGAAGCTAACAGGGGTCAGAGCATGGCTACGCTTCCTGGTCTGACCCATACGAATGAAGTATTTAAAGAATTATGTTATTCGAAATGAGTATACTATAATACAGCAGAGATACTAGTAGATTAAGTGTTATGATATATCTTCAGTGTATGACACATGTTACTGTTAGGCAGAGTGTAGTTAGAGTAGTGATTTTAGCTATTTTACGTGACCCTGCGGATGCTGAAAAAACGTGCTATAGTTGGACAATATTGAAGGGCAACCCACATGCTTGCATTTTAGGAGAGCCAGGGGTGGTGTTGTTTGAAAAGAAATCATGACTATGTAAGTGACTTGATTGCAGTGACTGTGTACACATTTAAGCATTTTATTAGGTACAGTATCCTTATAATAATCAGACAAAACATTGACATGCCGCCAAAGGGAAAATCAACTGCGTGGAAATGGGGAATAACGGCCACATTCTGCTCCTTATAAATATCAATAAAATTACGCAAAAAATGAAAAGTAATATTCAAACACAATTGCAAATTCTCTAGATGGATTCAAACGAATACATTGAAATGTTTTTTTTTTACATACATATACAAATACAGTGAGAAATATTAAAAATACTTTTATAAATAATTTACACTTTCATAATACAACAAATGCAATATAGCTAAAACAACAGCAAATGTTTTATCGAGAAAAGTAATTTATCGGCATAATCGCTGTGATGTAACAAATAATCACGGTCAGACAGAAGGCTTGTTAATTTTAAGAATATAATACTAGAAAATAATCCAATGATGCTAACCCTAATTTAAATTGCATAACCCTATTTTATAATTGATAACCCTAATTTAAAATTCATTAATATCAACTGGTATAATAGCTACTATTGTTATTTGTGTACAGCTACATAGCTAAATAAATACAACAACCTCTTCAGTCAACCCTTTTCACACTTGCCTCGCAACTGTTTTTTTCCCGTCTTTTTGCCAGAGCTGCTCTGCGGATCGATCTCATCGCAGTTTCCCCGCCACGATCGCGTAAATCAGTCAAAACACAATATCAAGGCGTCATATGTATCTGAACTAATTACAATGTCGAACATGTTAATTCCCAAGTAACGTAGACATCTCTGAATGGGTGAAAAAACAATACTTACGAAAAAGTTACGGTACCTATTGCGTTATCGTCACTTACTAAGATATGTACGCCATATTTACGAATATTCTTATCGTAACTAACTGTTTCGAGAATAGCATTTATGAAAATATCGTAACTTACGAAGTTTCGACGCCATTTTCCCGAAAACATTGTGCTAAGAAATTCGTAAATCGTTCCATAATTATAAAACATATATTTATATATATGGTCGTTCGAGAATACCGGTGTGGTGGTCCCAGATTCGTCCAGTCCAGGATTCGTACGAATCTGGGACCTTGACTGATTCGTAGGGGGGTGCACGTTTTGACTCACCAGGTAGGTTCCGCTACAGGGTATTTTTTTGGGTATCCAGACATTTTGGTAAAGGACACTTTGGTAATGGACGTTTTGGTAACAGCCATTTCCGTAACAGTACATTTCGGTAACAGGACATTTCGGTAATTGGACATTTCGGTAATAGGACGTTTCGGTAATAGGACATTTTGGTAACAGACATTTTGGTAATAGGGCATCTTGGTAACATGCATTTTGGAAGCATGGCATTTTGGTAAAATCAATAAATATTCTTTAAAGGCATATTTCTTTTAAAAACTTTCAGATTAACAAAAATAAAATAAAAAACGGTTGTGTGTTCAGTCACATTTTAATTCAAACTCACATATATATCCAGGTATTAATATAACTCTTCTAGTGATGCACATTGGGAATGTCATGTGCTACCGTATTACAGTGGTGTATTACTAGTGTCCAAGAAGGTAGTAATGTTCAGCGGAGTGTTTTTTTTTATAAACGAACCAGATGGCCAACACCTGCGAGGAATTGCGGCACCTGCAATACCCCATTGACATAATCACGACAAAGGTTCCTCAGTCGTGTTTGTAGTCTGACGTATTCCTTCCTCACGCGTTTCCGGGGTGGTTGGCCGGTTGCATCCTGGAAAATGACGGCGCTCACACACTCTTGTTCTCGCTGTAGGCACTTGATGGATTTCCATATCAAGGGATGCTGGTGACCAATCAAGTGACGATACTTGTTTTTCCAAGCCTCAGAGACGTTATTGTGCGTGCGTCGTCATTTAACGTCGCATTGTGCACATTCCACGACTGCACATGATTCAAGGGAGCGATTCGCACCATCCTGATACCTCTCACCTGCGGTCGACCTTGTCTGTAGTGGCTGTGGACGTACGTCTTGTCGTAGTCGACTAGTGGTATTGCCAAAGCTGGTACAATCGTACGCAGGTGTGTTGTGCCAGCAGAGACGTCAGTTGGTGGCAGAAACGCAAGTCCATCTAGCATGCTACAGAAATGGCAAACAAATTGTCTGTACGATATGTCTAGCAATTCCCATCTCTTGAATTTTCCGCCATGTGCTCTATGTCAGGTGGAAGAATCAGAACTCCACCTGTACATGTTGCCCGAACACAGCTGTCACAGGAACAGCCAGCTCGAAATCAACCGTGCCAACATCAGAGTCAGGTCGCACACCATACATTGCACAGCGATTCAGTATACCTGTGAACAGTTCATGATATGTTGCTTCTGTTTTGTTTTGTAGAAATGCGTACACCAATGTGATAGTCACCTCTCCTAGAGACTCATGGATCGCGTAGAGCTGTAGGAAATTTGGCGGAGCCATTGCGAAGTTTCCATCCATGTGCCATTTATCTGCAGCAGCCAAGCGACGGAGATTATTCTCTGTTGCGTAGGCAATGATTCTATGTGTCGCTTATGGACTGTTGTCAAAGAATAGGAACTCATCTTGTTGTTGTCCTAAGGTGTGGGTCCAAGAAGGGACAATGTGTAGATTCACCAAACTGGCTGGTTCGGCCGGGTACTCTTGTGTGGGGTTTGTTTCTGGCAATCGTGCTCTTACACGTGTCGACACTCCGTAGAATCGCCTTAGCTGCATCTGTCAACCCTGTAGTTTTGTCAGCGTAAATACGAGCTGGCGGGTAGTTACTTGCAGCAGCATGTATACGCATTTCCGTACGGCATCTGTCAACCTCTAGTTTCACAGGTTCAGGACAGTGGTTGTGGTCGGTTTTCAACACTGGATTTGCTTGTAGCAAGTCAGTGTACACACTACCAGGGCAGTGCTTGCTTTGCTTTCCCCCTGGTTGTTGTCGATATCTCCATGTATGACATCATCTTACGTGTGTCGGGATTTAAATGTGTCCTCCTAGTCACTGGTTGGCTGTAGTGGAACATTCTTGCCACCACCACTGCTATTTGGAAGCCATGTTCCCTTCAGAGACAAGCACCTTACACCATACCATGCCTGACTGCAGGTGGGAAGCCAAGTTCCCTGACTGGATCGAGTCTGGACCATCCTAATTTACAAATGGTTTAACTGACTGACATCTCAACAGGTTACCTCCTAATATGGCAGACTGGACTCTGATTATTTTAAGTAGTTTTACCAAAATGTCTTGTTACCAAAATGTCTTGTTACCAAAATGTCTAGTTACCCAAATGTCTTGTTACCCAAATGTCCTATTACCAAATCGTCCTGTTACCGAAACATCATGTTACCGAAAGGTCCATTACCAAAGTGTCCTTTACCAAAATGTCCTATACCAAAATCTCATAGATCCATTTTTTCAACCAATGAGTAACGAGCATGTGGACAGCCTCCGTTTACACTGTACACGAGACAATGTATCCACCAGGTTCTGCTTGTGTTTACAATGTACACGTGTTGGATAGAGGTCATCAAAATGACTTGACTATGACTAAATGATGGTCATGCAGATTGATCAAAACTATGGTTGATTTGTAACATATATTCATGATTGTAAACTAATATACAACATTACTTTTTTACTTTAAAATTACCCTGGCCAAGTCAATTTAGCTAAATCTTGGCACGATGCTCTATACATGCACGCACGCACGCACGCACACACGCACGCACGCACGCAAGCAGGTACGCACGCACGCACCCTTACAAAAAATACCTTTCAAATACCATTGAATGGTCCTAGGGGGTATAATGGCCAAGGGTATTTGAATGG
>OZ024862.1:41793674-41873674 GCA_964017155.1 Oasisia sp. SBJ-2009 | reverse complement strand
CGTAATCTTGTGGGAGCTCATATATCTGACATTGATTGTCTGTGGGTGTTTGGTATCAAGCGCTACTCCTATCACTGAAGCGACGACGACCTAGAAGCGACGACCTAGAAACCCCTTTACACCACACAGACGCTCACCTGATTGGTCAATAGCAACGCAAAACTGGGTTACGTGTAACGAACTTTGACGCATATGGGTGGCCGTTCTGGACATAACGCGGCAAGCTTGACCCGTAAACATCAGTGGCAGTTGACGTTTACGCGCAAACGTTACAGCCAACAAGAACGCGTATAGGTGGCCGTTCGTGCCTTAACGCGGCAAGCTTGACGCGCAAACATCAGTGGCAGTTGACGTTTGCGCGCAAACGTTACAGCCAACAAGAACGCGAAAATCTGTACGCGTAAACTTTCCAACCAATAAAGACTCATGTAGCTATGAATCGCAGGTTGAACCAATGAACAGTGATCTTAGTAAAATGCAGACTCCTCTGTTTAGGCGGGATAAATCTATAATATACATTTTAGTCAACCTAGCAACACCGTATTTACTGGGCTTTGAGAAGTACCTCCTCATCGCATTCAGCGAGCACAGGAGCAGCTGCAGAATGGTTCTAATTCCACCTTCTTTTTGGCACGAGTTAAACGTAAGGTGCCAATTCGAATCGCAAACCAGTTATTTGTTTTTCAAAATACTGTCAAATTATTCATACCCTTCCGTTTTATTCTACATTGTACGTAGCGGAGGTAAATAATTTTTAGTGTTTTTTTTAACTTGTAAACTGAGACAATCCACCCACTGAGGTGATGCAGGCATCTTAAACTGAAGCCGTTCTTTCTCGCCAGTCTCATGTACACTCTATTTGCTAAACTCTGCAGCCGCCCGATGTCACTAGCTACAACATAAGACTTGACAGAGCAATGAAAATGTAATTATACTCAATGTGCATGATTGTTATTACGGCTATTAAACATTTAAAATAATAATTGTCCGGTTACTAGACTAGGGTCAAATTGCATTTTGCTGTTATTATTTTGTTGACATCACTGTCGTCAAGGGTGAGTTGACCATGATTTTTACTTTTTCATTGTCTTTTTTCTTCTCACTTTTCTGTTACTATGTTCTCTGTCAGCAATCTCCTATTCTTTCTATCTATCATTCTTTCCATTCTTCTCCCACTCTTTCTAGGTTTAATTTTAATGCAATCCCCCATCGCAATTTCGGTCATCTGCCTCGCTACACACGGCTGTAATCATCGTTGTAACCAAAGCAATTAATCAAGTGGATTTTGCACTGGGAAAGTGTTACTTCCTATGGTGAATTTATAAACTGTAATACGCAACGTTACATTTTGTGAAGTTACTGGTTGAATGCCAACGCCAAATCGTCTATGTTAAAGTTGGAATGTTTAATTATTGTTTCATCAGGGTAAGTGAGTGCATGTTGGTATTTGTCATGGTCTTTGTCAGTAAGTTTGGGAGAGTAGCGTGAGGTGAGTGGTGGCCGACTATAGACTGATATTATGTATGGGTTCGTATCTCTTTTATACTATGTCGTTTCTCTCTTACTTGTTAACTTTGACGCCTTCTGTGAATGATTTTGCTGAAATGCAGGCTACATTAATCAGTGAACTTGGTTGTCATGTCGGCATTCATTTTAAGCGAGTTGGGTTTGAATTATACACACACACATACATATACACACACACACACACACACACACACACACACACACACACACACACACACACACACACACACACACACACACATATATATATATATATATATATATATATATATATATATATATATATATATATATATATATATATATACGCATATATATACGCATGGCACCACTCCAATGCAAAATCCTAGCTACGCCACTGTCACTGAGGTGATGCAGGCATCTTAAACTGAAGTCGTTGTTTCTCGCCAGTCTCATGTACACTGAATTTACTAAACTCTGCAACCGCCCGATGTCCATAGTTCAAATTTCCGTTGGCGGCTGGTCAACCCATCCTGACTGGCGAACGATTTTCATTTCTTGCATACCTAACTGTCACTGAGACTTCCGATCAGGTGTACATCACCCCACCCCTGTCAACACCAATGGGCAACACATAGAAATTGTGCATTCCTATAAATATCTGGGTACAACAATCGATGTCAAACAAAACTCAATGCCTTGCACATAAACAGAAACATTTTATTTGTATTCCACGATTTTTGTAAAAAGTGTTATGAAGTTAGGTCTTGTTTGATGGTGGAGAAATCTCTCAGTCAAAAACAAAGAAAAACTAAACATAATATACACCATTTCTTGCAAGAACACACTGCAAATGGCAACCAAAATCTTATCTGACCCCACCCACTTCTTACACGACCATTACGACCTTCTCCCATCTGGAAGGAGGTACAGAATGCCAACTATAAATACCCAGCGAGCCGTTAAATCCTTCATTCCATCGTCCATCAAGTAGTATCTGAATCAGCCGCAAAAATAAACGTTGATCTATCACAGTCTCTACCGCTGCCAATGCAATGTTGTTTTATAATCTTAATTAATTAATTAATTAATCTTATTATAATATTGTCATATTATTTTAGCATATTTATTTATTCCAATATATTACATATATATTACATATATATATATATATATATATATATATATATATATATGTATATATGTATATATATATATATATATATATATATATATATATATATATATCTTTAACAGGCTATTTAGATGTTTTAATGTATGTACCAATTGTATATGGGTTTTTACCTGAAATAAATGTATTCGTATTCGTATTCGTATATATATATATATATATATATATATATATATATATATATATATATATATATATATATATATATATATATATATATATACATATATATATATTCCTGGTCGGAAGGACACCGTGTGTGCGTGTACCAATACGATCGAGACGTTCTGCTGCACATCAGGGATACCATGAGTGAGTGACATGCAACCAAACTCTCGTTTTAATGACATTGTTTTACCCGGTTAAAACTGGGTCAAAGACCAGCCAAGCTCGCGGAGGGGGTGTTTGCATCCTAGTAAATGATCGCTGGGCTACCGATGTCAAGATTTTTGTCAAAAACGTGCTCTGTTGACATAGAAACTCTCACAATTGTCTGTCGGCCTTTCTACTTGCCCCGGGAGTTTTTCAGCATAATTCTGACTGCCGTGTATATACCACCCCAAGCTAACACAGATGCCGCCGTGATTCAACTGTCTGACATCGTCACGCGGGATGAACATTCTCAACCAGACTCGTTTGTTATTGTGACGGGTGATTTCAGTAAAGCCAATCCGAACAAAGAGAGGCCGAAGTTCATACAGCAGGTGACACGTGCAACTAGGGATGGTAGAACCCTTGACCATTGTTATACAACCATCAAGGGTGCGTACCGTTCCATCCCTCGCGCACCAATCAGCCGCTCGGAACACGCCATGGTTTACCTAGTGCCGAATTACAAACAGCAATTGGAGTGTGTTAAGCCAACCGTGAAAATTGTGAAACAGTGGTGAGTGAATGCAATGGAGACACTTCGCGGCTGTTTTGAATGCACCGATTGGTGAGTGTTCAAAGAAGCCGCAACCGACATTCCCGAATACACAGAGACAGTCAGCGATTAAATCAGCTTCTGTATTCCAACGAAAACAATAACAAGCTACCCCAACGACCAACCGTGGTTCAATACGTATATCAAACACAAGCTACAGGCGAAACAAAATGCGTACAAACACAATGACAAAGTCCAATACAAGAAAGCGAAATATGCAGCGGAAAAGGCCGCCAAGAAGGGCAAGACATTTGGAGGGTCTGACGGCCATAACCAACTACAAGGCGTCTCCCAAGAACACAACGGTACCGACACTAATCTTCCTGACAGATTGAATGACTTTTATAGCCGGTTTGATAAACTGAACACTACTCCTCCTTCCTCTATCACTCCCTCTTCAACCCTCCCTCCTTCCACAGTTGACGAATATGTTGTTAGACGCATGTTTCAACGTCTAAATAGCAGAAAGGCTGCCGGTCCGGACAACATCTCTCCTAGTTTACTTAAACTGTGTGCCGACCAGCTGTCAGGGGAAGATATTCGAGCACTTGGTCCTGCAATTTCTGAAATCAATTATCGATCCATTGCTTGACCAATTTCAATTTGCATATCGCAACAATAGATCTGTTGACGACGCTGTCGCTCTAGGATTGTTTTACGTTCTTCAACATCTCGGCAGCCCAAATACTTACGCTAGGATCCTTTTTGTTGATTTTAGCTCTGCTTTTAACACAATTATCCCATCAACACTTTTTGATAAGATACAGAGTCTCGGTGTTCCTCAATCCATATGTCTGTGGATCCTCGATTTTCTTTAAATAGGCCGCAGGTTGTAAAAATGGGCGACAACTTATCATCATCAGTTACATCAGTGTTCTGCTTCCAATGCTATATTCTCTTTTTACACATGGTTTTTTTCTTGTCACGTACGTACTAAAATACTGAAATTTTCCGATGACACTACAGTGATAGGGTAATAAAAAATTCTGATGAACCTGAATATTGGGACCAAGTAAACAAACTCATCAGTTGGTGCAACGATAACAATCTGGAACTTAATGTAAATAAAACGAAAGAAATTATTGTGGATTTTAGGAGAAAGAAATCTTCTCCGCCCTCGCCTCTTGTGATCGATGGCAGGACAGTTGAAATCGTCCAACATTGGATATTTCTCGGTTCTACAATCTCCAGTAATCTTTAATGGGAGCTAAATGTTGTTAATATTGTCAAAAAGGCCCAGCAGGAGCTGTACTTTTTAAGAAGGTTAAGATCGTTTGGTTTGACCACACATGTCATGCTAATCTTCTACAGAACTGTAATCGAGAGTGTTCTGACATTTTCTATCACAGTATGATTTGGGTCGATTACACAGAAGGAAACGCTCAAATTAAACAGAGTTGTGAAAACTGCTTCCCGAATCATCGGCAGAGACCTTCCCAGTCTTGAAATACTGATCAGCAGCGCCTGTTAGGAATAGCCACTCTCATCTCTCAAGACTAATCCCATCCTGCCCATGACCTATTTGAATCTCTTCCATCTAGTCGCTGATTCAGGTCCATCAAAACCAGGACCAACCGCTTTAGTACTAGCTTTTCACCTTAGCCGTTCAAGCCCTGTTAAAACGTAAGTGATTTTTCTCCCACCCGCAGCAAACACATATTCCATTTTCCGGTGAATTTTTAGTTTGTATATTTTATAAAAAATTATTATATATTATTTTATTGCATATTTTACATTTTAAGCTAATATATTTCTACTAGATCGTAACAATTATTTATCGATGTTATAAAGAAATTTGTTTTATTCGGACCTTTTTATGTGATTGTTCTTATTTATTTATTTAATTTAAAGTAGTAGTATATTTTATCATCATCGCTTGGTGCATGTGAATGCATTGTCATGGGAATGTACTAGTAACGACGACTAATATCATTACACATTCCAATGTTTGATTGAAACTACAATGTGAACACATGGCAATAAAGCTATCTTATCTTAAATATATGTATATATATATATAATATTATACATATATATATATATATATATATATATATATATATATATATATATATATATATATATATATATATATATATATATATATATATATATATATATATATTAGCTACCGCTTACATATTTACATGCTTGATTTTACTGTATATATGCATTAATACGTGACTTAAATATTGTGTTTTTATGCAACCTCCAAAGTGCAAAATGTATTTCCACTTAATGATTGCTCAATACAGTCATTATTATTATTATTATTATTGTTATTGTTATTGTTATTGTTATTGTTATTATTGTTGTTGTTGTTGTTGTTGTTGTTGGTGTTGTTGTTGTTGTTGTTGTTGTTGTTGTTATTGTTATTGTTATTGTTATTGTTATTGTTATTATTATTATTATTATTATTATTATTATTATTATTATTATTATTATTATTATTATTATATGTAGCGTAACCGTCATAAGGTTCATGTATATATGTATGTGGGGTGTATATAACGAAGTAGTGCAAGCAAGCCATCAATAGTCTTACAAGGTGACCGTAGCACTAGCCAGCCACCAATAGCATTACAAGGTGACCCTAGCATTAGCCAGCCACCAATAGCATTACAAGGTGATCCTAGCACTAGCAAACCACCGATAGCATTACAAGGTGATCCTAGCATTAGCCAACCATCAATAGCATTACAAGGTGACCCTGGCACTAGCCAGCCACCAATAGTCTTACAATAGCCCCATAAACGACACTTATTAAGACACTATTACCACTGCCTGATACTAATTTATACATCTGAGTGAACTGGAGCAATGTGGACTGAACAAAAGTGTAGAAGCACTGAAATGTCGGAGACTTGAGTCTGACCACATTTCACAAAGGCATGGTAAATGCCTTTGTGAAATGCTTGGTTTGGCAATGCATTTGTGGTAAATTAAAATCACAACTTTCTCAAATTATGATAACTGCCATGTAAATTACAGGTACCCCAATAAATGTTTAATTATGTTGGTTACAATCCATGGCTTGCCTGCTCCATGGCAATTGTATACCTACAGTTATGTTAACATACAAACTACGTTTTATCTACCATATACAAACGTATGCGAAAAAAAAGGAATGAAATCAACCCTGACATTTCGTATATTCTCCACATCCACCAGTCAAAGGTTGTTACAAAAAAAAAACATTTAAATCAATTTTCATATTTCAATTCAACCAACCGGGACCATTGCAAATCTAGTTCCATTTATAAACAAATTATTTGACTGTTTGTTTCAATGTTATTATTCATTATTTCAGATCTACAATGGGCAACATTCAGACCAGTCTATGGCAGCTAACCACAGGCACCATCCAGTGGATAGTCAGATGGATCATATGGTCTTACTACCAAAGCGCACAACCGCCTGGTGTCACACCACCAGATACAACGCCTAGTCAACAAAGCTCACAGCAGCCCGGTGTCACAACACCATCAATGACACAGCCCGGTCACCAAGGATCCCAGCAGCCCGGTGTCACAACACCACCAGTGACACAGCCAGGTCACCAAAGCTCACAGCAGCCCGGTGTCACAACACCACCAGTGACACAGCCCGGTCACCAAGGATCACAGCAGCCCGGTGTCACAACACCACCAGTGACACAGCCAGGTCACCAAGTATCACAGCAGCCCGGTGTCACAACACCACCAGTGACACAGCCAGGTCACCAAGGATCACAGCAGCCCGGTGTCACAACACCACCAGTGACACAGCCCGGTCACCAAGGATCACAGCAGCCCGGTGTCACAACACCACCAATGACACAGCCAGGTTACCAAAGCTCACGGCAGCCCGGTGTCACAACACCACCAGTGACACAGCCCGGTCAACAAAGCTCACAGCAGCCCATTGTCATGACACCACCAGTGACACAGTCCGGTCAACAAAGTTCACAGCAGTCCGTTGTCATGACACCACCAGTGACACAGCCCGGTCAACAAAGCGCACAGCAGTCCGTTGTCACAACACCACCAGTGACACAGCCTGGTCAACAAAGCTCACAGCAGCCCAATGTCGTGACACCACCAGTGACACAGCCTGGTCAACAAATCTCACAGCAGTCCGTTATCATGACACCACCAGTGACACAGCCTGGTCAGCAAAGCTCACAGCAGTCCGTTGTTATGACACCACCAGTGACACAGCCCGGTCAACAAAGCTCACAGCAACCCATTGTCATGACACCACCAGTGACACAGCCTGGTCAGCAAAGCTCACAGCAGTCCGTTGTTGTGACACCACCAGTGACACAGCCCGGTCAACAAAACTCACAGCAGCCCATTGTCATGACCTCACCAGTGACACAGCCTGGTCAACAAAGCTCACAGCAGCCCAATCTCATGACATCACCAGTGACGCAGCCTGGTCAACAAAGCTCACAGCAGCTCATTGTCATGACACCACAAGTGATACAGCCCGGTCAACAAAGCCCACAGCAGCCCATTGTCATGACACCACAAGTGACACAGCCCGGTCAACAGAGTGCACAGCAGCCCATTGTCATGATACCACCAGTGACACAGCCTGGTCAACAGAGTGCACAGCAGCCCATTGTCATGACACCACCAGTGACACAGCCCGGTCACCAAAGCTCCCACCAGTCCAATGTCATGACACCACCAATGACACAACCTGGTCAACATAGCTCACAGCAGTCCAATGTCATGACACCACCAGTGACACAGCCTGTTCAACAAAGCTCACAGCAGTCCAATGTCATGACACCACCAGTGACACAACCCGGTCAACAAAGCTCACAGCAACCCATTGTCATGACACCACCAGTGACACAGCCTGGTCAACAAAGCTCACAGCAGTCCAATGTCATGACACCACCAGTGACACAGCCTGGTCAACAAAGCTCACAGCAGTCCAATGTCATGACACCACCAGTGACACAGCCTGGTCAACAAAGCTCACAGCAGTCCAATGTCATGACACCACCAGTGACACAGCCTGGTCAACAAAGCTCACAGCAGTCCAATGTCATGACACCACCAGTGATACAGCCTGGTCAACAAAGCTCACAGTTGCCTGGTGGCATGACATCGTCAGGGACACAGCCTGGTCAACAAAGCTCACAGTTGCCTGGTGGCATGACAACGTCAGGGACACACAGTGGCTCACAGCAGGCAAGTGGTTGTGGATTTATTTAGTTATGTTTTGTTTTAGAAAAATGCACACATTTTGTGTGATGTGGAAATATTAATCTGAACTCTTTGAGACCTTAGGTTCATTCTTCAAAATTTTATTTAGATTTCTAATCGTTGGACGTTGGTACATTCAACTATGATATCAATGTTTTTAATATTGGTTGTATTGATCACTCAGGAATCTTGGTATTTGTGTAATTTTGTAGCAACATTCAAAGAGGTTTAATGATATTACTATAATTATTCTAAATCAACCCATTCTATCCCGATTCTGATTCCTTCTCATTTTTATCCGACTACTCTTCGACTAAATATTACCACTTCATTCACGCATTTACACATGCTCACTCACATACCCACGCATGCCCGCACACACACACACACACACACACACACACACACACACACACACACACACACACACACACACAAACACACACACACACACACACACACACACACACACACACACACACACAGTCACAATGCTATTGGTTATTAGGCGGTATGTTTGTATAAGGGTATTTCAGCACTGACATATATTGTGTGTTGTTTGAAAGATGTGGGTAGCCTACACTGATATCCTTTTAAATACCAACTATACAATGGAGTGTTCTATGTATTTCTGTATGCGTACCTATTACTGGAAGTGAACAAAGGAGTGTTATTGATAGTGTTTGTTTGTGTTGTATTTTGTAGTCTGTCGTAAAACAACATTTCAGCGGAGAGGACTACAAACATTGGCTAAAGGTTGGCATGTCTCTGCAGTTAACAACCAAAGCTTTGACACCATTTTGTAAAGACGAGATGGTGTCATTTAATAGCTGGTTAATAACAAACCATGGAAGCAATGTTTGCAGTACTGGTTGCACTTCAAAAGATCTGAAGAAGAAGAATTTCACTTGTCCCAATAAAGTGTGCGACAAGTGGCTTGCTGACATTAAAGCACAAAGTGCAACATCGCAGTTCTCATTGGAGAACACCACTGCATCCCTGTGGCCTGGCAACCCGTGGCAAATCGCCCAGTACTACATGGGACCTGGACAAGATCCGGCCAATATCGATCCGAGCAAGACAGACCCCGGAGGAGTGCTGCAACTCACTATAAACTGCAAGCTGTTTCACCCGCTCATCGACATAGACAAAGTAAAGAAGGTAATAGCACGACTTGTTCATTGTCATAAAACTGTGATTTTTGCATGAAGCTGAAAATGTTGAAGTTACGTTACTTGAATACGTGTTTATGCAAGTACTAGTAATTTCCTAGATGTACATGGAGGACAAACAACTAGGTAAGGCGGATTTAAAAGAAAGATGACTCTATTAAAACAACTCAAGTAAACAACAAATATGTGCATGAAATAATCCAAATTAGAAAATGAATGTACAAAATTGCAAATTTATAGTGCAGTATTGACACGTACAAATTGACACATCGACGTCATTCGAAATATAATTGAAGTGCCTATGTCTAAATGAAAGCATGTTTCGGGGGGATCACTGTTCATGTTATAGTGACAAGTCCTAACAAGTGTTTTCACAACCTGAATATTTGGTTAACTTGCTACACTCGTTTACCTTATTTCTTAGTCGCATTTCTTAGGTAATGCTTGTTTCCTATTTTGTTTCTCAGGTTAGAGACGTGCGGAACATGATTATGCATAATAATGACTTCACGTTTACCGCTGCCGACATGAAGACACATCTCAAATGTATGACGGAGTTACTACGTGAACCAGGGTTGCATGCCCAGCCGCACACGGACTCTGCTGCAAACTATGCAATCGATGAAATCGACAAGGTGTGATTAGGAATATCTAAATTATTCTACATGCTTTCTTTACAGATTCTCTTCACTCAATCAAATGCATTGTTCTCTCATCTGGGAATATGGAAAAACCACGTCATGGATGAACTTTAAAATATTTCGTACAGAATACTACTGATGCAAATACTGGTCCTATGATAGCTGGATATCACATAGTTAGTATAAACCTTTCTATAATGGTTTTAAATGATGTTATTGAAAAAGGTAAACACATCGCCATTTGAAGACAAGTAGGAACATTATACTTTCATTGAAAATACAGGTTGTGGTTAAATTGTAACTGTTAATTGGAAATGTGCGACGTTTAAGTCCAACAACTGTGGGTCTCTATCAAATACGGATATCAAATGGATCAGATTTCAGCTGGACGATTTAGTTATTTGGCAGGTAGTTTCCCTGTCAGCGGCTCTCTTTACTTACTTACTTATCCTCTTTGTCCCCAGTGGGACATAAGGCCACAACAACGTTTCGCCACAAGGTCCTGTCTTTAGCTGAGGTCTGAGCCTCACCCCACGACAGCCCCATCTCTCTCAGCTCGGCCATCACTGTCTGTCGCCACGTCATCTTTGGCCGTCCTCGCTTCCTTTTTCCAGGTGGTGTTCATCTCAGTGCCACTTTTGGGATGCTGTCTCCGGGCATTCGCAGGACGTGTCCTAGCCACCTCAGCCGTCGGCGTTTGATTTCGAAGACAGCACTGTTGCAACACGTCTTCTTATAGAGGTTCACGTTGGAAATTGTCGCCACGTCATCTTTGGCCGTCCTCGCTTCCTTTTTCCAGGTGGTGTTCATCTCAGTGCCACTTTTGGGATGCTGTCTCCGGGCATTCGCAGGACGTGTCCTAGCCACCTCAGCCGTCGGCGTTTGATTTCGAAGACAGCACTGTTGCAACACGTCTTCTTATAGAGGTTCACGTTGGAAATTGTATTTGGCCAGAATATTCGGCAGATCTTTCTCAGACATCCATTGTGGAACGCATCGATCTTTGCCATGTCCCCTTTAACCACTCGCCACCACTCTGAGCCATACAGTAGGATGGACGTCACATTACTGTTGTAAAGTCTTATCTTTGTTTTGGTGGTGTACTGGTTAGACTTCCAAATGTTCTGCAGTTTGGCGAAAGCACAGCGGGCTTTACCGAGTCTGGCCTTGATGTCTTTTTGGCCTCCATTGTCTTTGCTAATGAGACTACCCAGGAAAGTAAAGTCCTGTACAAACTCAAGTGGTTCACCATTTACGGTAACAAGTGCGGTTGGTGTGGTGTTGATGCTCATCACTTGCTTTGCATATCTCTCTAATCTATCAGTTTTTTCCTGCAGATGGTCAAGCTTTACTGATAGAAATGCAAGGTCATCAGCAATGTCGATGTTTCTAACTGGGAAAAGAGAGTCCACTGGACACCACTGGGTTTATCTGATGTAGTTTTCCGCATAACCCAGTCGATGCCGACCAAGAAGAGGATGGGCGAGAGGATACATCCCTGTCTAACACCCGATTTCACTGGGGACCACTCAGAGGATGTATTACTGAGGATGACACTGCATTCAAAGTGGTTGTAGAACGTCTCTATCAGTGAAACAATCGTTAGAGGTACACCATAGGATCTTAGGATCTTCCACAGAGTGTCATGGTGGATACTGCCAAAGGTCTTTTTGAAATAAGTGAAGGTGATATACAGTGGGCAGTTCCATTCTAGAGTCTGCTCTATGGTGTTTCTCAATGTAAAGATCTGATCAGTGCACCCTCTTCTCTTCCGGAATCCCGCTTGTTCTTGCCTAAGCTTCTTGTCAATAGCTGTCTCGGTTCTTCCAAGAAGGGTTCTACAGAAGACTTTGCTGGGGATGGACAAGAGTGTGAATCCTCGCCAATTGTCACAGACTTGGAGGTTGCCTTTCTTAGGGATCTTTTTAATGAGTCCTTTGCCCCAGTCAATTGGGATAGTCTCTTTGTTCCAAATGGTGTCGAACAAGTTAGTCAGGACTCTTGTAGCTGTACTGAGGTCGGCCTTCAACATTTCAGCATGAATGGAGTCTACGCCTGGGGCTTTTCCCCTCTTCATAGCTTTGATGGCATTTCTAACTTCCGCTGCTGTTGGGGGACTGGTGTCGATGTTGAGGTAATCTGGCAATGGTGGGGGGTCGGCGGGTTCATCTGGCTGAGGGTGGTTCAGGACTTCACAGAAATATTCAACACTCTATCAGCTTGTTCACGCTCAGTTGTAATAGTGCTGCCATTTTTGCCTTTCACCGGGGCAGAGTGAGTAGTGTAATTACCACAGAGACGTTTGGTGATCTTGTAGACAGTGATCAGTTCACCTCTTGCTGCAGCACTCTCAGCTTCTGCTGCTAGCCCTTCTACGTAGGACCTCTTGTCATTCCTGGCACTCTTCTTCACTTCCTTGTCTTTGCCTTTGTATGCTTCTTGGACTTGTTGTTGGAGTTTCGCTGATTTGGTACTCAGCATCTTGATTTTTAGTTGTTTCCGCTCCTCAATCGTTTTCCATGTTTCCGGTGTTAGCCATTCCTTGTGGTTCTTCTTCTTGTGGCCCATGACTTTGGTAGTTACCTCTACATAGGTCTTCTTGATAGTGTCCCACTTGTTGGTAGCGTCGTGATCAGTCTCCTCTGATGTGTCTGTTAATGCACTGAAGCGGTTTCTCAGCTCCAAAACGAACGCCTGTTTGGTGACTGGGCATGCGAGTCTTGTGACATCTAGTAGTTTACGGTGCCATTGATTTTCCATTGATGATAATGTGGTCGATTTGATTGCTTGTCCTACCATCAGGTGATTTCCATGTGAGCTTATGGATGTCCCGGTGTGCTAAGATGGTACCTCCAAATTCATAGTTGTTGTTCAAGCAGAAGTCAACAAGGCGTTCACCATTGTCATTCATCACGCCACAACCATGTTTGCCCATGGCTCTTTCGCAGTTGGAATTTTCAGAACCAACTTTGGCATACATGTCTCCGATGATCAGAAGCATGTCATGTTGTGACACTTTGGCGACTGCTTGTTGCAGCTGTTCGTACCAGTCTTCCTTGTCCTCTTTGTCAGATACATTGGTTGGGGCGTAACACAGAATGATTGTAAGCTTGCAGTGTTTGGAGTTGAAGCGTGCTTTCATTATCCCATCACTGATCGGTTCACATTCCAGCAAGGTGTTGGCCTTCTGCTTGGAGATTACAAGAGCTACACCACGGATTTGTGTATCCTCATGTCCTGAGTATAGTATGGTTGAACCATCATGGGTCACCTGCCGCCCGGACCCAGTCCATCGACACTCGCTAACCCCTAGGATGTCCAGTCTATATCTTTTCATCTCGCGGATGATTTGTGCTAAGTTTGAGGCCCCGTTCATTTTATATGGACATTCCATGTCCCTACGCTGATCTTAGTTTTGGGCCCGAGCAGACTATCTGTCGCACACCTGCCTTCCTGGTGTAGGCTTTCAGCAGGTGTGGTCATACTGCCAGGCTGGCTCAAGTCTGCTATGGGGCCCCTTGTAGTAGTTTCGATTGTTGTAGTTTCCGTAACATAATTGATTTTATAGGATGGGGTTGTTAGCCCCACGCCGAACCTCCAACCTGGAGGACCAGGTGCTGGGTTTCGTGTGGTTCCTCCCCTGAGACCTGCCCGGCTTGGGTAAACCTGCCAGGGGCTTAAGCCACCGCCGGTATAGCTCCCAGAGTTCTTGGGACACGCAAGCCTCCTCACCACCAACAAGGTAACAGCACACAGAGGAAGTCAGTGGCTCTCTACGTAACGGATATGGCCTCCTTCACTATTTTCAATTTTGTTCTCATGCGAAGACTATGATGTTACCCGTGGACTCTAAGTGTCTGGTGGCTCGACAGTGGTGTGTTTATTCTTTGAACCTCTAGCTGAGTGTTCGTTGTGTTTCATCGATATAACAGAGGCTGCTATTGGTGTCAGAGGTAATGTCGCTGATTGTTCCAGGTTGTTTAGTTTGGGATTCTTCCTTTTGGATGCACAACCGCTGAACGAAGTGTGTCGGGTGGTTTATGGCACAAATGCACATTGTGTGACTCATAGATTCGAATTGTTTTAGTCCTGCTATGTATGGTAGGGCGAACATGGGTCGGGTGAGTTGATTGTTCGTGCACTGTTGATGTCCGTTGATGGCCTGTTCGCAATAGATGGCCAAACTGCAAGTGCCCTGGAGAGTAATTTTGTATCAAGCTGTTATGCAATGTCTGCTTTCTGTCTTCAGCTGTAGCGATGTACATCCTGTTTCAGTGTGTTTGTTTGTGTGTGTGTGTGTGTGTGTGTGTGTGTGTGTGTGTGTGTTTGTGTGTGTGTGTGTGTGTGTGTGTGTGTGTGTGTGTGTGTGTGTACGTATGTATATGTGTACGTGTGTATACGTATGTGTGGAGGGGGTGACTTGAAGCGGAGGTACTAGCCGTGTGTGTGTGTGTGTGTGTGTGTGTGTGTGTGTGTGTGCGCAAGCGCCTGCGTGTGAATGTGTGTGTGTGTGTGTGTGATTTGAAGTGGAGGTGCGGTGTGTGTACGTGTGTTTGTTTGTTTGTTTGTGTGTGTGTGTGTGTGGGGGGGGGGTGACTATATATATATATATATATATATATATATATATATATATATATATATATATATATATATATATATATGTATATATATATATATATATTTATATATATAGTCCTGTGTGTGTGTGTGTGTGTGTGTGTGTGTGTGAGTGTGTGTGTGTGAGTGTGGATGGGGAGGTGACTTGAAATGGACTTACTAGCATTGTGTGCAGGCTTCCGGTATGTCATTAGCTTGGTAGATCCATCATTTAGGATATGGGTGCATAGATCCAGGAAAGGAAATGTGTTGTCTTTCTCCGGTTCGATGGTGAATTTCATGTATGGGTCGGTCATATTTATGTAGTACGGTAAATGTGTTATTTGCATAGTGTAACTTCAGTGATGGGGGTTGAGATGCTGTGGAAATGACTTGTTTATCAAATTGCTTCATGTAGAAATTTGAGGCGATGTAGATGCATCGTTTGCTGTTGAGTAGTACGGACTGTGATATTTAAAAAAAAAGATTATAATCAAGCAGTACTCAAGGGGCTATACTATATTTAAGTGGGATGGTTATTGTCATGTAGCCGGTTAAATTGTCGTAATCGCATCACTTCACAGTGAAGACTAAGTCTTATCTACAGGGACACTTGTGAAACGTGCTGTAACCTCATTCCATCGAAGTCGTATTTCTATCCCTCTCAGTTTGACAACCAGTTCCTTTGTGTTGTGGGCTGTCCCCATTCTCGCCTACTAATGGGAAGTAGATGCTGGAAATGTGTTTTGTTAGTTGTATGTTTTACTGCCACCGCTGGACGCTACACGCCTGCAAGATAAGGGTTGGGTTTTTGATCTGAGGGGGTAACATAATATAGTTTGAGGGTCTGTTCCTAGTCTTGGTGTAACTTCCAGTGCAATTTGTGTGTGACAGATTAAATTCTCTACCAGTTACGTAGGCTGTTGATCACTCTGTCTTTGTACTTGCGGATGGGAGCTGGTGAACGAGTTCATATCACTCACCTTGTCGGGCATTTCTCTGCGTATTCGGTAATGTTGATGATTACTGTGGATGCACCTTCGTCTGTCAGATCTATGATGATTATGTTGTCCTTTTTCAGTTTCTATAGAACTTCCGTCCCTTTTTACTAGCATTTTGGATTTGTTCGTGTGATGGTGAAGACAACCTTCCCTCAACGTTTATATGCAATGGACTCTGCCGTATTCAGCAAGCGCGTCTGTACCGGCCTTTATTTCTTCAATTGGCAGAATGGTTGGGATGGCAGACAAACTTTGCTAAGTAAAAGTAATATTTAAGTTATAGTGCACCAAATCCAGTGTTGTTCAAAGCACCTTATGACAAATATTCATGTACATTGTATATAAAAATGAACTGGACATCTATTTTTATCACAATTAGTAACATCCACATATTTTGGATGTTCGATTATAAAACAGCCTATTTGTGTATATATGTTAGTGTAATTTATTATTGGTGCCTTAAACCTGTATGCACGTTGGAAATACCAAACTAAATTGATGATGTTTCAACCGTAGTTGTTTTGCGGTCACATGGCCAACTTGTACAATTCACGAATATTCTGTTTTAGATTGAGAGGGTTGGTATCGATATCAACGATGAACGAACCCTTGAGAGTGAACGCAACATTTGGAAAGACTGTATTGCTGCCCAAACCATCAATCGCAATGTAGGTATCATACTGCAGATGAAGTATTCATGAAGTGTTAATGTCTTTCCCGTCGGAGCCAAGAATGTGAATAACCAGTAATTATAACACGGTTGGATAGAATTATCGATTTGTTTTACCTGATCTTGCTTAACACAATATTATCCAGTTTTAATGTTTTTCATTCTATCTTTTCGATTGTTTGGCATATTTGAAAATGTGTAGACCATTCACATCTTCAATTAAATGCGTGTAAATACTTAACAACTTGTACATACTGAAATTCTCAATTACATTATTGTACAGCAATGTTAGTTGTTGCTCTATGGTGACACCTAACAAATGTGCTACGAATTGAGTTTAACATATGAATTAAATGTTTATGTTGTAATGGTTTTAGTATTAATTGTATGTGATGGTGATAATTCAAACTGGCCATGGGTTATTTTTGTGTAGACATTTGACGAGATAATCAAGTCTAACGAAGATTTGAAGAAGCGCCTCGGCGACCTCTCTGAACTGAAGAGGAAGTTCGATGACCTAAAACGTACGTTTATATTCCACACGACGTGTTGCCGCTGAACAAACTCTGACAACACCTGACTGAACTTTGTTGGCTTTCTAAGATGCAAACAAATCACAATATTAACTAACTATTATAGTGCCAAGTTATACTTGCATTATCGTTGTGTGATAACTACAAAGTAAAATTCATTTTTATACTTATATGGTTTATGTCGCGATGTCGCATTGAGACACACTTCTTGACAAACAAATAAATAAAGTCGGTAAACATGATCATCAATTCACAAACTGATACCTAGGTTTCATTAAGAAACTTATCATGGTCGGAGTAGTCAGTGTGCCATTTCGCTTGATGGTGATGATAAATTAGCAAACTCAAAATTGTGTCCCAATTATGAAGTCAGGCAGGGGAGTGTAAATGTTGGAGCAAAGGAATTTGTAAACACAATGGATGGAATGAATGAAATGCAATAGCATGTGCATAATATATCAAAGGGTGATCGAGTGAGGACGCATTCGGGAAGGGAAACATCCTTCATACAGAAGGATACGGAAAAATGAATGATATAGCTATAGTAGTGCAGTGGCGCAGTGGCTAGAGTTTTGGAATCTCGACTATAAGAACCCAGGTTCGAATCTTGTGCTACCTTGTCAATTTGTTGACAAGTTTTTCACCCTACATCGCACCTATTAACTCAGCTGTATGAAAGAGTACCTGACTATAGACAGTGGTGGATATTTGTGTACGAATAAACGTAGCTGCTGTCAGATATTTAAGAATTGTAAAAGTTCAGTTATTCTATCGTGATTGCAGTTTCCCATTAAGTGATTTAAAGAGTTATATCCGAAGTAATTACATTAGCCCTGATTTGGCTCTCCCGTACAATGTAATGTGCAATGTGGTGTTTTAACACAGGCCTATGTGATGCGTCTAGTGCTGTCGTATAACGGCTAGTCTGTAGTTCTGCTTCATATTATCGCTTTCAGCTACAAACGCCCGATAGCGAAAAGGGAGCCGAGTGCGTAAGTCTCCCCTGCTGGTATATAGCCTCTTCATAGATAAATACTCTAGCACAACTTCCTTGTAGTACGCTGCGGATAGTGGGCACCTTGCGGCCCCAGGCAAATGTGTTATGGATCTCAGAGCAGACTGGAGCCCCAGAGATATTGTGTGCATGGCCCACCAATGTGTGGACACGTCCTGACCTTCACCATTCCAATCCCCAACGAAGGGTAAATAGTCACCGTTGGGCAGCAGCAATGCTTGTATCTAGTGTTGGCGGAGTCAACTCATGTTGACCAACGGTGGAATTACAACTGAGGTTTGAAGGTAACTTCTCTCCGCTGCGGGACAACCAGCTAGACTTCCAGTCATCGCACATAGTGCACCATTGGATTAAAGTCTCCCTGGTTCAGACGGAGTTGATGCGGATGCGAGACAGGATTGACACCTAAAACATGAGCGCAAGCGATGATGCAGGGCAAGTCCTATGGCTATGAGGTGAAAGCCACGATGGCAGAGTCGAGCAACTGGAAGCTGTTAGCTGAAGCTCTAAACATAGGCGATTTGAGTATGATGGTCGTATGTTGTTGAAGAACAAGAGCAATACGAGGCAGCAATCCAGGTGACCAGGTAGCCTTAGATATGTCATAATCCTGGGACGCCACTAGAAAAGGTGAGGTAAACAAAGCTCATTCACTTTGACTCCTGATCAGCACGCCGCGGCTGGTGGGACTCCAATATCAGAAGAAGCTATCATTAGCTACATGGAATGTGAGGACCTTACTGGATTTTAAAGATGCAGAATGGCCACAAAGGCAAACAGCGCTAGTTTCCCGAGAACTTTGTCACTATAACATATATATAGCTGCCCCTCTAAGAAACTCGTCTCGAAGGACAAGGTTTGCTACAGAAAAAAACAAATACACTTCATTCTGGATAGGGAAAGAGCCTGGGACAAGGAGGAAAGCTGGAGTAGGATTTGCGATTGCCAGTAAGCTTGCTAAACAGCTACCTATGCTACATATATATCAGAACGTCTCATCACCATCAGAATATCAATAGGGAAAACCCGCTGTGCAACTAATATCAGTGCTCACCTGTGAAAAAAATAAATGTCAGTAAACTGGCAGATTCTGAGATGCCGAAAGTGTTAATAGCGCATATGGAAACCTTCATGATGAACCTTTCATACAATGGCAGGATTAATAATCAGTGGGAGACTCTTTGTGAGAAAATGTACGAAACATCTGTTGACACCCTGGGCCATGATGAGATTTGATCATTGCTAGACTAAAGGCGTAGGATACATGACGCATTATTGTCCCAACAGGCAAGAAACCGAAAACAGCGCTATGCGCAACCAACATCTAAACTTGCAAAAAAGCTACGAGCAATGCAAAATGTCTGGTGGGAAGTGCAGTGCTAAATGGTTGCCCAGACTAAGTTAGCCCAGCATTAAGCCAGACATCAGTCAGACACGCTATGTTCGTATAGACAGACTGTCTGGATTATCTAACATCGAGACTGCGCTATTGACGCTGAATACGATGTCAACGAACATCCGTGAGGAGCTTTGTGTGGATGTAGCAGTTGATGAAAGGTTGTTTTTCATTTCAGTCAGCTGATTTCCTTCTAAATATTGCGCAAGACATCACCTGTCTCCATCCCTGACTTCTGCCTTTTTTGGGAAGAGTGTATATTTAAAGATAAGGAGTGATTGATTGAAAGAGGAGAGTAAACAATCGAGGGGAGTTGGTGTAGACATTGGATATAGCAGTGACATAATTGTGAGGGCAAACAGTCAGAGGGCAGCACGAACCCGGACATTTGGGAAAAAGGGAACACAACGTTAAACATGCAAATACATGCTAGAACATTAGGCCAATGATGCTAAACGTTTTCAACATAAATAGCAGGAGTTATGTCTTTCACGTTTGTAAACAGTTCAATTTTGATATCGCGATTATGATTAGAAAAATAAGCTTATGGCTATGCTGCATATTGTAATTAATCAATGAGACTGGTTGTGTGTTTTCCCAGGGGAAGTTGCTGACGTTAGTGACCGGCAGACGAAAACTGAAGGTAAGTAGATAACGTACAGTGGCAGAATTTTAAGTAATTGTTTTGTATTTTTTGCAAGAAATGACATAATCACATATAACATAATTACAACGTGAACATTAGGTAGATGTGGCGACTTACATTCCAATTCCAGCTGGAGAGTCTCAGAGTCGCAGCTATAAGTGAAAGCAATGGAGATAGTAAGCATGATGGACGGACGTAAGGAGGTGGTGTGTGTATATAAGAGATCGAATGGAAGGGAGACTGAGTGAGGTTTATGGCGGGAGGGAATACACTCTGCATGCATGGGGAGGTTGAATGATGAATGATAATATTATAATTATCAATGAGTCAAAATGCTGCTCTAAATTGCAGTGCTATACGTTAGCCTGGGCTAAATTAGCAAAGTAATTGTAGGTCGACCAGACACTGGCTAGTAGTGTCGTCCTTACATAGCAGAAACTGAAATGATATTTGTCATGCTCTTACCCCTCAGAACTGTTCCTTATAATAAAAATGTGACAAAGAGAGAAGACACATTGTTGGTATAAGCAGTTTACTAATATCCAAATACTACAAGTGAATCAAAAAGAAAGCAAGAGAGGACATCAGAAAATATAAACAAGAGATCATACGAAAAACTATCATGGCATTAAAAGCCTGAAGAAAGTCCGAAGAACGCAGAAGCTAGACAAGGCAGGCTGATCACACTCCTAGACAAGCAGGGTAGAAAAATCCTTGATCAAGACGAGATCATAGCACGAATAGAGGAATTATACACCGAGCTATGCAACAGTGAAAAGAGTACCATAATCCACACTGATTCAAACGACGTACCAAAGATAGCATCATGGGAGGTGGAAGCAGCACTACGAGATATGAAGAATGGGACAGCAATAGACAACGACCATATCAACATCGAGACATTGAAAGCAGGAGAATATACCATCTCGAAGACACCGGCTAAGCTGTACACTAAATGCTTATCAGAAAGACGAATACCCACAGCGTGAAAGAGCGCTAAGATGATGATAATCTTCAAGTAGGGAAATAAGAATGACCTCAGGAATTACACACAGATGTGTCTACTGTCAAACATCTATAAAGAACTCACGAAAGTACTAACGAAAAGGCTAGAGAAGACACTCGACGAAAACCAGCCACGAGTGCAAGCTGGATTCAAAAGCAGATACTCAACGATAGACGACATCCACGTCGTAAACCAAGTGAAAGAGAAGTCCCGATAAAATAATATCCCACTCTGCATCGCATTCGTCGATTACGAGAAAGCCTTCGACTCAGTGCAAACTCAAAGCAGTACTGACCTCGCTTCAAGAACACGGGATAGTAGATGTGTACATCCCACTCCTGAAGGAAATCTAAACCAACAGCTCGATGACATTCCACGTACACAAAGAAAGCAACAAGATCAACATCAGGAGAGGAGTACTACAGGATGATACCATATCGCCAATGTGTTATAGCAGTACTCGAAAGCATATTGCGACGACTGACTTGGGAAACCAGAGACTTGAAGATAGACGGCGAATATCTGAGTCATATTCGCTTCGCCCACGACATATACGTGTGCGCAAATACACCACAAGGAATTAGCAGTGTGGCTTGGTGCTTCTGAAAGAAGCCAAGACTGTTTTAGATTTAACAGGTTAGCCAGTGAGTAAACTGAAAATCATTCTGAAGAATACTGGCGATTGGATTGTGTGATACATAAGAACATACCTTGTCTATTTTTGTTTCAATGGTGCTCTAAATTGCAGTTTTAAATGGTTGCCCAGACTACGTTAGGCCAGCTGTGTTCGTATAAACAGACTGCCTGGATTATCTTACATCGAGACTGCGCCATTGACGCTGAATACGATGTCAACGAACATCCTTGCGGCGCTTTGTGTGGACGTAGCAGTTGATGAAAAGTTTATTTTTTATTTTAGTCAGCTGATTTCCTTCAATATGTTGCACCTGTCTCCACCCCTGACTTCTGCCTTTGTTGGGACGATTGTATATTGAAAGATAAGGAGTGTTTAGAAGAGGAGAGTAAAAGTAAACAATCGAGTGAAATTAATGCAGGCATTGGAGAGAGCAGTGACATAATCGTGATGGGAAACAGTTCGAGGGCAGTACGAACTCGGACATTTTGGAAAAAGGGAACGCAACTTTAAACATGCAAATACATTCAAATAAATTAGGTTTTCAACGTAAATAGCAGGAGTTATATCTTTCATTTTTTGTAAACAGTTCAGTTTTGATATCGTGATTATGATTTACAAAATCAACTTATGGCTATGCTGCATATTATAATTTATTAATGAGACTGGTTGTGTGTTTTCCCAGGGGAAGTTGCTGACGTTAGTGATCGGCTCACGAAAACTGAAGGTAAGTAGATAACAGTGGCAGAATTTTAAGTAATTGTTTTCTATTGTTATGTGCGCTACTACACCACATGCACAACACCAACTGCTTCAGGAATTAGCTGATGAAATCGAAAAGCTGGACTTGAAGATGAACACGTCGAAGACAAAGATGATGATGGAAAATGACACACCAATCTATGTCAACAACACTCAGATTGAGAACATTGAAAGCTACGCCTACCTGAGACAGAGCAACAAAACCAGAGAAAAACACCAAGGTAAGGAGATTCAAATAAGAATCACGGTGGATGGACAACAGGATTCACAAAGCACCGCGACATCTTCAAGGGTAGCATTGAAACATGCTTGACGAGACAAGTCTATAACTCATGCGTACTTCCAGCAATGACTTACGGCCCGGAAACACGGGCACTCACCACCCGCGCAAACAAAGATGGAAAGGAGTCTGTTAAACATCACATACAGGGACAAAAATATAACATCTGTGTAAGAGAAAAGACAAAGGTCACATATGTGATTGAATAAATCAGAAGACGGAAGTAGACTTGGGCAAAGCACGTCAGCAGGATACGATATACCGATGGACACTGCGCATCAACACCTGGAAACCCTACGAAGGAAAAGACCTAGAGGAAGACCGGCGAGACTGTGGATATGCGAACTAGACGACTACTGGAGGGTACCATCTGGCAGAGGACAGCGCAAGATAGGCAGACGTGGAAGCAGCATTTGCCCAACCACGGGACGCTATGGCTGCACAATTATGATGATCGTGATTACGTATGTATGAAAAACTCAACCTACTGTCAGAAATATTGCAATGAATAGATATTTAGGTAATGTCTTAGTTCACATAGTAAAACCATGGTTTGTATTCAGATTAATCTTTTTACTGTCTCAGTGTGGGTAAATTTCGTGCAGCAGATTCGTGGTTTTTGTGCATGACATTTGTTTCTCGCTGTCCACTTTATCCGGTTATAGTTTGCTTCCTGCTGTCTGGGTAGTCATGACGGTACTCTTCAAAAACCTGCAGCAAGAACTGAAGCTGGTGTTAAATGTTTAACAAGAGGCCACTGAATTTATTTAATCAGAGCAATTCCTCGTTAAGCATGACCATGCGCGAGTTTCTTTGTACAAATTACATCTCTAGCATGCTTGAAGTTATTTAATTCCTCCTACTTATCTGGTTTGACTTGGACACATCCATCTAGCAGTGTCGTCAGGTCAAACGATGCAGCGGAAAGATTTGACAGTGAGAGTAACCTTCTTTGAATGAGATGGAGTAGGTTCCTGCTGTCAAGGAGCGCTTACCATTAATATCTTTATTGATGAACTGACCTAACTGTCAAAACAGCTAACCCAACAAGTAATTCTATTAGATACCACAAGTGCTTGGTGAGCTCATCTGGTATTAGTCGCAAGACAGCTACGTGGACGGTTGAGGAGCTAAACATCAACAGTCGAGCTGTATTTGATACTTCACGTGATACCATGCATGCAATATTGTAATGTGTTGCACAACCGCCTGTCATGCTGGTGCCTCTAGTCCAATACCCTGACAGGTCATGACTCTGAAGACTTTGAATCCATAGGGACTCGGAGATATCAATATCGATGATCGGTGTAATCACATTGGGACGTAGAACAAGCCTTTATGACAACAAAACCATGACAGTGACCAAACGCAGTGCCAGCACATAAAGGTCGGCTTGAGATTATCGTTATAAAAAGATTGTTTGGAAGAGACCAATGGGATCATAAAATTGTAACTGTCACCACCCTGTGACACTGTTGTTAAATGTTGACAACAAGCTGTTACCAACCTGTGTCAATGTTGTGATATTATGACGTAAAACTGTCACCAATATTTGGCATTGTTGTGACTTCATGACAGAACACTGTCACCAACTTCATTATATCAACATAAATCAATACATAAATGTTGATTGATGATACTAGAATGTGTGTTTGTTGCAGATCGAGTAGATCAACTTGCTAAGGAAGAGGCGAGCAAGGCAGAGCCTGATACCAAATTTGTTGCAGGTTAGTTATGTTTTGACGCATACCTGAGTTAGCATATGTATCAAGGAGAAATCGCACAACCCATAACAATGGCACAATCTATAACGAAACGACAGCAACATCGATCGAGGTTGTGACTTTGGTATTGATGATATTTAAACGTGAACTTCAGCAGTCGAAATACCACAGATGTTCCACCAAGCGCACTGCAAATATTCAGATCACAAAACATTATAATGCATGATTATTTTGGGATATTTGTGATATTTCATATGATGTTTCATAATTGTATTGTTGATAAATGTCCAACACAGTGATGTTCCTTTAATATAAATGACGTATACATTGATTCCCGGTTGGATGTCATTAAAAGAGGGCATCCGTTTTGATGCCATCTCTTCATGGTATCCGTTTGATCCCAATGAGGGTATTTTTAATTCATTTAAATTTATTTCAACACCAAATATCTTTACAAAATAAATTCAGGGGTACTTACATGTAAAATTAAAAGTAGGTTACGAATGTAAAGGTTACATTACAACACAGTGTATATAGGACCTCTATACTACAACAGATTAGCAGATTAAAAGTACTCATTGCGATTATAACACAATGCACAACATTATATAGATAATTGAGTAAAACGCCTTAAAATGTAAGGTCCTTTCTAAAAAGTCGAGAAACGCATTGTGTTCTGAGATGTAATGGAAGCGAATTCCAAAGTGGTGGTCCTGGGCATGAAGAAGCTCGTCGGCCGAAGCGTTCCAGGTTAATCCTAGGAACGACAACGAGAGCCTTGTCAGCCGAACGGCTACTGCGATAAGGAACATAATCTGTTACACGTTCAGCAAGATAGCGTGGACTGTTAGCGCGCGAGTCAGCAGTTTAAACTGATTTCGCTGCGTCGCCAGTAGCCAGTGCAGTTCTCGAAGTTCCGCCGTCATGCTGTGTTGATCACGGCGATGCAAACGTAGGACGACGCGCAGCTGATCGCTGGACCATCTCTATTCGATGTAACAATGTCCCAGTAATGCCGTACAGGGTTGCATTTTCAAAAAATCGCGACGTGCCTAACGCTTGGACAATTGTCTTGCAGGCTCTATGCGTTAGAGCAGATCGTATTTGTGGTATGCAACGAATCTGGGCGTAGGCAGTTCGGCAGGTACAGCTTACGTGTGCGGTCATCGACAAAGTGGAGTAGAGATGCACGCCAAGGTCGCGTATGTCGGCCATGGTGATGACGCTGCGTCCACATAGTTCGTTGGGAAAAAGACGTGGTTGCGAAGCACGGTGGTTCGATGTAGAAAACAGAATAGCCTCTGTTTTCGCTTCATTCAAATATAAGGCGACGCCAACCATACTTTCACGTCCATGACACAGCGAGATATCCGGTCAGTTGCCGACGCAGATTCACTGGTTAGATGAGTGACCGTCCACACTGACTCACTGTATTCCGTCTGTAAAGTACGTTGCGAGGCAGCAAAGAGAGAATGTCATGGTTTATGGTGTCAAACGTAGTGTTAAGATCGAGTAGTGCAAGTACTACATGCTTATGAACACCCAGATATCGTAATACGTCATCTTGAATGCATACAATCGCTGTTTCGACGCTGTGTGCCGGGCGGTAGGCGCTCTGAAACGAATCTACGAAGTCGTTGCCTTGCAGATGTAAACGAAGTTGGGCAGAGACGTGACGTTCGAGTAATTTGGATGCATACGAAAGGTTAGAGATATTTCGGTAGCTGGCGTAGTCGTCGGCGGAAAGACGGGAGCGTTTTAGAAGAGGCATGATGACAGCATGTTTCATGCTTGCTGGAACTGTGGATGATTCATACGATTGGTTGATGATATTCGTGAGAATCAACGTCAAAATGTAGGTATTAGCTTTTAGGATAGCGGGGACAGTGGATCGATCTTGGACGTCTTTATCTTGCAATTTTGAATAAGCGACGTTACCTCTTCGAGTGAAAGCCGGCTGAAATACCACCAGTGGCGACTAAATAACACGTGCGTGCGCGTTATAGACATTCGTTGATGGTTCTCGGATTTGGCGGCGGAAAGAGTCGATCTTGTCGGCGAAGTGACTCGGGAAACGGTCTGCAAGAATAGCAGAGCCACCAGTGTCATTCGGTAGAGTTTGCGCATTTTCGGGCAAGCAAGCTGTGCACAATGCGCAACATTGCTCTATTGTCATTCGAGGCGGTTTCGATCATTTTAATGTAAAACGCGGCTTTAGTGGAAGTATTTATCTACAGTATTTATCATGCAACTCGGTATAACAAACACGGTGGCTATCGATCCTGTTGCGCCGCCAATTGTGCTCATACACCTGGCCTTTCATTTCATCGAGTTTCCGACACCACCAAGGAGTGTGTGGTCGTTCATTTACCGTACGTAGTATAGTATGTGGTTATCGTGGGAAGCCTGGCGCGTAGCGGAGGAATTCCACCGGTGGAAGGTGGTAGTCACCATGTTAAAAGATAGGAAAAAAGGTCAAAGGTCAAAATGTTGCTCCGGTGGAAAATGATGAACACATTTTCCGGGGCAAATTTGGTGGAATAACCCCAATTCCACCCGCCCCGGTGGAAGGTCAAAGGTCACGTGTCAAGGTCAACGGTCAAGTGGCGGCTCCCTGGCGGATAGGTCATGAACCAGTGTCGCCACCTGGCGGTTAGGTCGTGTACTAGTGGCGCCCCTTACGGACACTTCACGAACTAGTACTGTCAAAATCCGTGCGTCTTATTTTTTTTTATAAAGGCGCCATCTGGCGGATATCTCGTGAACTAGTGGCGCCGCCTGCTGGACAAGTCACGAACTAGTAGTGTCAAAATTCGTGCGTCTTATTTTTTTTAAGTGGCGCCCCTGGTGGATAGGTCGTGTACTAGTGTCGCCCCCTTACGGACAATTCGTGAACTAATACTGTCCAAATTCGTGTGTCTTATTTTTTTAAATGTAAGATGGCGTTAGGGGTCATGTAGCACCCCCTCGCGGATAGATGACAAGAATTACAAACTAGGTGAAAGAACAAGTGGAGTCATCTGACGGATATGTATTCAGCTAATCAATCACGTGACTTAATATTACAGCCGTTAACTAGTGTACTCTCTGACTCCAATGTTTTTTTCCATCCAACTCGATACAATGTTGCAATAAAACGGTGCGCTTATACCAGAAATAGCATTCTTGTAACAATGTATCGTCGTGTCACCGCGCGTGTTTGTCGAGTTGTGATTGGTTGTACACAGGTGGTGTTTTCACAAATTTAACTAAGTTATTCTTGTAACTTGTAGTAAAATAGTATATTTTTCTATTCTACGCCACAACTTTGTCATGTTTTTCATAGTTTCCTAACTCGGTGTGCCAACTTTGTACCATTTTACAACTTTTTTCATCGTTTCACCGCCATCAATTTGTCAATTTTACGTGTTTTTAGTGTCTACATGCCACAATTTTATGTTTATAAAACAAGTTATGTATACAAAACAAAATACAAAACAAAAGTTTACAAACACGTTATGTTTACAAAACAAAACTAAAGTTTACATACAAGTTACGTTTATAAAACAAGTTATGTTTACAAAACAAAATACAAAATAAAAGTTTACAAACACGTTATGTTTACAAAACAAAACAAATGTTTACAACACAAATGTTTACAAAACAAAAGTTTACGAACACGTTAAATTTGTGAAAACACCACCTGTGTAACGCAATGAAACGGTGAAACGTTACGAAATGGAAGGAGGTGAGCACACTGACTCAGGCAATTAAGAAAACTTATCAAGGTTATCGTGACGAAAACATTAAATGTCACTAGTTTGTTAACGTTATGACTATGATCGAAGGTGTAATTTCGCAAGAAATTGTGTTACGGCCCTGATCTGACCCACCATTTTTACGGATGTTTTGTTTTCCACGTTGTAGGAAGCGTAATTGTAACGGTAGTTATGGTTTGCACATGACACAAAACTGTCCTAGCGTCGTGTGTATTGGTTGCGCAACGACATATGTAAGTTACCTACGTGGAAAACGTGATATGTGTGTGTAACCTAGAGTGTGGACATGGTAGCGACGTGTGAACTACAATTATATACTGAGAGAGAGAGAGAACACAAAAATGCACTAATAGTTTGCACATGTTTATTAAAACACAACATATGTATTTACATGTCATTCCCAAAAGCAGCTAACTAACCTTAAACATTATTTTCACTGTTGCTCTGCACAACACATGTATTTATTTACAGGTCATCTTTCCAAGGGGCAAGTATCATAAGCTTAACATGATTTCGCCATTGTTCTGAAGGATACTCCTCCAACCAACTCTTGACGGCGTTCAGCTGTTCGAGTGCCACGTCGGATTGTGTAAGATTTACCTCGAATAAAAGGGTCAGCCAGTCTCTAATGACTGCAGTGGAGTTAACTTTCTCCAAAGCCTCGTCAAAGTACATGTCAATTAAAATGTCCTCAGGCAAGAAACAATCGTGTTGGCGTTGACTAGTGTGGTCTTTCTCGCAACGGTAGCAGCGCAGTTTCGTAAGCTCATCGACACCGCATGCAATGTGACGTGCAAGCGTCCTCTTCATTTCGTTAACAGGATTGTCGACGGTAATGTTCACGTTACACCTAGAAGAAGTAGTAGTTGCGCAGTCGGACGATTCCGTTGT
Source organism: Oasisia sp. SBJ-2009 (assembly GCA_964017155.1). NCBI lineage: Eukaryota > Metazoa > Annelida > Polychaeta > Sabellida > Siboglinidae > Oasisia > Oasisia sp. SBJ-2009. The sequence continues at coordinate 41,844,140 of OZ024862.1, read as the reverse complement.
GACATCGGTAGCAGAGTTCGACGAACATTGAACACGGGATGTAGAACGTACACAAGTGGAGCCTTCGTCGCCGGTTTGAGATTCGGCCTGAAACAGCACGCACGAATGCAGATGTTGTAGTTGGTGTAGCCTTTTCGTTTACTTTTCTTAATGGTGAGAGACACCCGTGTCCCAACCAAGTGTTCAACTTGTGCTTCTGCATGCTTTCGTGCATAACAGAAAAGTCTTTTGCACCAACGTGGTACATACGTTTGCGCCACCATTTAGGGGGGTGTCTTTGTTACGGACGATATGCGAGGCGGCATTTTTTACGGAAGTTATGTTTTGTATGTGGCAGGAAGCGGGATTTTTAACGGAAACATACCAAAGTATATTACTACAACGTTTAACTCACAACGATGGCGTCCAAGGTGTCGTCCGCCGCGGCCCTCTCGCGACGGGTGCAACGACCGCTGGACAGATGTATCTTCCTGTTGCCCTGCCTCGAAAATGTCTTCCCACAGTGCGGGCAATCGAGCCCTGTCGGCGATGGTGATAGTGGTGGTGGTGGTGGGACGGCGCGGACTTCCGACTACAAGAACGAACGAGATTTTTAGTAATGTAATGTACATTAATATTTGTATTCGCGTTTTCCAAACTTGTTAACACGAAAAATTGAAATAGAAATATGCCATTGACAAATACTTACCACATGAACTGTTTCCGAATCTTTACCCGACGCTGTCGCCACTGGGGCCCGGTTTGTAGTGGCAATACTCTGGGTGGTTCAGTATAACTTTAGCCATGTCGATGTCGGAGAACGAATGACAATCTCGAAAACCGGCCGTGTTATATACGTTCACAAGACCACGCTTTGGGTCACGTGGGCGGGTCGAAGCGTTACAACCAATCACAACTCGACAAACACGCGCGGTGACACGACGATACGTTGTTACAAGAATGCTATTTCTGGTATAAGCGCACCGTTTTATTGCAACATTGTATCGAGTTGGATGAAAAAAAAAACATTGGAGTCAGAGAGTACACTAGTTGACGGCTGTAATATTAAGTCACGTGATTGATTAGCTGAATACATATCCGTCAGATGACTCCTCTTGTTCTTTCACCTAGTTTGTAATTCATCATCTATCCGCGAGGGGGTGCTACATGACCCCTAACGCCATTTTGATGTAATTTAAAAAAATAAGACACGAATTTGGACAGTATTAGTTTGTGAATTGTCCGTAGGGGGCGACACCAATACACGACCTATCCACCAGGGGGCGCCACTTTAAAAAATTAGACGCACGAATTTTGACACTACTAGTTCGTGACTAGTTCACGATATATCCGCCAGAGAGCGCCTTTAAGAAAATAAGACGCACGGATTTTGACAGTACTAATTCGTGAATTGTCCGTAAGGGGGGCGCCAATAGTACACGACCTAACCGCCAGGTGACGCCTTAAAAATAAGATGCACGAATTTGGACAGTACTAGTTCGTGACTTGTCCGTAAGGGGGCGCCGCTAGTGCATTGTCTATCCGGCAGGTGGCGACACTGGTTCAGGACCTATCCGCCAGGGGGCACCACGTGACCTTTGACCTTGACCTTTATACGTGACCTTTGACCTTTGTCCTTCCACCGGGGCGGGTGGAATTGGGGCTATTCCACCAAATTTGCTCCAGAAAATGTATTCATAATTTTCCACAGGAGCAAAATTTGACCTTTGACCTTTCCCCCTATATTTTAACATGGTGACTACCACCTTCCACCGGTGGAATTCCTCCGCTCCTCGCCAGGCTTCCCACGATAACCACATACTATACTATTACCGTACGTTGCACAAGTGGTGCGTGACGATCAATGAGGCACGACAGTAAAGGCCGCACACATCTGAATCTGAATGGGGTATATCGTAAGGAGCCAATTTTGGCTATTATATTCGATGTGGGGTGTGTGCGCATGTTATTGAGTGTTTGATCAGCAGATCAGGCGGCAGAAATCAGTTACGTCTTCAGCCTGGACCTGCGATTTGTTAAGTTGATTCCAGTCAATTATTGGTTTTACACAAAATGAATTCTTAAATTGTTCCGTGTGGGCTGTAGATACTAAGAAACATCTGGTGTTTTTGTTCGTTAGTTGTTGTACGAAATTTGAGGATATATGGTCTGGGAAGTGCTTAGATTGAACCTATTAGTGAAACAGATTTATAGGACACCATGATGAACATTTGAAACTTTCGAGCAGAACATTTGTAAAAAGAAAAACATCTACAATATATGTATATGATGAAGAGCATGAACAGTCAGCAGACCTTAGCACATGTGTGTCTAGTGACTGTCTGCGTTCAATGCAGGAGAGATCTTGACGAAGGAGCCTCGTGTCGATGGAGCTTTTTGACATTGAGTTCATCACGATCTTCTATCTCATTGATGCGGCCAACTCCGGCAAAAGCATGATCCGTGTACTTAGTGAAGACAATGACATGCAAGGTGCAGATGGAGTGGTCGGATATGACAATGCTGGATCACATTTTCCGCAGTTACATGGCATGCACGCCCTCACCAACTGCGACATGACCTCATATCCATACGCCAAAACCAAGATCAATGCGCTTAGACACCTTGCTCACTGAACATTTCCCAGAAAAATATACTAGGGGAAGTGGCCGCAACGCAGGCGGATTTGATGTTGACAGCAAAAACCTTTATTAATCGCAATTTTTGGTCAGCCACTGGTGATATCCATGGAGTCTACTACCACTTCACACCTTTCATTAAGAAGAAGAAAAATACCAAAGTCAAAGCTCTGCATTCAACATTGTCTAACCTGTTCATGCCTATGCTGCAGGCCAATCTGTAGGTCATGCTGTGGAAAGCGGCATACCAGCAAGCCCCACTTAACGAGTCAGTCGATATCACTCGGTTCGGCACATACCTTCATACACTACATCACACCACATCACATACACACACTATATAATATATACACATATCTTTTTCGTACACATACCTACATACTCACATAATCACTATACATATACACACATATACACACATCCGCAAACACAAAGGTTTGTTATTTGAAAATGGTGTCTAGTAACATTACACCTTTTAATTTGTGTTTGAAATTCCAAAAATATACTTGCATATATGTTATGTGTAATCCAAATGTGGACGTAACTTGTTTTTTTATTACGAAATAAATGTAAGCAGTGTCACAATATATTACTGAAACAACTATAAGCAAGAGACAGGCGTTGTGTGGGCACTGCGTACTATTTAGCGGTTAACAGCTACTTTTCACTGGTGTTTTTTTTCAGAGAAACTGAAGAACGCGTTACAAGACTCGTACCGTGACTTGACAATACCAGTCCAAGAGTCAATTGATGTAGACTTAGTCACTAAGGCCACACTTGATAACATGTTTGTCACACTACGAATTCAAAAATTCAGTAATACAAACCTCCCAGAAACACCTGGTTATCGTGATGTGGCTGAACTGCAGCGTCTCATGCAGTCAAGTGACCCAATTCAACTGTCAGAACTCTTTGATGAGCTCTATGACAGACTTGCCCCTAGAAGTGTTCTTATCCTTGGCCGAGCAGGAGTCGGCAAGTCGACACTCATGAAGCAGATGGCACGATTGTGGGCGAGAGGGGAGCTCTGGAAGGACGCTATCGATTATTTGTTTCTCATCACTTTGCGAGACTTGCAGCAAGACAGGAAGTGGACACTTGCGGATCTCTTGCTGGACGGACTGCCGTTGACGGGACCAGAGAAAAGAGTTGCCATGTGTCTACTCCAGGAGGAGAAATCCAAAATCTTGGTAGTTGAGGAGGGATATGACGAATTGGAACATCAAAATGTCAAGGTTAGTGCGGTTCGGGTTGTTGACGAGGTCACTGACCTTAATTCTCTCCTCTCAAGCATCACACTCAACACCATTCTGAAGGGAGCAAAGGTCATTGTGACATCTCGTCACAACAACAATGTTCCGCAATGTGACAGACACACCGAGCTTTATGGATTTCCGGCAGACAGCATACAGAAGTATATTCAGAAGTTCAGCCGAGGAGACACGGAATTAGAAACCTACATCAAACACAATCTCCAGCAGAACGTGAATATTGCCACTCTCTGTTACCTGCCGGTTCAGTGCAACTTTGTCTGTGTCTGTCTTTCTGACATGCACTCAGCCACACACAGAGAGGACGAAGCAGCAGTTACCACAATGACACAGCTGTACGTGATGGCAATCATTAACATAGCGAGGAAACATCATCCAGCTATGAAGTACTGCAGCACACGGGTAGACTCAGCGACATTCTATGACACGATGGCCAAGTCCTTGAGGAGCCATGCGGAATTGGCGAAACATTGCACAATGGTAACTAAGCTGCAGATCGTCTTTTATGAAGAAGACCTTGACTCGTTTGACATAAGAGACGAAGATCGAAGAGCAGGATTCCTGGCGGAATCTCAGACGAAGGATCGGACGCCATGCTTCACGCGTCGATGCTGGAGCTATCATCATCTCACCATTCAAGAGATGTTAGCAGCCGTGGGGCTGCTGTTAGGATCACATGACGAACTTATGCAGCTGGTTGAAGACAAAGACTCAGCCCTCCGGCGTGAAGTGCTGATCAAGTTTGTCGTAGGTCTCTGGTGCGATCCGCAGAATAAACACTTCATGAACGCAGTCAGTGGTCAAGGCCTTCGTTCAGGTAAGCCGGCATGGCACTGCTTGAAACTTGTTCAAATTATGCACTAGTAGTTACTCAACTTGTCCTGTGTAATGGCTCGCTAACAACTACATTTGATTTACACAGTATTCTCCTCCTCAGCAACATAATAATACCATTGTATAACCATAACTATCACCGTCGTCAGCATTATAACTAACATCATAGTTATAATCAAAAGCAACATCATGTATATATATATATATATATATATATATATATATATATATATATATATATATATATATTATACATACATACAGTAATATAGACAATGTATATATTGAACATTAGATACAAGCTTAAAGCTTGCCATAAATATTTACACAACGACTTACAAGTTATTTACAAAACTGGAGGGAAATGTTTATATAGCAGATTCATAGCCATGATATAAGATATACAAATAAGAAATACAATATACACTTATGAAATTAAATATGATTTTGTAAACAAATTACTTGTTTAGTTTACTATTAGATAACCTTCCTGATAGATTATGTAATGATTTTGTAAATGACGTTTCTCAATAGGTGGCTCCCGATAGCGACTAGCACGGTCTTAGAGGAGTTTCCTGACCTTTCATTGTGTTATGAAATATATATAGTATTACCATGTTTGCCGCATTTCTATATATTCGAACTGTTTATATTGAATTCTTTGACATGGATGTATTGTTTGAAATAATGGTCGAACAAAACATCTTCTGCAATTGCCATTCCCATATATGAGCTGATGCATCAGGGAGGAGTGATGGTAATTTACCTACCATGCTGTTATTGGTGCTTTTTTCATAAAACTACAGTACTTTATTTTGTTAACCCCATTATAATGGGAAAAAAGAGGTGTAAGCAGCACACCTACCTGCATACAAAACCATATAGATATACATGCAAACTAGTGAAATATATGGTGATTGAAATATATTAAAACATGATCTGGTAAAGTATGTCATAAGAGAAAAGAGTTAAATAGGTAGCCATGTGTAACATTCAAGGTCAAGATACAGCACTGTTCCATAACTTGAATGCCACGCGGAAGAAGTATGTTTTTTATAGAGTCACACAAGTAAGGAAAGTACTGTGACTGTCTTTTAATTTGTTGAATATTTCCAACGTTTACACACATATCACCGAAATTTAGATCTCTTCGTTACAATGATGTCGTGGTTGGTTAATATGATAAACTAACAAATAACATTTTCTTTCACAGGAAGTAGTGCAGACCTACGTACGTTCTTGAAGCCTCGTGAGTTCATTGAGAAACTTACTCATATCTTTGACGCACCTCAACTAGTCACCGTCATACATGAGTCTCAGTGTCCACATCTCGTTGACCTCGTACCGGAGAAGATTAAAGCACGCAAGATGTTCCCGACAGAAATTGCCGCGCTGTCATGGGTGCTACATCAGTCAGAGTGCAAGGTGGTCGAAGTCGAGTAAGTGTCTTTCGTATCCATTTTAATTAATATATAACACAACTTTGTTAACATATTGAACTATGTTCTTTGATATGGACTTTGAACGTATACTCGTAGGCACTAGTCAATCTCATATGACATAGGGAAGTTGTTAGCAAGGGCTATACGCAATAGCATATGTTATATGCGCTTTGCAGTGGCCGGCACATTTTCTTCATTCGGATGAGCACTTATAACGGATTGGTTGAGTTATTATTTATTTTCAATGTAAACTTTGTCTGATTGAGTAGGATTTTGACGCCGCTCGAAGTATGTGAACGCTACATGATTTAATATGTTTTGACCTGATCAGAACATGCGTTGAAGCGCTTGGCGATAACATGACAGCGTATCATCTTACTTAATAGCAGAGGCAGCGTGTCGAATGAATGAACGAACGAACGAACGAACGAACGAACGAACGAACGAACGAACGAACGAACGAACGAACGAACGAACGAACGAACGAACGAACGAACGAACGAACGAACGAACGAACGAACGAACGAACGAACGAACGAACGAACGAACGAACGAACGAACGAACGAACGAACGAACGAACGAACGAACGAACGAACGATTCAAAACCAACAACATAGTAACAGTTTTGCTGAGTACAACATATTATGGGAAATATAATACAATACTGTTTCATGATTAATGATATGCTGCTGTGGTTGAAGGGACATAAGAGATGCCATATGTCTTGTAAGGCGCTATGCCCTTTTCAAACTAAAACACATAGCAAAATTTACAAAATAAAATACATCGTAACAGTAATAGTTACTATTTTTAAGTTAGTGATAACTACTCATGTTTTCTTAAATTGTGGCAAACTTGGTAACTGCTATTGTACTTGCTAGACCGTTCCATTTTTATACCTCTGGCAGTATTCTGTGTGTGGTGTTCGTTATTTTAAAATAAATAGTTTACAATGTCTGGTATCACGCTTGTATACGTTGGTTCAAAAAATGCTTGTGCTGACCTTCTAAACCATGGTGGTTTTTTCTATAAAAGCACACTCATAGACATATGTGTAACTAGATCTTAAAGTTTAAGAGTATTTGAGCGGGAAGAAAATATTGATATATAACCATGGTAATCAAGGTTATGGATAATTCGCATAGTTTGTTTTCGGCAACAGAATAAGATTCTGAGTTTAGATGGATATGTATTTCTCCATAACTATAAATAATACTAATAAAACTTTACTTTTAGCACCATCAAATACGGGTACTTTTAACACCATCAAATACGGGATGGGACGTTAACGGATGTGTCCGTACATATATTGCTAAACGTCGTGATGATAAATCTACATATACTGATTAAATAATAACCATAGTAATAATAAAATAATGTAATGATACGCTGTGACAAAAAACAAAAAAATGGTATGTATACGCTATATCATAATATATATATATATATATATATATATATATATATATATATATATATATATATATATATATATATATATATATATATATATATATAAGGTAATATGCCGCGTACGGGAGACCAATTATGCATATACAACTGCGTACGGAAGACCGCTGTCAGTCTCCTTAGAGTTTTGATGTGTCATTGCGCAACTAATGCATTTTATGTTACGATTATCCTTATTAGGAGAGATAGTTTAGATATAAAGGAAATAATTAGTGCCATATTTTGGAATTTTATTTAATATTTTGATTTGTTTTGAGCATATAATATATGCTCAAAACCTATCAAAATATTAAATAAAATTCCGAAGTATGGCACAAATTATTTCCTTATGCACGTAAATATATATATATAAGGGTCTGCAATATATTATATTATATATGGGACCCCAGCAGAAAAGTGCTTATAGAGCAACGTTGTGCTATATACTGATTGAGGGGTTAGTGTTTTGTGTGTTCAGTGTACACTATTCGTGATGGATATATATTAATTTTAATACATGGGTATACACATTAGTAAAACAATTACTTGACGGACCTCCTAGCCACCTGTTGTATATTTGTTGAATGCGGCGCTATCAACACGCTGAAAACCAAACCACTCAAGTGTTAATTTTTGTATCTGCTTACACATTTATGTTGTTCTTGTTATCGTTATATTGTGTTTTTGCATATCCTATGTCGGCGTTATATATAGTGCCGCAAACAATTATAATTAACTTTCAGTTACACACCGGTCTCCCGTAAGCGGCATTTAAACATATGATTTTAAGGAGACCGATGTTTTTGTATATATGCTATTAAATAAAATATCATAACAATGTTCCAATTAGACATAACTAGAAAATCAATTACATAAAATATAAGGCCGGTCTCCCGTCCGCGGCATCTAAGCATACGGTTTTTAAGGAGACCGATTTTTTGTATATATGTTATTCAGTAAAATATCATAACAATATTTTAGTACGTGGTGTATATTGGTATTACAGACAATGTTCCAATTAGACATAATTGGAAAATTAGTTCGGGCTGCAGACTGCTGTACCATATCCAGACGGTGCATGTGACAGTCGCTTATGCCGAATAGTATCGTACTGCCATAGTCGAGTGCGATGTTACTAGTCCGTGTATCAGACTCTTACATACGGTGGTGCCAATCATCACGAGGCGGAGAAATGGCAGAGGAAAAAGAAGAGGGAGATATCTCAACATCTTCACGTCTCCCTTCCATCTGGCACCTCCTATCCATACTGCAACAAGATCTGCAGATCAAGAATCAGACTGTTGAGTCACCTCAGGACACATGATTGACCATTGAAAGACGTCATCCTCGTTTCGAGGGACCGCTGATGATACTATACGCTATTCATTCCAATCAGCATACCGTTATGAACACTCGACGGAGACGGCACTATTACGAATGAAGAACGACATCTCTGCGGCATTGGATAAATAGGGCAGGCTGTTCTTGTGATGCAAGATATGTCCAGCATATTCGTCACAATTAATCATGACTACTTGATGAATCCACTGGGATACTCAGTCGGCATTACAATCCCAGCACTTACATCATTGGACGTTACCAGAGAGTCGCTGTGAATAGCGCTACATCAGTTGATTGTGTTGTGAAATGTGGCCTACCGCAATAGTCTGTATTTACGCCATATCTCTGTCTCTGTATTGCATATATGATACCTATCGGTGACGTTGTTGTACGACATGGTCAGCAGTACCACCGTTATGCAGATGAAACACAAACTTACATTACAGTGAATCACAACTAACCAATCACAGAAACAATAACAAAGATCTAAGAATGTAAATGTCAATGTCTTGCGGACATGTTTCGTTACTATACAACTTTCTGCAAACAATACTGCAGTGTTTGCAACGCGTGTAGAACAGCGCAGCCCGTCTCGTCTGCTGTAGGAAAAGGTACGATCACATCTACACTGCTACAACAGTTGCATTGGCTACCGGTCTGTTTACTCCCGACGTACAAAGTGCTTGTTCCTGTTCCCTGTGATGCAGGCAGCATCGTGTTATCTCGCAGAATGACTGAACCAAACTTCAACCGAATCGGCAACTGAGATTTATGTCTTTGCCGCTATTGTCAGTACCGGCTTCACAGACGTTCACTCACGGTGATTATTGTTTTGATGTAGCAGCTGCCACTCCGTCGAATGGAATGCCGGAAAGAGTTAGGACGGCAAAGAGACAGCGACATTTCAAAACACCTCTTTAAAATTACCGTTTCTGTGAAATGATCATGTGGAATTTCATCAAGTGCATTTACCAATAAGTTAAGCAATTATTATTATTATATTTTAAAATGATTAATATATTACATTTTCGCTATGTTATTTAATTTGTGTTTAATATGTATCGCATGCTTTTATTTGTGCACATTGAGGTATAATGAGTAATGTATTAATGTTTTATTTTATTTTATATTATTTTATATGACCCAATATTAACTAATATTTGTACATACATATAAAGCGCCTGAGCGTAATGCTTTAGAGGTAAATTTGTTTAATATGTATTACACTCGTCACTCGTTTCTTCTTCCAGCTTGTCTCACCTAGAAGTGGATAGCACCGATATGGCGTTAAGACTTTATGACGGACTCGTTAACAACACGTCTGTAAAGAAAGTAAAGTAAGTTTCAATACGTTGTTTACTGCACAATACAGTACATTCAACAATTCGATCTTTTAGATAGTACTTACTACTGTACACATGGATTAATCACCAATTATTAATAATATTCACACAATCAGATAATGTATCCAAGTCGATTGGCTGATGTCATTCCTGAATTTCTTAATTAATATAGCTCGATGTTTGCTGAAAAATACTGGCCAAAGCCAATCTCTATCTACGTAGACATTAGTGACGTTACAGAACACGTTAATAAAGTTATTCACACAGAACACATTACAAATAACATTTATTAAGACACATGAATAATACTATTATCAGATAGCACATTACTCAACATATTCACATACTGTTCGTCCATCGTGGACGATGCTGACCATACTATCATGAAATTCCGTCTCGGAAATTAGTCCGCGAATAACTGGTTAAGCCAATTCGTCTCGTATGGTTTCGGGTGCATGTTGACACGGATACGCATGCGTCAGAATAGCGGTAGAAGAAGCACTGGCTCTGATATTACGTTTTGCATGCTTCTCAATGGCCTTGATGAGTCGACTGTCCTCAAACACCATTGCATCAGTAAGGATGCTGCTGCGCCATGTGGAGCGTTGGGATGCAAGGCATTCCCAGTTAGCAGGATCAATGGAGAACCCTTTTAGTGAATTTTTAAGGAGGCTTTGCAACGTATTTTCTTACCACCGCAGAAGCGTTTACAATGCTTCAGTTCTCCGTAGAACATATTCTTCGGGAGTCGCTCAACTGACATGCGGACAGCATAGTCAGCCCACCTCAACTGTGCACTGCTGATGATGGTGTGAATGCTGGTCATACCAGCCCTGGCAAGAACTACTGTGTCTTGCACCTTGTCCTGCTATTTATTCTTCAGCAGTTGTGTAAGGCAAATCATGTGGCAGTGGTTCTGCCTGTTTGCATGTCGACTGTACACAGTCCAGGTTTCGCATGTATACAAGAATGATGGAAGGATGGTCGCTGCGTAAACCTTCAGCTTTGTTTAATTCCTCTTCGTTCACAGACATTTTGGCGGAGCCTCCCAAATGTTGTACTGGCTTTAGCAACCCTAGTGTTGACTTCATCATCAATATGCACAGCCTGAGAGAGGGTGCTGCCAAGATAGGTGAACCTGTTCACAATGTTGAACCTTTTCCCATTCACTGTGAAGATGGGCTCAATATGTAATGTGCCTGTGGCTAGTTGGTGCATAACTTCAGTCGTTTTGGTCGAAATAGTGAGACGAACGTTCGTGCAAGCGTTTCTTTGCAAAACGACACACACTACGTTGCATTTTTACTCCCGTATTGACGATTAGGGCGCAATCATCCGCGAAGACTCATTATTCACATAAGTAATATTACTAATGATGTTCACACATAACACATTACTAATACTATTCGAATATAACACATTGCTAATACTGATCGCATAGGACAGATAACTAAAACTACGCGCATAGAACCGTGGCGCATGTCTGGTAAAATTATGTTTCAGCTTGTTTGGGTGTGGTCTGTCGGGAGAAGCATCACACGCGTTGGTCAAAGCGTTGCGTCAGATGTCACAGCTGACAGAATTCAGGTTAGATGACCTTATTCATCTGATCACGTTGATCCATTCCACGATTCTTACAAACTATATCGAATTCTATTGTTGAAGTGGCTGAACTGCCTTCCTGAATTTAAAACGATGCTTTTAGAAACTGTTCAATAATATTCTGACTCCCTGACACATTTGCTGATGATGAATATGAAAGGCCGTAATTACAAAGTTTGTAAAGTACGAAAGTATGGATGTTATCTGGTATTCAGCAAGTTAATCAATTATGTATGTCTGGCTTAAAATGCAAATAATATACCATATTTAATTATGTACACAGTTCAGTGAGTAATATTATATAATAATATATAATATAAAAATAAATAACATTATTTATCTACGCCATATCTCTAGCAATACAACCATTCAGAGGCGCATTACACTTTACATGAATATACAGATTACCAACAAATAGAGACATAGTTGTAAAATAAATAGATCAGGAAAGAATGTTCAATATAAATAAATAATATTAGTCTTAATAATAATAAAATACTAATACTTATAAATAATAGTAAATTATATTACAATTAAACACTAAATAAATAATCAAATAATTGATAAACAGCAGATATTAAAAATGTTCGGATATTATAAAAAAATTATTTTAAAGTCAAAACGTTCTTTTAAACAGAAATGTCTTCAGTTGCTTCTTGAAAGAACTGACGGAGTCTGTGGCATTATTAATATAATAAGGGTACCTTAAAATACATATATCATAAATGCAGTATTATAAATATGTTTTCTTTTATGGGAGTTGAACATGTGACCGAAATACTAGATCTAAGAGAATCGAAACCAACTCTAGATAGGTGGCCAGTTATGCCAAACCAGCCCAACCATACATTTCCATGAACTTAATTTTCCTATGTGGAAGGCGGAAATTATTAAAAATGTTTAGAAATAGCTTACGTCGACAGGCAATACACCTGAATGGTGAGCTGCCATGAGTCTATCGTCCTTAAAATTACTGTGTTATATGGACGTGCTCGTATAGTTATTTATTTAGGTATATTTACTACTTTTTAGTACAGTAATACATTATAGTATTGTTTTAATTACAATTAATTCGGTTCAACAACGCATTTATGAAGAGTATGTAGTAGTATCACATTAATAATAGTTACCAAGTGAGTAGTTGCATGGGTATATTTGGAGATATATGACTAACTTTAGTAAATGGGTAGTTGGAGCGGGTCTTAATATATACATTAGTTGTGTTTTGATATGTTGCATGATTGCATATTTTGTATTACAGTGTGAGCGGAGACTTCAGTAACATGGAAACTAGTGACATCCTCGCTGAAAGCGTGCTGAATATGACGTCCTTGCAGATTCTGGGGTAGGTTGAACGTGTTATCTCAATCATGGTTGTACTAAATAACATGATGTCATGCTAGGGGCACCGATGGCTAAATGTAAGCCAAACAGCTATTTATGGACATTCCCTTCATGCTTGTTTCAATACATGCTCTGCCACTATACGAACATGGCCAGGGTATGTTACCAAACAAACATTTCTGCAAATCGGTTAAATATTGCCGTCATCCTAATTGTAATTTCCCGAAACGCGTGCACGTATTGGTACGAATGTATTTTTTTATGTGAACCTGGCAATTACCAATATGCTATTATAAGCGTTTAGAAACAATGATGATAATGTCTTCCAATGGTCGGTCATGTGTGCTGGGGTGACTCAATAACCCGATTCTTGATCTGCATATATTGTTGCATTGTGGGCAGGATATACCAGATGGAAGGGAGCCGTAAAGACATGGAGACATCTCACTGACCTTTTCCTCTGCTATTTCTCCGCCTCGTAAAGTAGACGGTTTAGCTCAAATTTGGCCGTTGACTGATATATGCTTCGCCTCCAAAGTAGACGGGCCGCAGCCATAAGTTCACAGATAGTGATGTAACTCTGGCCACCACGTGTTCTGATACCATGTATTAGCTGTGCAAACAGTACTTGTCGGGGAGACGGTTGTCAGACATTCTAACACAGTGGCCAACCCAGCGGAGTCGATTCTGCATTGTCATTGCCTCGATACTAGTTGTGTTGGCCTCCATTAGTGTACTTGCGTTGGTGCGGCGATTTCCCCATCGGATACAAAGAATCTTTCTGAGGCAATGTTGGTTGAATTTCTCTAGGGTCTTCAGATGACAACGATATGTAACCCACGCCTCGCTCCCGTAGAGTGTTAATACAAGGATGTGCTGGCACAGCATATACGGTGTTGAATTTCTATTTGAATGGTGGCTTTCATGGATAGATGACTCCCTAAGTAAGGGAAATGTTCAACAACTTCTAGGGTTGTTCCATATATTTTAATGTCAGAAGTCCTTCAATGAGCAATAAACAGTGTGTTTATGCCGACCGCACCGTGTTTTCGACCTCAAACGTCCGCTAAAACACGTTATTTATAAAACAACGAATATGCGTGAGATGATGTTGAACGATTAATTACCAAAGTGTAGCATTAAACATACATTTATAACAGCAACATTTGGGTGAGTCCGAATTCTAAACAAGTGCCTGCATTTATAAAAGACACTTTATGTTAACTAAATGAGTTATACCACGCCACAATCTTAGGCATCACGTTATCAGCCGTGGACGGCGTGCCGTGGTAAAGTTGGTTGGAATGTCTCAGTTCAAGGTTTAAGTTTAACGTCTAAACGTGATAAATGTAATTTGTACTTACCACGTATATTATATAAATCTACCGGCACACCTCTGCTATTTCGCATTATTTGGGTTAACAATAATGCAAATAAATACAAACGTTCATATTTGTTGCAAATATGAACGTTTTTAACCCAAATGTTGTATTTGGCAAAGTACGTCATTGACGTTTTAATAATTATTAGCGGTTCAAAACAAATCTTACGTATCTACAAGTGTCATACTACCTCAAACGTGCCACTAATGAATTCAGGTCAAACCCAACCTCGGCAAAAAACATAAAGCCAAAACAATGTTAATATACATCTTATATAATCATGAATTTGTTTATATTTACCCAGTCCAATAGGGCAGTAGACGGGGTAACCGCATAGCTACCTTTTTGCAAGTAGTAGCCCTCTGGTCTGTGGTATGCAGGTATTGCAGTACCTCAGGTATTGCAATACCTCAGGGAGTTTGACGCCCCTGCCATGCAGAGTTGTAAACCACTGCCTTGTGGTATAGGTTCTTGTCACAACCGAAGGCTAAGGGAGCAAACCCTAAACAGAAAACCATGTCACTGTGGCAGCATCAAGGGCGGTTGGTGTATGGAACTCCCAACATCTCTCGACCAGCCACTGCAGGGACAAATAGTTTGCGCCTGTCTTGACATGTTCTTGCCGGTGTGAGACCTCTATTTGTTCCCCGAGAGAGTGTCGCTAGTAACTTGCAAAAGCCAGCGGTACTTCAAAAGTTTTTGCTAGCAGCTTCCATGAAATGTACAACTGCACGAAACATGATACCGGATCGGCCGTCGCCCGGGTTACCAAGGACCGCGCTGCTCGACCTCATCTTCCGTCGACAGTGGAAAATCAGCTAGGAAGAAGAAGACAAAGAAGACAACTACTGACAATTGGACAATGGAACGTCAGGACTCTCCTCGACCGAGAAGGAGCTAACCGACCAGAAAGACGTACGGCACTAGTGGCAATGGAACTTGCCAAATACAACATCGACATCGCCGCCCTATGTGAAACAAGGTTCTCAGAGTCTGGTAGTCTCGACGACTTGGAATACTCTTTCTTCTGGAGTGGCAAACCCGAAGGAGAAAGAAGGGAGGCCGGAGTGGGCTTTGCTATCAAAAAGGATATCATCACAAAGCTGACAGAAATGCCACGGCCAGTAAGTGACAGAATCATGACGATGAGACTACCTCTGAGCAAGGACAACTTTGCTACAATTATCAACGTGTATGCTCCGACAATGACAAACCCAGACGAAAACAAGGAGGCCTTCTACAACCAGCTCACAAGTGTGCTCAGGGGCATCCCTCATACCGATAAGCTACTGCTGATAGGAGACTTCAATGCGAGGATAGGAAGAGACAATGACAAGTGGCCCTTGGTCATGGGCAAACATGGGATTGGGAAATGCAACTCCAATGGCGAACTTCTACTGGCTCTGTGCTCTGAGTTCGAACTGATAGTGACGAACACCATGTTCAAGCAGAAGGATGAACGCAAGACCACCTGGATGCATCCTCGTTCCAAACACTGGCATATGATCGACTTCATCATCACGAGGTGTCGGGATAAGATGGACATCCACAGCACCCGAGCCATGCGTGGAGCAAACTGCTGGACCGATCACCAGATGCTGAGATCAAAAGTGGCTTTCAGAATACGACAAAAGCACAACAGGCAAGGGACAAATAAGCCGACCAAGCTCAACACTGCAAAACTAAGTACCATCAGCCATAGGGAGAGTTTTGAGCAGGAGATGGACAGTGCTCTCGCCCATTGGGAGGAGAAGGAAAACTCAACACCAGACGAGGAATGGGCAGCTCTGCAGCAGGTTGTGTACAACACAGCCAAGACATATCTTGGCAAGCCGGACAGAAAACACCAGGACTGGTTCGACCCCAACGACCAGGAGCTACAGACTCTTATGAGCAGAAGAGATCAAGCCCACCAGAGAGTGTTGCAAACCAGGAGTACTAGATCCACCACTGCAGCATACAAAGATGCCTGCAGATTGCTACAAAAACACACCCGTGCACTGAAGTCGGACTGGTGGGAAAGGAAAGCAGTGGAGCTGCAGAGAGCTGCCGACAGTAACAACATGAAGGGCTTCTACAATGGACTGAAGGAAGTGTGGGGACCCAAAAAGAAGGGACCTGTTCAACTAAAATCAACAGACGGAATGGAAACCTTCTCTGACAGCAAGAGAGTTGTGGCAAGATGGAGTGAACACTTCCAGAAGCTACTCAACGTCCCTGGCGACATAGATCACGAAGCTCTGGACAACATCCCGCAGCGCATTACCAAGACAAGCCTTGATGAGATTCCAACTATGGATGAGATGGCTAGAGCAATCGCCAGCCTGAAAGATGGCAAAGCACCTGGAGGAGATGGAATTCCTGCAGAAGTATGGAAGCATGGAGGAGACAATCTGTTCAGCAGACTGCACCAACTAATCACCAATGCCTGGGAGATGGGTTCTGTACCACAAGCATGGAAGGATGCAAGCATTATAACCATCTACAAGAAAGGTGATCGAACAGACTGTGGGAACTATAGAGGAATCTCTCTTCTTTCCATAGCAGGCAAGATCTTCGCCAGGATCCTCCTCAACAGACTATCTACCCACCTAACACCAGAGGTAGTTCCGGAGACACAATGTGGCTTCAGAGGTAACCGGAGCACCGTGGATATGATATTTTGTCTCCGACAACTACAAGAAAAGTGCATTGAGCAGGACCGACCACTGTACATGGTATTTGTCGACTTCAGTAAGGCGTTCGATACAGTTGGGAGGACCGGACTATGGCAGCTACTGAAGAAGTATGGCTGCCCAGAGAAGTTCACAACAATGATCGAGGCACTACATACCGGAATGATGGCGACTGTTAATGTTGGAGGGGAAGTCTCGGAATCGTTCAGGGTCACAAATGGGGTCAAGCAAGGCTGTGTACTGGCGCCCACGCTCTTTTCCATCTTCCTATCAGCAATGCTCGACAATGCTTTCCGAGACATGGGGGATGGCATCTACATACAGTCCAGACAGAGCGCTGACCTATTCAACGTCGCACACTTCAGAGCGAAGACCAAGACTACACGGATACTGATGAGGGAGCTGCTATTCGCAGATGACAGTGCACTGGTTGCACACTCTGCTGAAGAGATGCAGAAAATAGTGGATGCTTTTTCCAATGCGTCAAAGAAGTTCGGCCTGAAGATTAACATCAAGAAGACCGAGGTGCTGTACCAACCCAACTCTACAAGAACCCGAGAGGAGCATATCATGGTTGATGGAAACAAGCTGAACTCTGTTATGGAATTCACCTACCTCGGAAGCACTATATCAAGTGACGGATGCATTGACGATGAAATACAGAGGAGGATGGCCAAGGCTAGTGCATCTTTCGGCCGACTACGCCAGAGACTCTGGAACAACCACCATGTGTCCATGCGGGTTAAAGGCAAGATATACCGTGCAATTGTGCTGTCCACCCTCCTATACGGAGCCGAGGCCTGGACAGTGTACAGACGACAGGTGAAAAAGTTGCATGCCTTCATGATGCGACATCTGCGTTCGATCATGAGGATAACCTGGATGGACAAAGTGACAAACAAGGAAATACTCGAACGGACAGGGCTGCCATCTATGGAAGATCTTCTGATCAGAAAGAATCTCCGGTGGACTGGACACCTCATGAGGATGTCATCAGACAGGCTACCGAAGCAGGTTCTCTACTCCCAACTGTCTTCTGGTCACAGAAAGAGAGGGCGCCCTCGTCTCCGGTTCAAAGATACCATCAAGAGAAACCTGAAGCTGAGAGACATAAAGATCGACTCCTGGACATCACTCTCACAGCAGAGAGACAAATGGAGAGCAAGAGTCAAGTGATGGAAGCAGTCTTTGTCGCTTCGCGACCGACAGCATGATGATGAGCCCTCTGGTCTGGTTCTACAAGCGAAGTGCAGGGTGATTTGAAACAATTCCCTGTAAACACGCCCTCAACTTTGTTATTAACAATTCAGGTGCAACAGATTAAGTGCAATCAGCCATTTTCTAATTTAGAAAATGTGAACAGAATACATGATAAATGATAAACATTTATATTTCAAGAGTTTCTCTGTCAAAAAGTAACATATGTATTTTGTACCTGCCCTAGAGTTAGTAGTAGAACATAATTCAAACACTTGGACTAAGACTAATTTAGCCACACGTTAACTACGTGTCCATGTAAATAACACTACCTGGTTCAAAACAAAACCAGTAAATTATCAGTAACAACACTTTCCAAATGACATTCTCCAGAGCTACAAGAGTTCCTAAATAATAAT
Organism: Oasisia sp. SBJ-2009; assembly: GCA_964017155.1. Taxonomy (NCBI): domain Eukaryota; kingdom Metazoa; phylum Annelida; class Polychaeta; order Sabellida; family Siboglinidae; genus Oasisia; species Oasisia sp. SBJ-2009. The sequence goes on along the minus strand of OZ024862.1, from coordinate 41,825,222 downwards.
TGTTTCACCAAATTACTGAAATCGAACTTTGCTGTCGGCGGGCGTTAAATCAACTGTTTATTTCCAGTGTCGTGTTACAGGTTAGAGGACTGTCGCCTGACTCCACAGTCAGTGACGTCACTCGCAACCGCGCTGCCGAAGACACAGCTGGAGGAGCTCCGGTTTGTTGGGTGTTTGCATAAGTACAGACTGATTCACTCTTAATCATCAACGAAACAACCGTAACTGCTACCATCGACACATCTCCGGGTCGTTCATTTAAGTTCATCGTTTGTTTCAGTTAAACAAATAAAATATTACATTAGGTTTGTTTTGCAATATTTCACGCGGCATATGAAATATTTCAAACATGAAATATTTCAAAAGTGAAAAACATTAAGATTTCCATTCGCCTGATTTACGAGTTTATTTTTGTTTTGATCAGCGCTGATAATAAAAATATATATTTATAGAAGTTTCTAGATCACAAACCGTCGATTTGTTTCTGACCTAGAAATAAGTTACCATTGACACTGCCAAGTAAAATGAAACATTCAACAAAACGTGTCTGTCGTATAAATGTTTAGAATATGTAGATTTGACACAACATCTTTGAGAAGATGAATTTGTCTCACATTTAAAGTGTTCATGTATTACCTTAAAATTAGACTTAAGGAAACCTTCCAAACCCCGAAAATCTGTAAACATGGCGAGCTCAACTTTGGCTCCTGACCCTGGGACTATGAACTTGGTACATCTATTTCAACTGACATCAACTGAAATATGTTCGGTACAAACATTGGAAGTAAATTACTTTGTAGTCTGAGCTACAACCCCGGATCACTAACAACAGACGACTCGTGTAGCCATCTCGCTACAGCCTTCGGTCAGATGACGTCACTGCGTCGACTAAAGTAAGTTGACAACGTCAAGTGGACCGATTCAGTGGTAAAAACAGATGTTTACGTCAGAGTGGTGTTTTTGTGTATCTTAAGTGATATGTGTTGTTTTTGACGGATATAGTTGAGCGACTGAGACTTTGAGAGTTTGTGACAAATTATACATTTGACACATTTTGTTGTTTCAGCATGATGCAGTGCGACTTGACAGACTCCGGAATAAGCTACCTATCGCAAGGCATCTGTCACAACCCAGACATGGAGTGCTTGTTGTAAGTGAAACACACAGTCACTACGAGTACCACCCACTCTCTTTTTTACTGTCGCTTAGTTAATTGTCATGTGTCGTTTACAAAACCTAAATTGGCCACAACTAATTGGCGAAAAACGTTGATTCGTAAAAGTGACACAACTTAACACGACCGCGTCAACGAATGTCGTTCTCCTGATGGTTTATGGTGACACCGTGACGTCGGAGTGAGGGTTTGTGGTAACACGTCAACACCCCGACACGTGACGCCGAGGTGAGGGTCAGTAGTTACACGCCAACATCCCGATAAGTGATGCTGGGGTGAAGGTTTGTCGGCGTCTGTCCACTTACTTCTATCTCTGACTTATGCAGGTGCCAGTTCAACATCGATGTGACAGACGACAGTCTCCCGGTATTCACAAACATGCTGACCTCCTGTCCGACGCTAATGATAACGTAAGTTAACATTTCCTATGTTGAGTTTGTTTGTGTGTATCACATAGCGCCAAAGAGGCCGACTTCGATTGAGCTACTAGAGTTACTCGCGTAACTCTGCGCGCGCAGTACTACGCGCGTAATCCAACTGAACACCGATGATCGTGAAGACGGACATAAACCCCTTATGTAAATAAATAAAATAAAATAATCAGTTGTTAAGTGTGTAAATTGTGACGTTCATCTTCTTGGACTTTAATTATAATTCATAGAATGTGGTGTCTTTAACCCGTATTTAAATTATTGTGTCATGTAATGTTTAATTACTTTCTTATGTCACTGCTAATGACGTCAGTTAATCGAGTGAATCCTGTAAAACTCGCGATTGCCGAATCAAAGTCAAAAATTGTCACGTGCTCGAGTGTACTCGGCTGTTCGATTGGGACTCCGGTTACGCGAGTTACTCGCGTAGCTCAATCGAAGTCGGCAAGAGAGTCGTGTGGCAATGTGTCATGTTACCTGTGTCTGTCCTCTTTCAGGGCCGGCGACTGTTCCGTGTCAGTTCAGTGTGAAGAGGAACTGCAAGAGCAGTTTGGTTTGTACGACGGAGGACCGTTCTGGAGGTTTGATGTCTCCACCTCCTAGTTGTTGTAGGTAAGTGAGTTGATCGTCAACTGTCACAAATGTCTACAGTAGGTCCGTCTCTGTCAATTCTCTCACCGTCCATTATTTACGTAGGGACTGTGCCCAAAGTGACAGTGGTGTCGTTTTCTTAGGGACTCTGTCCAAAGTGACAATCGCGTCCTTTACTTAGAGACGTTGTCCACTCACATTCGTGTTTTTTTCGTTGCAGTTGACAAGTTTTCAAGATTCCGTAATACGCGATTGCCTTTGTTGCAGTCCCTACTTACAGGACAAAAAAGGCTACGGTTTCGTGTCATACACCTAATAGAGTTTATACAAAGTAACAATTTCCACATACACTCAATTTTTTAACGTCAGCGGTTTACTCAGAATTGACTTTAAAGTCTAAAATTCTAACGAAATCCACGATGGTCTAGACGCCGCCATAGGTGAAGGGTTAACTTGGCTTGGCCATTCAGCGCGCGGCATTCTATATCTCTGCTGAAGCCGGTCAGCTTCCTGCGACGTTGTTAAGGGTCAACAATTTCGAGTCTTCGACAGTTCGTTCAGTTGGCGTGACATCTAGCAGCTGCTTATAGACGTATATCGAAATCTGTGGTTAAATCTATGGTAAACTTGAGTAATTATGCCTTAGTGTTCGGCATATGGTTGCAATAATAGTTGAAACAACCGGTAGTATTGAAGCAATGGATTCACATTGGTGATTTGCGGGCGTACTGTTTGGAATCCCTCCAGTCCAAGTACAGTTCACTTCGCTCGGTCCATTTTGAGGAGAAATGCTTTGAAGTAGACATGTATCATCAGTTGATGGGATGATTTCAGCGATAACAATAATAGACAACTTTATATTTACCGTCATCAGCATGTTACGCGCGTTGCCTAGTTGCAGCCATTTCATGACAACAGCCAAACCCCATGCAGGGAATCTACGTGGAGAGCGCCTCACCGTCGTGACGTCATTCTTCGTCTAAGATGGGGTAGCGCATAGAATTTGGATGGCTGGGTGTTAAAAAAATTTTTTCTGGTAAACCGCTGGCGTTACAAAATTGAGTATATGTGGAAATTGTTACTTTATATTAACTCTATTAGGTGTATGCCACGAAACAGTTAACTTTTTTTGTCCTTTAAGCATCATTATTCTTAATACTATTCTTTATGAATGTTTATATTGTAAGGGATGCCACATTTTTATCTAACGCTCTGTAAGTGTAATTAAATGGATCGATAGATCTCGGACACAGTGGGTGAATAATTCGTTTTGTTTTGCCCACCCGAGGCGCTAGCGGTTGTGGAAGTGTGACGTCTCAAACCCACGGACGAAATATCCAAAATGTCAGCCTTAAGGGAGGTTAACTAATTATCCTTAAAACTTAATAAATAATTTCAGAAAAAAATAATAAAATATGGGATATGATTCAATGACATTGTTTAATAGTTTGAGCAATTTTAACTGTTTAGGTTGCATGTTCCTTTAAAGGAGAACTTGTATTTTATTTCAGACCAAAGAAAAGCCACCTCCCGTGGCAGAGCAGCAATAGCAACAGGATAGGATAAAGAATAATGATGCTCCAGTAGGGACTGCAACAAAGGCAATCTCGCATTCTTACTTGGACTTGTTCGGTTCGATGGAGCTTAATAACTTTTATTATCGCCCAGTTTCACATGTAATCAACTCGTTTATCCAACTAATCATTCCAGTCGACCGTCGCGCATTGAATATTTTACTAATCATTGATTTTTATTATTATAAAGGAAATACATTGAATGATATTCTAGTACTCCATTTATAGTATTTGCATACATTCTGTTTGTTCTTCCCTTTTGCGAGACCGTTCTTCGCGTGCACCACCCACCGACCCTTCGGCCCCGGAATTTTCGTTATGTGCACAAATTCAGTGGGGACAGTAGCTTCGTTCAACAGTCGTCTTTTACACAATCCCAGCAACCTGTGTTCCAAATCAACGGTGACATGGTCCTGGCTAACCATTTCCCGATAGAAATTGCATTTTCCCACAGTATGACCCGTACCTATATTGTGGAGCCATTTCATCGCCAATTGGCGCTTCGCAGAGAATTTATTGGCATTTGGAAAAATCTCTTTCCTTTCACTGACCCTTCTCCTGCTCTGTTTTGTCATTCGTATGCTTGACATTCAAGCATTCCATTATCACAAAACTCATACAACAACTAAAATCATGTCGCTGTGCTAGTGTTTACATGTTGCGCACCGCCTATATCGCATTATCTCGCGTTACTCTTCGTGAGTTCCCCGTTAAATGGGCAACAATGGCAGCGCCCATGGTCTGTGAAAATGTACGTTTCAAGATTAATTTTATTATGTATATCATTCTTACATAATAAAACAAAAAAACTATACTTACAATATTCTATCTTAAATGGTATGTGGGAATACGGGGGGATTTTTATGCATTTTCAACACTATGGTTGCATATTCCTTTAATGTTGTCTTAACCAACATTTTAAAGACGAAAAAGATGCATAACATGCCTGAAATAAAGACAAGTTCATTACATAACTTATACAAGTTGGTAGACAGGTGTTTGAAAATTACGATCAACTTACCATCGTGTCTTCAATACACGTTTTGCGCAGTTGTTGCTGTTGGTGTTTTCGTTGGCACGCCCATTCATTTATGTAGCGGCGCCAATCACGGAATCTTGAAAACCACGTGTTGCACTGTGGGCAACAAAACGGTTCCTACAAGTAGAAACGAATTTGATAAGACGCGTTTTCACGTGAATCTATTTCATATCAAGTACGATATATTATAACTATTCTTGTTTTATAATATGAGTCAATTAATCACTTTTCTCGACATCTGAACGACACTGATACGTGATGCCTGATCATGATAACAATTATAATTCCCTTCATATTCAAACACGATTCACCATGGAGCCACCGGTCACCGGTTGTAACTCAAGCGAGTGCAACGAACGCGGGACATGTGTCGCTTCCAATTGTACCGCCTCCAAAATGTTATCCCACAATGGGACCAGTCAAATTGTCCCCGCAATGGTTGTGGTGGTGGCGGCGGTCCCAACAAAGGAAACGCCTCCACCTCCCCATAAGCCGGGATGAGTGTTAACCCAGCAGTCGTTCCACGCTGTGCGGGGAAGGGGCCCCTGGTGGGATTCGCGTAACTTCAACCTGCTCTCAGCGTTGTCGATAACACCGAATACAAGTGAATGATGACAACCTCGAAAAACCGTCGTCTTATATTCGTTCACAGGTGGTCACTTGGGTCAGGTGAGCGTGCCGAAAATGAACCAGTCACAAACAATTGTGCCGAAAATAAACCAATCACGAAAGAGTATGCCGAAAATTACCAACCAATCACAAACGAGTGGTCGTTAGAAAATATTTTTGTAGAAAATAACGCGGCCGTGGTAGTGCGCCCAAAACAGCACGGACGTCAGAGTAATACCATAGATGTTGCTTCGCGCCGCTCTCGTCAGGATCGCATCTTAACCTTTTGACTATTTTAAAAAGTAGCTTAACAAATAAGACACACATATTTTGGGGAATTAGCTGAAGACATATCCGTCAGATGGATCCACTTGTTCTTTGACCTAGTTTGTATTTCGTCACCTATCCAACAGAGGGCGCTACATGACCCCCTAACCCCTATTTGATACAATTTAAAAAATAAGACGCACGAATTTGGACATTACTAGTTCGTGACCTGTCCGCAAGCGGGCGCCAACCGTTCATGCCCTATCAACTGGGGCGCTACTTGACCTCTGACCTTGGCAACCTTGACCTTTGACCTTTCTCCGGAGGAATACCTCAGCTCCACTCCAGGGTACCCACGATAAGCACATACATTACTACCCACTTTGTAGCAAACTGTAGCCAGTGTAAATCTCCCAATTGTCACGTTACATTGGCAGTGATGAGATTCTTCCGCGGAACCGCAGAATTCCGCGGTTCATGAACCCAATTTGGCCGTTTCTGTGATTCGTCCAAATCCAAATTTTCTGTTTTCTAATATGGGGAGGTAAAACTGGTCAACAATGGATAATAAATTAAACACTTTTGTGTCGATTCCTAGCGTGCTGTAGATCGCATTCGCGAATGTCGTCTTATAAAAGTAAGCCGCATTTTGATTAGCTAGGAAATGCGAATTAGGGCCCAGGTTACAATTTGCGCACGCGTACCACTGGAATGCGGCTTGTCCTTATAGTAGATGACCAATTAAGGCCGATTTTAATACGCTCTGCTTCAAAAAATTACATTCCCACCCACACAGTCGGAATCGGGAAAGCGTCGTGCCAGTAAAAAAAACCTACGGATTGGTTTAGCCAAAATTATATTACGTCATGATCAGTCAATGTTGTTACGGGTTTCCCGCGGAGCCGGCCAGGCTTCGATGATATAAGTCGAACTTATTTTAAGTTTCTGCATCTACATATCAGCAAAATGCATTACAGTAGCAATGAATAGAGTTATTATACCAATTCAGGCAGTTAGATTGATTTTTCAGCAAGTTGCCGGCGAGTAACGTGATCGCAGGCCGTGGCCGCCATAGATGTAACCGGAGATTGCCGGGGCCAGGTCGCCATATATTGCCGAAATGTTTTTGAATTTAAATTTGCACTTAGTGTTTTTGAAGAGTGTCATGCACATCACTCACAATAGTGGCGAAACGTCTATGAAAGTATTATAGCAATATTTTGAGAAAACGACATGGCAGTAACACGATTCACTAGTTGGCCAACGAACACCATCACTCGATGTCACCATTCGAACACATGAACCAATCAGACGCGTTCTCTTGTTGCATGTCTGTACACTCGCCAATCAGATGCACTCTTTCTTCGCATGTCTGGCTATTCGCTCGCTACCGTCCATAGTGTTTCTTTTTTTCTTTTCCATCACTGTATTTACTCTATGGTTGACACAATCGCCAAGCTGCAACTGAAAGGTGACTGCAAATTTAGATACAAGTAGATCAGTTAACAATGATCATAAAAGAAAGATCGCTGGCACATGAAAATTTTAGTGCTCTGCACGAAGCAGTCTAAAAATAAATATGTCACAAACAATGTTTGTGAGATAGTAAATATATTGTTCATTGCTCCAAGAATGGTTTATTTTAGTATGATTTATTTACTTTGGAGCTTTAATTGTCGCAGCAAGTACGACGTTTCGACCCGTCATCTACGGGCCTTGATCACGTACTGGTGTCACGTGTGTTGCCTCAGATTTCGGCGGGATAATTTGATTGTAGATGGCGGGTCGAAACGTCGTACTCGCTTCGACAAATAAAGCTCCAAAGTAAGTAAATCATACTAAAATGTTTGTGAGATCGCGTATGATTGCCATAACACGGCAACACATTCATAAGCATTGCATTATAAGCATAACATTCGATAGGTTATGTCAAATATAACCTTTCAGAAAGCGAATGAAGGAAGGAATCCCCCGAGGAAATATCTATTATATTGAATAAAGAACTAAGTCTTGACTTAAGGGCGAGGCAACATTAAAAAAAAATAACATCACATCTTCAGTGTGACAGTGATCTTGGGTTATTCTTCCGAGGGTCTTAGGACATGTGTGGGTTTTACAAAGCATTATGGTTCTTTTTTGTTTGTGTTTTGAAAATGATATACCCAGTATATAGTCAAAATGAAATGCAGAGTACTGTAAACTGAAAAGTAATGTGTTTGAGAGTTTATGTCCAATTTGAAGGTGTACTAAAAGGAAGTAGTCTGAATATACACTAGGTTGTATCACAGACATTGTTTTTTTATGTATCTCTTCCTCAGTTAGCCGAGCCGCTTGTAAATGTTCCTGGGAAGTGACTTGCCTCCTCTCACATGCCTGATTGGGGACTAGTTCAAAAAGTGATACGTATCAATATTTGGTTTCATTATGCTAGATAATCGTAAGGAATTAATGACCAAGTCCATTTAGATACCTAACGACTTTAGTGAGGGTGTAACTGTAATAATAGTGACACGATTAATAAAATTATGTTTAAAATACGCGCAATTAAATTCTACAAACTTATATTCCAACTCATGTATTATAATGCATACATAACTGGTCCTTCACATTTCCAAGTTGGATAGTCATTTTGGCAGATTTAAATAAAACAGTTATAATTTATTTATTTTAATGAATAAATGTTGCATATTACCCTAATAATTAAAACACTACATACTGTGGTATTTGAAACCAATCTGATTGTGCGTCAGGAATGGCACAGGATGTTTTCAATTGGTGTGTCGAAAAGTGTATAGATGCAATGTAGCAACATCAGAAATAGAGATTATGGACTTGTTCAAAGCTCATCAGTGATGTGTAATTTGTATATGTTTATTTAATAAAAAAAAAGTATGATACTTTTATATCTACAATTTCATAAATAATAGTTACTGTTATATTTGCAGGTCAGACGTCCCCAGTATGAAGATAGTGATGCAAGCCAGAGGTGGTCACAAGCTGCGCAAGGATGAATGAGGAAAACATGACATTGCCCAGGGAATAGCTGATGAACAATTGATGGCGCCCGTCTGTCGAATGTCGTTTGCTGCCATGGCGATCCACGATGTTGTCTTGGGCCACTCGTCGATCCAGTTGCCAAGGAAAAACAGTGCTTACCGCGCTTGGCCGCTTTTGGTTCACTCCTACGACGTCGATGTTCCTGTGATGGCTTACGAACAACCAAGTAATAAATCCCCGCACGCCCCCCCCCCCCGCCACTGGGTAGAGTCTGGCGTTCCCGGGGAGTGGTGACCACCGCAGACACGAGCGCATATGCCACTCTTAGGACATATTTGCTTCCGTGTTAAAACACTCAACGGTTACATGACCGTAGACAAGATACATCGTTTCTTACGTGATGTGCAATCACGTGATTTGTTACCTTTCCCCCACAAGTGAAGCGACATGTTGTGAAGATTGCTTATTCAAGACATTTACCACAACATTAGGCTTTATTGTTTGTGTGCCTGACATTTCACAACACGCATACTTGTAGTATGTGATATCGAGTCACTTGTTCTGACGTAACGAATGTGTGGAGCCACAGCGTGCATTTCAATGCCTGGCAAGATTACTCAGATGAGAGTGCGTAAGATGTTGATCTCGGCCGAGGTAACCTATTTCAGACGTTGATTCACCTGATCAGGGGTGTATGGCCATACTACTCCTGTGACTGGTGTTATAATCGCCATATGCGTCGGTTTGGACACACCTGAGTAGGCCTCCTGATGAAAACCCGGTACATATGTCCACAATCGGACCTTTTCCGGGCCGATCACCTTTACCTGCAATACTTACACCGATACTTCTATCGGATTTTGTCTGTCTAGCTTCACATTTATTTGTAATTGAGCCCTAAACTCGACCATATTTTCGAGAATATGCCTTAAATGCTTTATGAGGCTACTCATTTCAAATCCCTCCGTCTTTTTGTCATGCTCCATTATCGGTTTCAGAGTCGAGTTTGTTTTGCTTTAATTTGTTGCATGCTAGCTAGATAAACGAGGTATGAAACGACCGAAGGTGTCTTCGGCTTATTTATTAATGTAAGCGAAATGGACATTAACAAGCAGTGTTGTTTCAATTGGTCTCAATAGCCTCTAATAAAGCTTCAGGTGTGCAATAATGAAATTGATAGATATACCTGGTAATAGTTTATGACACTGCAAAGAATATTAGTCAATGGTATGGTTTGTGCGTAGAGACAATTACTAGGGCAGTATTACGTAAAACGATCTTTGACAGAAAATCGAGAAGTCAACAGAGTAATTTAATAATAGGCGCGAATCTCGCCCTTCGCACAACTACTGCACAGGCGATTCCGATTACAATTGTAACAAGCTGTACCCGTGAACAGTTGTTGCGCACACTGCGTTGAATACACGCACTGTGCAAATATTTATTGATAAGTATTATTATTATGTTAAGGTTATTCATAAAGTAGTACTAGACACATATTGAGTAGTAGTTTTAGTAAAAGTTTGATAGTTAACAGTATTTTGTGAGAAGATTAGCATAGCGGGAGACAATAGGGTAATCTAGCGTTCGACAAGTTTGTAAACAAGATTTAGCCAATCTTATTATTTGATAGAATATATAACAGGTACAATAATAGGCAACAATTTAAGTAGAAACCCTAGTTTGTTTATGTAGATAGTGTCCAACGTATCCGCTAGGGAACGGTACCAGTAAAGATTACAATTAGCGTTCACGGTTTCGTAGATAGTATGGTGTGTATAACATAAAATGTGCAGCAGTTACTGTATACAATAAACAATCTTTCTAAAGACTAAGTTGGTATTCCGATTAAGTTAATTTTCAGTAATCATAATAATAAATTATGGCACCTTTCAAGCGGCACGTGAAGGCAATGAGGCATTTGGTGTGCCACAGCTTAGTGGATTTTGCCTCAATGGGCATGGGCAGAGACAATGCAGGAAGAGTTCACTTTCCAGTTCTTTGGGTGTTGGAAAGTGGACTGTCTAATAGCAGAGATAGCTAGGCTAACCGGTATTGTGAAGGGCATGGATGACCAAAGAGACGGATGGAATATGACCAAAGAGACGGATGGGATAGAGAGCGATGATGTGAGAGACGTCGGCAGGAGCAATGCAGCGATAGGTAGGATGGGGAAAGTAGACTACTGAGAGGAGGGAGGGCGATTGCAGGGAAACCAAGTGGAGACAGAACAACAGAAAACACAAAACGTAGGAAGGTGACAGGTAAGAATGTGGCAGTAGGAAAGATGACGAGAAGAAGTCAATAACAGGGATGATGACAGGAAGAAAAGAGGCAGGAAAGAAAGGAACAACACAGAAAACGGCAGGAGAAAAGTCAACGACTAGGTAGGTGCAAAACGGAGAGCTACTCTGAAAGTGATTGAGGGGGCATTGAGAACAGAAAGGGTATTTATGGGCGACTGCATTTTGCGAAAGACAAACAAGGGAGCAAGGGAGAAGATGTTGTTTGTCTTATGGGGGCTAGGATAGAGCATGTGACTGAACGGGCAGAGAACATAATAATTAGGGGATGGCGAGGGCGTATATCCATATTAGTACATGTAGGCACGAGCAATGCATACACGGAGGGGACAACTAGGATAGTACAGAGATACAGTTGGAAAGGAAACTGAAGCAGTCAAGAGTTGAACATATCGAGAGTTCAACCCTTTTCTTTATATCTGCCTACCCTACCTTTTCGGGTAGCTGTTGATTTTATTTTTAAACATAGTCCTGTTACCAACACACACGTAATAACAGACTATCTGTTCCATTCACTTAGATTACTGTGAGAAAATGGTAACGTCCTCATATATATATATATATATATATATATATATATATATATATATATATATATATATATATATAATCTACACTGTTCCTTTAGAATTGCAACTTCATGTCTCTTGTCCTTGTGTCTTTCTTAACTAAGAAAAAATAGTGATATCAATATTTTCATAACCATTCAATGTTTTAGACACTGCTTTCTCCTCTCCTTTCAATCTTCTGGTCCCTAGTGTTGTTAAACCACTCTCTTTTAGATATAATTGGTAATTAATATCTCTGAGGTTTGGCATTTTAGCTGCTCTCTCCTGTACCCTTTCTACCATATCTATTGGTAGGCAATATTATAAATAAGACCTACCAGCTGTATTGTAGGTCTTCTTAAAGGACAAACAAAGTAAACTTTTACGTGGCACACACCTAATAGAGTTAATATAAAGTAACAAGTTCTACATATACTCAATTTTTTAACGCCAGCGGTTTACCAGAAAAATATTTTTTAACACCCAGCCATCCAAATGCTATGCGCTAACCCATCTTAGACGAAGAATGACGTCACGACGGTGATCGGGGCGCTCTCCACGTAGATTCCCTGCATAGGGTTTGGCTGTTGTCATGAAATGGCTGCAACTCGGCAACGCGCGTAACATGCTGATGACGGTAAATATAAAGTTGTCTATTATTTTTATCGCTGAAATCATCCCATCAACTGATGATACATGTCTACATCAACGCATTTCTCCTCAAAATGGACCGAGCAAAGTGCCAAACAGTACGCCCGCAAATCACCAACGTGAATCCATTGCTTCAATACTACCGGTTGTTTCAACTATTATTGCAACCGTATGCCGAACACGAAGGCATAATTACTAAAGTTTACCATAGATTTAACCACAGATTTAGATATACGTCAATAAGCAGCTGCTAGATGTCACGCCTGAACGAACTGTCGAAGACTCGAAGTTGTTGACCCTTAACAGCGTCGCCGGAAGCTGTCCGAGATATAGAATGCCGCGCGCTGAATGGCCAAGCCAAATTAACCCTTCACCTATGGCGGCCTCTAGACCATCGTGGATTTCGTTAGAATTTTAGACTTTAAAGTCACATTCTGAGTAAACCGCTGACGTTAAAAAATTGAGTATATGTGGAAATTGTTACTTTGTATAAACTCTATTAGGTGTATGACACGAAGCCGTAGCCTTTTTTTGTCCTTTAAATATGCTAACAAAAGGAATTGTTTTATTTTTACAGCAAACATAATGTTGTTTTGAAGAATGAAATCGTTTATAATGCAACGTTTCCTCTGGAGTGGATATAGAAACCACGGACTTATATGCACTGGGCTGCTATCTCCGCCGCTCGCGGCGCTTCGCGAGTGCCGCAGTCGGCTGCAAATGTCACGAGCTCAAAAGAGATGCTCCCCACTTCCGGTCTGCGAGCCACTGCGATGGAGTTGCCGAACATAGAGTCTCGAGAGGATTCTTATAGTGAATAAAACTGTTTAATTCAATAATAGTGAGCATTTTCCTAAACGATGCATACACCTATTTTGGTAAATGTTGTGGTCATCTCCTGTGTAGTTCTAAATGGTTTATTTAATTATATTTTCGTCGTACATGACCTATAATATGCATCAGAGTGCCGGCGTAATGGGTAAATGGCGTAAACAATACCGAAGGCAAGGCTACAAGGTTTTCTTTGGGCAAGTGACGCAAGTTTTAACCAGTCTTGCCATGCGTTCATAGATTTGTAGTTGACCTAGTTTGTAGTTCGTCACCTATCCGCGAGGGGGCGCCGCTTGAACTTTGACAATGACCTTTGATCTTGACCTTTGATATTGAGGAGTTGGGGCTATCCGCCCCAGAATTTATTTACACCAGGGTGGAAGGAATTCCACACTATCTTTTAACATGGGAATTCCTCCAAAACCGCTGCTCTATCCTTTGAAAAGACCCTACTATACTACTATTGTTGTTAATAAAATATCACTACAACTATTCCTAATTATAATTAATAATAATGCAATTACTTCTAGAAATGTAATGTTTACTAATGATTGTGTATTTGTTATTTCTAGTTTATTTATTTAAATGCTTGGCATGGATATACAATAATTATGACATGTGTATGATCAATTCTTGTAGTTATCACATGCACTTTGAATTGTTTTATTTCAGAAATCTCGCACCTGAAAGTTACACACATTACGTGTATGCATTATTACAAGGTTCATCTGGCCGAAGATGACACAGCAACATATTTATTTTGTCTAAAGAAACAGTTCCTGTGAACATAACATGTACACTGCAGTTTTAGTAGACAAGAAAACAGCATTATTGTATTGCCTGAACAAAACTATCTGTCAGTTAACTGAGAAGGTACATAACCTACAAAGCCGTCAATATATCATCGGCATCATCTGCATACACAAAATAATTCTACACAATTTATCTCGCTGAATGTGACACATAATACACATTGAATAGTACAGACATCACTTTACAACTTATTTACAAGACACTAGAATTAGACGGTTTCGACACGGGACACACTGGGTTATGAACACTCCTGTGTAGATCTTGCAGAATATTGTGAATATTGCAAAAATACAGTATTGTGAGGTGCAGTAATGTGAGCAGCTTCTTCATCGTGCACTTTATCCCTGTGGGGGGTAACCCAGAAACCAGTCTTGCATTTGGCACACGAGATGTTGGAGTCAGTCCTTATCAGTCCGTGCCTAGACGATATCGTCCACAGAGCTTGACACGACCCGACACCTAATATAAGACCGCGATTAAAGCACCGCGGTCAAGTGTCGGGTCGTACTAAGCACCGCTCCCACCCGGCCTTCGTATGTGTCCGTTTGCGTTTGGCCACGACCCGAATTAAAAGGCCGACCTAGTGTGTCGTTTTTACATAACGCAATTTGTGATATATCAAGCGCCTGTGTTCGCCTGTTGGATACCTATTTGAATGGGTAGAAATAAACAAATATCCACTGGCCTAGGCCGGGACTAGTAGCCTTAGTTTAATATATTGCACGTCACCATGAAAAAACACTATATATATATATATATATATATATATATATATATATATATATATATATATATATATATATATATATATATGTAAGGCTCACGAAAACGACTCCACCCAGGTATTGAATTGTAAAAATATTTTTGTTGTTCAATTAATGCAATACTTAGTATCTATAAAATAGATGTATTGATGGTCCAGCTACCACAAAATGTGTGATCAAATGTGAAATACTTTTTGTGTGGTCTTTCAGTGAACATAGGCATGTCATACGTCAATTTAGGCCCTGTTTTTTTACGTTATCCAGTGACTTACCTCCCTTGAAAGTAGCCTAATCTAAATGTAAGCACTGCTGAAGCATTTTTAGTTTCTTAGAAGTAATTGAGAAGTCCAGCAGTCAAACGAATATAAAAAACCACTGGACCACACCTCTCTTGGGTTATATGCCAGACAACTTAAAGCAATCCTGAAAATGTGCATCTGTGTTTAGGTTCAAACATGTCTAAACTGTTTACTTTCAGTTCCCCTGCTAATTGTGGACTCTAGGCAAATCAGTTTGTAAATGGCTTAGAACAATAATCATGTTTATTTGGAAAATTGCATATTTGATGATCTATGTTATACAAAATGCTTGTGAGCACGGGCGATATTTGTGTAGGGTAGTTGCAGATAACGCAAAACACATTTTAGCCCTTTTTAAGTGAATGGTATAAATGAAGCTTTTCTGATGTTTTATAACCATTTATAAACACTAGGTATCATTTTATTTAATGCATATGCAGTATTTTGTCATTGAAAACCACTATTTTTATCATTCCATCAACTATGCATGTGTTCCTGATCATTGTTAGAGATAATTTATGACAAATCAGCTCAGACTTTATGTAAAGTAGCACCTAGTTTAGTTGTTTTCGACATTTTTTGCACTCAAATGAATATAGATATAATCATTTAACATGTTAGGTTCATCTTCAAGGTCAATGGTGACTTTTAATAGTGTAAAAAACAGCGGATAACGAAAAAACATCGATAACGTAAAAAACTCAAAATCCTGAAAACGTTCTTACGCTGCCCTGACGCCACTCTCAAAATAAACAGAATGCAATTGATCTATGACATGTACGCGCTACACCGGCACTAGCGGCTGGCCCTGTCGATGTACCGAGATCACTCAACGGCGCGACAAGATTGTGGATAGGAACCAGTAGTGCTTTCATCAATTTAATAAACAACGTTTATAAATACATGCAGCATAGATAATCTACGGTAATTGTGTATGACTGGTGTTTGTGACTTTGTGTTTGTTTTATGTAAGTCAAACCATAACAACGAGATAGGCGCTGTTGCCACATTTGAGATTTATAATTATGCAGTAGAAATAACTGGGGAGTTTTGTGGGAAAAATCAAGACAGTCCAGTCCCTACGTCGTTATTTTAGAATCTTAGCGAACACTTCTTCAGATAGCATAACTTTCCCCACCCCATAAACCTCCCTGGTTAATATGTGTTGTTTCAAGAGTGGCTCTTTTATATAATGGCTTTTCGTTGCTTCGTGGCAAAAACAATGAAAGTCGGGCATGTTCGTCAAAGGCAAATTAACTCGCGTGCGCACGCACATACACACATACAGCCATACACAGTCATACACCGTCATACACAGTCATGCACAGTCATACACAGTCATATGCACGCACGCACGCACGCGCACACACACACACACACACACACACACACACACACACACACAAAGTCTCAATGTGTCGGGGAGCTAACTTTACGAAGAAAAGCATCTAAGAATTATATCAACGATACATTAGTGCAAATATCGGTGTTGAATTTTAATGTAAATGATTAGACTAAAGTCATATTCCGTTGCACTTTTTAGAGAGCTACTTTTTACATAAATGCCTTCATGAACTGACGAGATTATTCACAATGCTGAATATATCGCGTGATAGCGTTTCCCAGCACTGATTCCAAAAAAAAAAACATTCAACAATTCCAATTTAATTTTATATTCATTTCATTCAAATTGGGAACATCTGTTTTTCAATGAATTCTACTTTATAATCAAGTGACTGTCCATAGCAGGTATATTTTCGTATGGTCTTTTTATATACGTACCAATAATGTATCTGTAAAGTAATTGAAGACTTTGTAATTATGATTAATCTAAACATTATAGAAATGTAATTGAAGTGGCAAATAAAAATAATTAATTGACATTTTGTGTAACTAAACCACGCCCAGACTACTAGTGTACTAAACATGCCACGTCATTATTCAGTCAGGTAATATACGCGATGCTTGGGCTGAATGAATAACTTCAATGCATTTTAACTTATATTTTATTAAAACTAAAATTTGTCTAGCATATAGTAACGATATTGGTCAAAGTATGCAGATTTGCTGAAAGCCTCTTAATAGTAGCATACACTATACAATATTAACACACAACCATACACTTCAAAAACTATATAGCACCGACTGTAAACATCCAACGTGTGCTGAACATGACGACATTATGGTGAGATTGTATATGCTTGTCATCCAAACAATTGTTACGGAATTTTTTTTCAGCATCGAAACCTGAAATGCACCAACATTTTGACTATTTGCACTTTGTAAATAATTACAAATAGATCATAATTAAAAATGGACAAAGAGACCCAGAAGTTCCTTGGACCATTATCATGAGTTTGTAATTATGACTGAAATGTGCTTTGGTGAATCATAGACACTGCCTAGAGTGTTCACCATAATCACCTAATTGACATTTTATATCGTTATCCATGAGGTGACAAGAAGTCAAGAACCACAGCCAAATTGTACGGATGCAGTGACAGGACAAGTCTATGTACTACAAGAAGCGTATTTTACGGTACATAGCTAGTACACCAGAAATGCATGCAAAATTCGATAGTTACCTCTAAGATTTAGAATAAACAATTCTACAGTTTTTGGTCCGATCCAATCAAATCAATATTACCGGTGCAGTGCAGCAATGCCATAAGGTACACCTATGTCAAACTATAAAATAGATCCTCAACGGTTCAAAAGATATGGGAGCTAGTTAATGACATTTGGCGGACACAAAGTGATGACATAAGTACATTGGATCTTTGGACCAAAGGCTAAGAATATACAATAGCAATGTTGCACATAATTTGAAATTGCATGTTTAAATGCACTAACTGGCCTAGTCTTATCCAACAAATGTGCAGCTATCGTGCACTTCATTATTGTAGTATTTAAGCTAGATACTATAACTGTACTGTTGGGTTTTATTATGCTCAATATGCTGTGTAATTGAAAAGTAAACGTAACCCTGACAGCATCTTGCAAAGAAAATAATGTTTTCAGATCCAAGTCAGTAACACTCACAGAGCACACCAACTAAACACATTGATCATAATAACAACATACACCAACAGTTTTGCAGGTATTGGTCTCATTAAATCAACCAATCTTTTAACAAATGTTGAAACCTTCATGCACTGTGGCACAGTGAAAATCATCAGTCCTTGTAAATGTGAACGAAGTAACACTTCATCCTTACGTATAGCTCACACGTGATAGACCTAGCTGCAACCTTCTCCAACATGAACTGTACTGTGCGAGTTGTTATGGTAAATCGAGTACATCGTACTGCCTGAAGGTAGCCTGAACCCTATCATACACATTCTGTAATCTGCCACAAAGCTGATCCAATATATTGTTATTCTCGCCCTCATTCTTCATTCCCATTCCCATGGCCAACTCATGTTTGGTGGGCAGTGTATACATGGCTAGGTTAACTCCCATGCGCACGAACCAGCCATGGTAAGCAGCCAGTGTACCATCGTAGGCTTTTCCTGCAATTCCCGAAAGACCCTCGGCTGACTTCAGAGATCGGACACCACGCAAGAATGCCACGAGAAACTGAAGAGCCCGGTGTAGACGTAGAAGGGTGCGTGAACCAGATGGTCGATCTGTGCTCTTTGTCAGACCACGTGTTGTTTCAAATTCCACCATTGAGTCAACTGTAATGTAATGTGATCCAGCAGATGACCTTCTGTGCTGACGCATTATGCCTATTTTTTCATTGACATCATCTGCGACAAAGCCAAACACCATGCCGAGGAGCGGAAACATTCTGGAAGTAATAGAACACATTGCTCATTAGTTGTCAAACAACCGTATGTAAAATAACAAACTTTAAATGTGTAGAACTGCTTATAAACTGTTGATTAGGCAGGGAACTTAGACCTGCTCCATATATATTTATTTAATAATTTTATATAGTATATATATATATATATATATATAGATATATATATATATATATATATATATATATATATATATATATATATATATATATATATATATATAGATATATATATATATATAGATATATATATATATATATCTATATATATATATATATAGATATATATATATAGATATATATATATATATATAGATATATATATATATATATATATATATATATATATATATATATATATACATATATATATATATATATATATATATATATATATATATATATATATTTACATATATATTTATAAATAATGTTATCGAAATAACATGTGCTCTGCAAGTTATGTAACCGGCACATTCTTACTGACCGCTGGTAATTTACAGCATTACGCCTTTTACTTACTTATTTACTACGTTGTCATTTTCAGACATTACCCAAATATTCTGGTTAATCTGGGTCGGGTCCATTGTTTCTAAAGTATGACATCACAGTGAGTTGTGTAGTTGCATGTGGAAGTGTATGATTAGTGTATGATTAGCACGGGAAGTCAATACCATTTCTATATGGGTTCATTCGTTTCGTATATGCTGTGGCAGCCCCGACTCCCGGGTTATTGGTTGAATAATTGTACGCAATCACTCATTGTAAGAACACAACAGTTTATTACAGCCTCGTGGCATATCCATAAGTGGCTAACTTCACATAACATTAATTACTATAAAGACTGGCACGCTTCTATATTGTACAGGCCTACAACCACGTAGTCCACTATCGTAACAGTATGTCCACCTGTTTTTATTTTTGGTGTTCATGCGAGGCAATATCGGCTTTTCGTGTTATAATTAAAAACCATGTAAATTGAAAACGAGATCGTTAGAATCTAGGTGGAAAAACTGTATCAGTAGAATGAGAGGGTAAATAGCCAAAAATACGATATTGTTTCGATTATGAGGTAGTGCTAATAGTTATTATCACATGCATTTAAAACATTTATTTCCGTTTTGTTACAGACATTATATTTTGGTAATTAATTAATCTCACTTGGTAATAATTATGACATGCATTTAAGATATTTATTTCCATTTTTATGACATAAATTTTATTTTCGCAATTAATTGTACTGACTTGCTAATAATTATTATGACTTGCATTTAAAACAATACTTATTTACATTTTAACTATATAATTTTGTTGCTGATATTTTTACAGTTATGTCCAATCATTTTCATATGTCATACATTAAAATATAAAAGAAATGAAAATAAACAATAAAACTCTTAAATATATTAATAACATGTACAAGGCTAGCTTGTAGAGTACAATGTGAACATATAGTAAAAGAACTACACTAATTGAAGAAAAAAACATGTAAAGACAAATTTACTTCAAAATAAACAACTGATAATACTAATAATTGATAAATAGACAAGAAAATATTAATATCACATTTAAAAATAATAAGATACTACAAAACGTAATAATGAATATTATGATCTGAAGAACCAATGATATTCATAACTGGACTTTAAAAGTTAGGTAGAAATAATATTAATACTTAATGTGTTAACTCTTACATGTAATATAGTTATGACTTCATTCAACTCAACATTAACTTATGCATGGCTAGCTTCCAAAGTACAATGTGAACGTATATTTTATATAACCTGACAACATTTAAGAAACATAAACACGTCATACTCACTTCTAGTCTTATAATGAGTAAATATATATCGGAGGTTACAGTTCAAAGGGCAAATATTTTCTGTTAACGATGTATCATTTTGTGGCTTGTTTCTTGTAACCAGGGCTACCTACATGAAAACAATATGTTTCCTTATGACTATGAGGGGTGGAGTTGGGGGTGGGGCACTACGCTTACATTAAAGAGCAAAATGTCAGCCTAGCATGTTCTAGGGACACATTTGTGATTTATTTCCTGTCTGCTCCTGGTCAATCTGACAAAACTGGAAGTAAGTCACTGAAGGGTCTTTTTGAGTTGGAAGACGTGACTTCTTGTGGCTTAATTGCCCATGAAAATTGACCTGAGTAGTTTCCACTATATACCGAAATATACTCGATAGGTAACCACGCACGCAAAAACCTAGATTGTTTAATGGAGAATTCTTTGTAATGATACCCATGTTTGGAGACCATCTGTATAATGTTGGACCTTGTTCTGGCCTTCTACTGATAACATTTGAAAAAGCAGAGCCTGGATGTAGGACCCTTGACCCATAAAATCAACACATCAACTATAGCTATGGGCAGTGCCAGCCCCTCTTATCCACTCCACCCTATGGCAATTAATCAAGCCTTTCTGAGTGAGAGTCAGCCCATCATCTGGCTGTAAGCCTGTAACTAAATCCCAAGTCGGGGAAGCCGTGCCAAATGCGAAATACCAATAGAATCGTGTTCCGGATAAAAATGGGTTAAATAGACTTACAATAAAAAAAAAAATTAAATACGCGCACACTTAAATACACTATAAATAAGATATATGCACACTATAATAAACACAATTAAAGTCGTTCGTTGATTAAATAAAACAGGCGAAAAGGCCTGTTAGTAGACAGTTAATTGTGTGATCAAGTTGTGAGATTCTAGATTTTACACTTTTTATGGTATTTATATGCTTTGGCGATTACACAAGTTTATATGAGTTGACTTAGAATGTATAATACTATAGCACTGTTTATGGATTATGACTTTATGTATGTTGAACCAGTAACTCATCGATTGATTCATGAATCTGTTTGTGCGTTTTGTATATACTGTATGTTCAGTCACATAGATTGTGTATTCTTTCTAATCACAGTACTTTACTTTTCTTTTTGGTGAAATCAAATCACTTTATTTATATATTGCTTTGATTCCAGGTTATACCGGAGAGTTTCTTTATAAATCTATTCTTTATTTAATGGATGGAAATTGTGTGGTTTTAGCCATTTATCTGGTGCTTGACTGAGTTGATTTGGGGATGATTTTACTTCGCACGGTTATATGACCAGGTTATAATCTTTATAGGCTACGTACGTTATTTAGCACTAATCATTGGTACACAATCTTGGTTACTGATCTATATTTTGGTTGCAGCTAAAAGACTAGCTAGCGATGATTGATGTACATAGCTGCTTAGTTGGTTGGGTTCGGCTTCTTCGGTGATCTTTGACGGGATATCAGCAGAATGTTTCAAAGTTGTTTTTAGCGATTGTTGCAGCTTTGCCTTTGTCAGCTTTGTCACGTATATCTGATTGGCAATCTAGGTTTAGTAGATTGTTCCCAATTACTGGGGACACATGACATGTGCGTGAATAGGGGCTAATTAATGTCGGACATTTTCAATCTTGGGCAACTATTGACCGGACTTGAGGTAAGAGTGAAGTAGGATTTTAAAAACCTAGTGGAAATACAAAGAAACATTACGATGCCAACGGACGTCTATGGGAAATCAATTGGTGATTCATTCATCTCGTCGTTATCTTTCATTCATCACGTCTTTCGAAATTTCTTACGAAGTGTATAATTGCACCTAAACTCGGTACAATAGTTGTGGGACTATTGCACCGACAGTGATTAGACGCATATACATTACAGCATGGTAATGCGCTCCCGTCGTTGCTGGTGTCAGGTAACGCGTTTAAAGTTGGCGCATCTGTTAGAACGTTTGTCCACTTATATGCATATAAGTCCGTGGTTTATCGAATTGCAGAATGCGCTACATTCGTTTGAGCAACAAACCGATAGTCAGTTTTATATGAGACGCCTGAACTTAGAACGCGGTGTCGCGCTTACATTTTTCCGGTCGTTAAAAACGTTCCGATTGACGTTTCTGCGCATGCGCAATAAATGTAAAATCATCAATGTCCAGCGAAACGACAAAGGATTTTCGGTATAAATGCCACGGGCTGTATGTTAACTCTCCTCTGAAGATTACTGTGAAGAGTTTCTTAAAATGTCATTTAATGCAATAAAATGTTAAGTTTTTTTTTTATAAATCACTGTCATGGATTATGGCGTCACGTGATTTACGCTTGCTATCAAAATATGAATCAAACCTTGTTTGCCTCTTGTTAATTTGCGACAAATAACTTCGCTGAGAGGTTATATACATCCTAACGAACAACCTGTGGTATTTATGCCACAAATGTTTTGTCCTTTCGCTGCACATTGATTATTTTTCATTTGTTGCGCATGCGCAGAAACGTCAATCAAAACGTTTATAACGCCGGAAAAATGTAAGCGCTACAGCGGCAAAGAAAATGACGCCAAACACTGTTGGAAGTTATTAAGTACTGTGTCAGTTCGACGGCGCATGACATATTTGGACCGAACCA
Source organism: Oasisia sp. SBJ-2009 (assembly GCA_964017155.1). NCBI lineage: Eukaryota > Metazoa > Annelida > Polychaeta > Sabellida > Siboglinidae > Oasisia > Oasisia sp. SBJ-2009. Next base: position 41,802,069 of record OZ024862.1, on the reverse strand, counting down.
CTATTCCAAAATGGGAGTGTGAGTTTGGGTTAGGGTCAGATTTAGTGTCAGCGTTCAAGTCAGAGTTAGGGTTAGGGTAATACGTTCTATACACTGTTCTATACAAGTCAAGTCGGGTTCCCATTGTCACGGCCACACAGCGGTGACAACCTCACATCCCTATTTTGGAATAATGGTTTAGTCCAAATTGACTGAGGGTGCAATAATAAAAATGGACCGACTGTCGGCAGGGGCGTAGCTGGGCATATATACACGCGGAAGCACCAAGTAATATATCAATCTAAATTCTATCATGAGGGTCTGGTGTTCCTTAATGTTGTGTAGCATGTGTTATGACAGTTGAAATGTAGTGCATTTTAAGTCACACTATAACATAGGTAAATAGAACACGTAAAGGAGTAAAAAAAAGTATTCTTAGTACAGCATTGTGCGTGAAACATGTTGAAAAGGCAGAGGACTTGAACGGTTTATGTACCATATTATACATAGCATATGTTTCAATGTGCTACATAATAGACTGATTTTGATTACTAATGTATCTGAACTCTATGTATAATTTCGTGTATGCATCCAATTATTTTACAATAATCATATTAATGTGACTAATGAACTAGGGTTGTAAACTAATTATGTTTATATTGTTTAGTTTTCTTTCTTATTCGTGTAAGCATTTAGGATGTGTGCAATATTTACATATCTAATGATTTCTTATATTATGGTTATGACTACAAATATAATTCAGGGCTGCCTACCATTACGGATATTCCGTAATCATTACGGAAATTGACATCAGATTACGCGGTAGTACGGATACTGCTCCTGTATTACGGAGATAAGAACTGCTGAAACTTAAATTAATGTCCTGGCAAGTCGTGGTCGTGCCTAAGAAAATGAAAAAATGCCCTACTTGCCGGTGGCTGCTGTAGTGGTTGGGCAAGGGTCAAACCCAGACTAGGGACAGAAACAATAATATTATTCATCAACGTTTTAATGACTTGGGATTTAGTTACAGCCAGGAATGGGCTGCCACTGAGAAAGGCTTGATTAATTACTGCAGGGTGGAGTGGATAGATAAGAAGGGGTGGCACTGCCTGTAGTAGTAATAGTGGATGTGCTGACTGGTTACTTATCAGTATATTTCGGTATATATTGGCAACTACTCGTGAAATATTTGTATGAGCAATTTAGCCACAAAACTCAAGAGGATCGCTCAATTACCTACTTCTAGTTCCACCAGATTTAACAAGTTTGCCACCCAGAGAATCAACGCTAGATGACAGATGGACAAGGAAACCTTATATAGAGTCCAATCTATCTATCTGTATATTCCGCTATCTGAGATATATGTCGATTTTATTTTTAAACATATTAACACTACTAGCACCTACACAATCAGCTAATAATCTGTTCCATTCATTTACAGTTCTTTGTGAAAATGAGAATTTTTTCTTTCTTCCTTAACCGAGAAGTATAAATATTTCTGTCAATATTTTCATACCCATTCAATATTTTAAACACATCTATCTAATTTCCTCTCAATCTCCTGGTTTCTTAAGTTGTTAAACCACATTCTTTCAGACGCATTTCATAAATGATATCCCTGGGTTTCGGTATCATTTTGCGATATGGCCTAACTATCGTTTTGTACAGTGGTATTATAAGTTATTTTTCTTTATACACTATATTTCACATAATTAATCCAATAATTTGGTTTCTCGATGCTGCAACTCCACACCGCTCTGATATCTTCATGTCAGCACTAACTGACCAGCAACACGAGATAACGTCACACATTTGTCCCTAGAACAAGGATAACATTGGTACTCTTTAATGTAAGGGTTTTTAATTTGGTTGTGTTGTTCATGCCAGCTTTAGCTTCTAATCTTTCAGTTTTAACTCATGAACATAGATAAATTGTTTCTGGTGAATTGTCAGGATACCCTACAGGCAGCGCCAGCTGTTTGTTCCATGCACAAGCGTCTGGAAACTGAATACAGTGTTGTCGAAATGTTGACAAATGTTTCCAAATGAATGATGACGTTTACGTTGCCAAAGGCTATGAACATGGCCACCGTTTGAACTGGGTATTTCGTGGTTTTCTTACTGATGTGGAAGCTAGTGCGTACGTGCGTACGACTAGCTACGCCCCTGGTCGGTGTAATATCCACTGCCAATTTCTTATTTAATAGTATACACAACGCCAGTTAATGTTTGCAACATACCTGCACAATTCGTCATATCCATCAAGATACGGATCTAGTAAAACATCTCTGTCGTCTTTTAAACAACGGCTAAACGACTCTGACACCAACTCTAGATCACACTGACGTCTTGCATGTGCCATTTTGCGGTGCTTAGCGATAAACCTGGCCGTTGAAATATCTGGTCGTGTTTGGCCGGCTTCGATTGAACTGCTGTAGCGCTTTCATTTTCCGGCGTTATAACCGATCCGATTGACGTTTCTGCGCATGTGCGAGCCACACGCGGCCTTAGTTGCTAGGAAGAGACTATTCGCAGAGCAGCCCTGCGAATAAGGTCACATTCGCCACAATTAGCAGAGCAGTAATGTAACTGCTCTGCGAATCAAGGAACCAGTGCCAGTATTCGAAACGGCGGTAGATGGGATAACGGATTGAACCACCGTCCCCTAGATTGACAGCCCGGCGCTCTACAGCGCGACCACCGCTCCACACAGCAGCACTTTACAGCCGAGAGATGCTCCAATCCGAGCGTCGCGGTATGGCAGCATCGAACGAAGTGGCTTTCGACCTGGAACTGGTTAATCCTGCCGTAATTTTTATTTTATAAACAACTGCAAATTTGTATTTCTGTTCATTTTGTGTTGATATAAGTTTAATTTTGAATAGTTTTCATAATACAGCATTATTTGATAAAAAGATATCCTTATTTAATTGGTATGCTATCCGTGTGGGAAAGGCTAAAAGATATATATATAAAGAGAGAGAGAGAGAGAGAGAGAGAGACAGAGAGAAAGAGAGACAGAGAGACAGAGAGGGAGACGTTTCCATTTATGCTAATGCTAATTATATTGTTGTTTATAACTCCTTCGATCTATCCATTCACTAGAGAAATCATCTTGATTGGTCGGGCTTACAACGTTTTCTCCAATTTAAGAAAGTGTAATACATTGGATGTTGATAATATCTTAACTACGCACAGCGCTCTCCCGCTGGTTGTTGGTCGGGGTCGAGGGTGTCTACAAACTACTGTGGTGGGAAAATGCGTGGGAGGGAGTTTACAATGTTGCCTGACCACAACTGTCAGATTTATACAACAGCTGGCTGTTTATGCACACGTGGTAGGAATGCCGACCTCAGGCGGGTGATTGCTCAAAGAATGACAGGTTCTTGACTATCCTGTGAATTTACAAAATATCACCCCTAATGACAGAACGTAATTGGAATGGCAGAGAGTAGACCAATAATCCTTCATGCGCTCGCCGGTATGCTCAAGGTCTAATTTAGGTATTCACCACATAAAAAACAAAAGAAAATAAGACGGAATAGCTTGACAGAATATTATTGTAGGCCTGTGCATGATAATTCTATGTATACGTGTGAATGTGTGCATGTATACGTGTGCCACTGTGTGTGTGTGCATGCGTGTGTGTGTATGTGTATGAAATCGAGCGTGCGCATGTATGTGTGTGCGCGTTCGTGATATATATATATATATACATACATATATATATGTATATATATATATACATATATATATATATATACATATATTATATATATATATATATCAGGGCTGCCTACTTGAAAAACAATTCCGTAATGATGGGGCATGACGGCGGGGTTGGTGGACGGGGGGGGGGGGACTGTTACATTAAAGAGTATAAACATTTTAACCTTGGTCTAGGGACAAATGTGTGACGTTATCTCATGTTCCTAGACAGTTAGTGCTGATATGAAGGTATCAGAGCAGTGTGGAATTGCAGCATCGCGAAACCAAATTCTTGGATTAGTGAGGTGAAATATAGAGTATAGAGAAAAGGAATTTATAATACCACTGTACCAAACAATAGCTAGTCATCATTAAATCATTGTATACACCATATTGCAAAACGATACCAAAACCAAGGGATATTAGTTATGAAGTGCGTCTAAGACAATGTGGTTTAACAACACTAGAAACCAGGAGGTTGAGAGGAGATCAGATAGAAGTGTTTAAGATACTGATTGGGTATAAAGATATGGACAAACATTTTTGTTTCTCGGTTAAGGAAGAGAGAAGCACTAGAGAGTTGCATTAGCAAAGAAGCAGTGTAGACAAGATATTAGAAAATTCTCATTTTCACAAAGAACAGTAGTGTTAATATATTTAAAAATAAAATAGATATATATCTCAGATGGCGGGATACATTTAGCTAGATAGGTTGGACTTGTATAAGTTAAAGGGTTTCCTTGTCAACCTGCCATCTAGAGTTGATTCTCTAGGTGGCAATCTTGTTAAATCTGGCAGAACTGGAAGTAGGTCATTGAGCGATCCTCTTGAGTTGGAAGACATGACTTTTGTGGTTAAATTGCCAATAAAAATTGTCCTGAGTAGTTGCCAATATATACCGAAATATACTGATAGGTAACCAGTCAGCATATCCACTATTACTACTAAAGGCAGTGCCACCCCCTCTTATCCACTCGACCCTACAGTAATTAATCAAGCCCTTATCAATGACATGCCATTTCTGGCTGTAACTAAATCCCAAGTCATTAAAATGTAGATGAATGATTTCTTTCCCTAGTCAGGGTTTGCCCCCGTCCAACCACCACAGCATCCACCGGCTGCATTTACTAATAAATTGCAAGGAGTGAATTGTTACATTGTCTTAGGCATGACCTCTGGGTATGAACTTCTCAGGACATTAGTTTAAGTTTCCGCAATTCTTATCTCCATAATACAGAATTTTCGTAAATATGGCGGATTCTTACTTAGCTGCAAAAATCCGTAAATTTGTATTCTCGAAAGCGTTAAGAATTTTCGCAGCTACGAATTTCGTATCTTACGTACGGAAATCTCGCGAGGTTTTGTTTGCGTTGCAACGGGCACGATCACTTCTTTTGGATGTTTTGCTCTTTTTTAGTTCTGCTCACATGTTCTGGCAGTGAATGAAAAAAGAAAAACACGGATAATTATCCAATGAAAAGTGATGATTAATCACAGTGAATCAATGTAGATGCGATACATAACACATTGAAGCTGAGCCACTGAGAAATATTCAAGTAGTGATGTGGATGTGGCACATTTCTTCCAAGTGCTAGAAATACTACATGTATATTGAATTCGTGTATATAGGAATACTATATTGATTTAGTGTGTCAGTGGTATTTTTTGTGTGTGGATAACATGGAATTATTATAATATTACAGTGTTCTTTTTATCCATAATGTTTATAAAATGTTAATAATGGTACTTGTTTTATTAAAAAAAAAACAAGGATTTCTAGGATGCACATAAATCATATGTAAAATTATACAAATATCTTACGTGGTATGCTAAGAATCTACTGGTAGCAACAGTAAGTTAATAATCTTCTTTATATTGATCAGAATTACAAGTGCTGATCTGTAAAATGTAAGGTCAAAATATATATATTTATGTCACTGTCAGTTGTTTTGGAGAGAAAATAAATGTTATTACTGGCAACCCTTACAAAAAAGGCCATTGAATGGTACTTGAATGATTTTTTTCTCTCTTTTCAATGTTTATTCGTATCAAAATATATGTACAAAATAATACCAATACGAATTAAACATTATATAAACTGACTAGTATTCCCACTGACATAAAATGTAATTATTTGTTTAAACAAGTTGCGTGTAGTTAAGCAGGATACATAATACTTAGTTATGTCCGTCCTGGAAAGAAAACGATGATGATGATAATGATAATGATGATGATGGGTAGCTTGTGGGTCTAGGGGACCGCTCCAGTGGCCTAGTGATCAGACATGTGCAGGCAAGTCGCCGAACGGACGTTCGCCTGCACACGTATTCTGACAATGACATGATATGGAAAGGAGGAAGGAAAAAACATTTATATAATTAAACATTTAAATTATTAAGTTTAAGAAAAAGGTAGAATATATATATAATTTTCGTAGTCATTAAAAATCTCAGTTTAAAAAGTGTTCATTTTCATGTAAAATTCTCATTTTAAAACAGTGTTCATGTTAGGTAAAAAGTCCGAATTGAAGTTTATTTTAAAATGTGATAATGTTCCGTATTCCCGCTTAATGTTCGGCCTTCTGCTAATGCATCCACTCGTAGTCTTGGCCATTGTGGCTTTTTGAACGGTTATGCACGTGGGGGTCGACGTTTAGCGATATAGCACCTCGCTGTCGACCCCCCCCCTCCGACAGCGCGTGAACGATTTGAAAAGTTCACAATGTTTTCTACGACGGCGACCATTTTCTGTAGTTGGCACGCCGCCAAACTCGAGGTTGCGTTGTTGGCGGGTGCGGTGCGGCTTTCCGCGAACGGTTCACGGTAGGCGACTGTTTTATGTCAGTTTGCAACAAGCGGGGGGGGGGGGGGGGGGAGGTCCAGCCGGTGGTTGTCGCGCCGAATTGGAGCAGTGTCTGAATCGAATCCTGCCAGCTTGTATACGATCTGCCTTATCTGTTAGACCACACTACGCGTTCGAACTTATGCATGTTCAGCTCTCCAGCGTAGTGCAGTCCACATAGACACAACTCAGAAGATCCAGGCCCCACAGCCGGTGGTTGTCGCGCCGAATTGGAGCAGTGTCTGAATCGAATCCTGCCAGCCAGTATACGATCTGCCTTATCTGTTAGACCACACTACGCCTTCGAACTTATGCATGTTCAGCTCTCCAGCGTAGTGCAGTCCACATAGACACAACTCAGAAGATCCAGGCCCCACAGCGTTGGAGAGAAGTTTAATTGACAACAGCACACATACATGCAGTCAGTTATGACGATCCGACTGACCCCCCGGACCAGTCTGACCAGACTGGCCAGACTGACCAGTAAAAGACGAGTCGACTGCCCCGCAAGTCTACATTTCCCTTCACTATATATGCGTTGACAATCAATGAGAATGCACTGGTTCCGGTCATCGTTCGTCCGACTCCATGGACGCTTCGGGTCATCCTTCCTTAATTATACACACATTATTCTGCCTGGTTTTATGTCCTTTATTTCCAACATGCATGCAATCTACATACTACTGTCTGCCATCATAATCCTTACTCTACATTACTGGGAATCACAATCCGTGACTTCTGTCTATCATCGTTCCTTAGTCTACCTTACTGGCGTGACTTCTGTTTATCATCATTCCTTCTCTACATTACTGCAACCATTCTATTGGCAGGACTAACCTTGCTACAACCACTAATTACTAGAAGTAATCTGACTACACCTTAACTAGTATATATCAACATGTATTTAACTAGTACATATCAGCACATCTTTAACTAGTATATATCAACACTTATTTAACTACACACGATGGATGTACGTTACAAGCTGTTTGTCTGCCGCACTGGAACACTCGGATTTTCTTACTGAGAATTTTTACATGTACATAATTATAGTAAAGTAAAACATAACTATTTCTTTGAACTATATAATTAACCAATATTCTAGTTATGATAATACATATTAGAAGTGGAACAATTAATTTCCAGTTTATACATATAACATACAATTTTTGTTATAACTATGTTGTCATTACTGACTATCACTGTCTATGACAGTGGTCCAGTCTTGGCCGCGGCGACCGCGGTCGGTCGAGCCTCTGGAAGGGAGTCCACGAGGCGGATTCACGGCGGGTGGAGGCGGAGCAAAACTTTTATTTTATTTCCATCTACGCAAGCAATTGTATTCTTTCTACCACAGTATTTTAAGAATAAGGTGTTGTCTAGTCTATACAAATCTGTTTTGATACGCAAGGTAAGTGTGCGAACAAATAAAGCTTTTATACTTGATATAGTAATTTTTCCATTTCGTGTTTTAGTCGTAATAGTTTAACGAAGTGTGAAATCTGGACACAGTTTCTCAAACTGACGAAACTAGGATATGGCTTGTTTGTAGTAAGCCGGTACATTTTCAGAGTGAGGGATTGATAAGGAAGCAAAGGCTGAGACATAATTGCGTAAATGTAGTCCAATCCAGTAGACAGCAAAATATTTCCATTTGGATTTAGTTCCAGTAATTAAGTTTATAATTTGTAAAATTCGAAAGGATTCCAGTTTGCTTTTAATATCTACAACGTTTAAACCACCATTGTCAAAACTATTATATAGTGATGCTCTTGTGATGCTCTTGTGGAATGGCAAACCTGAAGGTTTGCCATTCCACAGGAAATTGAAAATAAGTTTGTTGAGGCGAGTTAATATATATTCT
>OZ024862.1:41718674-41786174 GCA_964017155.1 Oasisia sp. SBJ-2009 | reverse complement strand
ATAAATATCATATAATACAAAACACAGTATCTCACTAAACATGAAAAAAACTATGGACTATGCAAGTCTTATCACCAGCAGGATACAAACACTTTAAAACTCATTAGGACACACCCTACTGTTTACATGCAGCCAGTGGAGGTAAATTCCAGCATCCTGGGGTGCTGGTTCAAAGCAATTCTCCATATATGGTGAAAACCCTTATAACTAAGTTATTGCTTAAAACATCCATCCCAAATTAGATCTGGCTAGAAGTAACCGAAATGTGGTACGCTGAGCCAATTTGCTGCTATGAGATGTAGAACTGTGTTAACCTGTATCTGGATCAGCCAATATCCCCCTGGTTCTAAGAATCGACTATTCTGTCACCATTGATACGTACCTCTGATCCTACTACAAACACCTTCTTTCTACATCACCTTGATAATTGCCTCTGGATAATAACCTATTGCCGCCTCTGGACAATAAACTATTGCCCTGGAGTAAATCTTCTCCAAATCAATACCATCTGGCAAGCCTAAGACATCCCCGTCCCATGCACTAGGTCTTGTTTTAACAAGTGTAGCACTCCTCTTGTGCTCGGCGCAACTGAGCCATGTTAACAATAGTGACATTGCAGCTAAAAAGGAATCTATACTGACAGATTACTACAACATTAATACGGAACAAGCATGACATTCCGCATGCCCGGCAGTTAATAACATTCTAAGACATTCATCAACTTAACAAGATGGTAGTTAATAACGTTCTAAAACCATTCATCAACTCAACAGGTGCATGGTCCTGCCTGGTTCAGACCAGTCCACGGTAACGTTCAAACAGTTCATTGCTGACACTGTTGTAGATCACCGGTTGTAGTCATAGTTCTGCCATGGTCTGGAACAGTTCCTTATTAACACTGTTGTAGATAATCGGTTGTAGTTGTAGTCGTAGTTCTGCCATCGTCTAGTTCTCCAGGTATTTTCTTCCGCGCATGTGTTGGGGTTTTTTCCACAGCCACAACCCTGCTCGCAGCGCCAAATTGTGACGGTCCGATATTGCACAACAACAAATCGGCTCCAGTCTTGTATAAGTTCTTTATTGTGGACTAACTTTTGGACGAAAATTTAAACTAAAACTTAAACACAAAACAAACATTGTGTCAGTCTAGTACTAACAATACAAATATACATAGACACAATAATTATGATCAAGGATATTATAGCTTCACAAAGATATGCAACTCCTCGCGATAACGTGTGACGCCACAACCACTAAAGCCATCTATTTTTAAGCGTGCTAAACTACAGACGATGGCGTCTGCTCGACGTTGGATGTCGAATTGCCAATGTTGTGCTGCGCCCAACTGCAACAACAGTCGCATAAAATATCCGGAAATGGTTTTCCACCGCTTCCCGGTTGAAGAGAGAAGGTAAATATTGGATCTTTTAAAGAAACGTTTATGTAAAAGTAAAGTAATCGACACTTTCCCCTGTGAAAACATGAGAAAATTGGCCAAATGCCCAATGGCAAATGTACATAACATACTCTTTAGACTTAGTCATTGAAACGCCAGTCGAATACGCTCGCAAGTCGAACACTGAAGAATATCGTTTGTAATTACCACCATATATACCGGTTACGGTCGCCGTAAGCAAAAGTGGCTGCACTATTCTTCCGTGAGTTTAGCCGTGGTCGACGTAACATAGCTGCGCTATTTTCCGTGAGTTTCGCTTCGGTCGCCGCAATTTAACTTGTTTTGCTATTCTTCCGTGAGTTTTTCACCGGACGATTTGTGAAAAACATGTTTACAAAAGCTGTTCTCCATAAACTACCTGACACGTCGATGCATGCTTTGATTTAATTTGAGTTAATAAACGGCCCTCGTGCAAAACGACTCGTAAGTAAGTATGACAGCTATAGTTATCATTTATTGTCTGCATTGTTTTCTTGCGTGACATCTGTAATAGATGCATTCACGATTTTGTCGTAGTTTTACTGCAAGTGCGAGTCAGTTTTATTACGTACAAACATTACGTAGAAGTTTGTGTAAAGATACACACAAAAGAATACTTGACTATATAGCGACTTCATTATCCACTATGCAAAACAATACGTTTTAATGGTCATAGCATGGTGAGATAATACATATCATAAACCACATATAAGCCTGACACACTGTTACATGCATCACATATTGGTGCATCCATATCACCATATAGTACACATAGAAAGTAGGACAGCAAGTGTGAGTCTGCGCACCAAGGACTGTAAATATAAATGTCTGTCAAGCTGTATGCATGTCAAACACTTAATGTAGAGCTTTACACATTATAATTATAGCTGTCATATTATTTTAGGAGCATATAAAATAATATTATGGTTTTATAGCATATATAAAGCACCAGCTAGACATATCACTACACAGTACACATAGAAAAAAAGAACACAGATAGGCAGCTGTGAGGTTACACACGAGGACTTCTGGTGTGAAACAAATACCCATCTAGTTGGGGAAACCAAACAAGGCGAAACAACTAGGGCCTCAGGCACAGGCTAGAAGTAGAGTAAAAGGTGTCAGGAATAAATAGAAAGTACATATAGAAAATTAGAACACAGATAGGCAGCTGTGTGGTTACACACGAGGACTTCTGGTGTGAAACAAATACCCACCTAGTTGGGGAAACCAAACAAGGCGAAACAACTATGGCCTCAGGCACAGGCTGGAAGCCAACTTGCAGCCTTTGCTAAACCACACCTTTGCCTTAGGAGCTCTCTTGATACCAGCACATGTAAAGTGGTACCAGTGAAGGCAACTGTCACATGCTACACAATCATCGTGATTGTCATCCAGTGCCAGTGTGCACGATGCACAGTACCACACACCATCCTTTAGCAATGCGTCTGCTATCTGCTGCACTGCGTGCCACGCTGGCGCCTCGCAGTACTTCTGGATTGCCTTGAGGCAAACGTTGCTGTCGAGGCATGCAGCAGTACGACTTGATCTTGAGACGTCTGAAGCTTTGAGTAAGCGACCGTCGTGTAATAGCCATTTTCTTATATTTTGTGTTTCCCGGACCATAGCATTATACAGAGACCCGACTACCTGTCTTTTGGATGTGTAAACCCTATTATGGACATGTAGCATCATCGGTGGATGTGTAAACAATTAGGGAGCTACTTTGTTTTCTCAAAAATCACATATATTGTCAGATATACATATATGTGTTTGTAGTTTATTTCAGGTCATAAAGCACATCTCAACTGGCATACAAGTTAACATCTGACCGATAACAATATTATCCTACATCAATTAATAAGCCCTAGTCATAAAATTATTCATACCTGGTACTTGTGTATTTAGTATATTATGTATATTCATAGACTGTATATTTGCAAAGTGATAGCATAGCAAATATTACAATAACATTTAAAGTGAATATATGCACATATATCGGATCACAGAAAAAAACCATTTATCGATTTATTTATTTTAGCAATATTAATAATAATTATTAAACAAAATTGTATATAATAAATTATACACAGGTACATTATAATTCAATATATACATATATATAGGCACTGGAACTTTTGTAACGGGGGCCTAAGTTCCAGTATTTGTGGAATTTGTTGCACAGCACCAAGATCAGTTTTATTTGCATTGGTATATCATGTATATCGCCATTCCTATGTATATGGTGATTTATATGTGTATGAGTTTTTACATGAAATGAATGTATTCTTATCGTTTTACTTGAACATTTTTGGAACAGCATATATACCCTCAGTGTTTATGAAGTATGTGTAAATGCAGCCATAATACACAGAGGGCCACATTGACATAATTATCATCTACCCATTCCGTACTGTCTGTGACGTGTCAAGCCTAAAGCAGTGAAGGTTGTCCATATAATGACAGTTTCTGCATATAGCGATTCATTGACACACTGTCAAGATGGTTTATTTGGTCAGCCCAGTGTGCCAGTACTCATATGTGTCCATCTACAAACAGAACTAATTAATAACATACACAAAACGAACGACTAACCAACATAACACAGCACGCCCCGGCTTAGCGCGGTTGATTGTTACGTGTGTCTGCCCTAAGTAGGCCTACGCATGCACCGGAACTGACGGACGATTAGCGCTGAGAAGTAGCCGTCCGGCTGCCGGACGTTTATCCACTTCGTTAAATATACTGTAATTTCTGCATGAAGTCAATAATGTTTTGTTATATAACTGGATATATTATTATTTAACTAATTATGTTTATATTGTTTTTTCTTTATATTCATTTAAGCATTTAGGATGTGTACAATATTCACATATCAAATGATTTATTATTATGGTTGTGACATCTAATCTACAAATAACGCAGAAGGGCGGAATATACGTAGATAATATTGGTTGGGTTCTAAATATGCCAAAGGCTTATTCCTAGTCCCCTTGCCATGTGGAGTTCACTCTCGTTTGGCAATGTGGTTAAATTTGGCTAAATATTGTCATTATTACCACCACCTTGTAATAACTAATTAAGTTACTATTTCGACTCGCTGCATAGCTAGATACTAATATAATAGAGTTGAAATAATAATAATAATGTAATTTCTGCATGAAGTCAATAATGTTTTGTTATATAACAGGATATATTATTATTTATATGGCAGGATTAATATTCGTGTATAACTCATTCTGTTTATATTGTTTTTTTCTTTATATTCATTTAAGCAGGATGTGTATAATATTTACATATCTAATGATTTATTATCATGGTTTTGACCACAGTAATTGTGTTTGGGGATACCTACTAATACGTTTTTACATTCGTGTGTATTCCTTCAAACAACATCATATGTACAACATGTTAATATGGTCTTCAATTGTAATGTTTGTTGAATGTTATTTGAATAAATAATATTGAATTGAATTGAATTAATATTTGTGTTCAATACATGTTGCAGAAGAAGCAGCTAACACAGGCACAGCTGAGTTCATCGAAAGGATGGACCCACTGTTCAATGCCTTTAACAGCCAGATGCTGACCAGTCCTGCACTGATGCAACCTGCTCTGACTGTAACCAGTGGCCACAAAGTGTTCTTGCTAGGAATCTTAGATTGGCTATCCAAGATTAAAAGCAAAGGCAATGATAGTAGTATATTAATTGTGTTAGCTGTTGTGTCATTTGTTGTATACATTCTTTACTATTACATGTACCAGGTAGATCTAAATCTAAACAAAATGGCATATTTTGACTTTTTAAATCAAATCAAGGCAAGCTTTTCAAACATCCTGTGTATGCTATGAGTTACACCTGACTTTTATTAAAGAGCTTTGAGTGTCATATTAGTATTTCATGTTTACTTCATGCCATTGACCAAGATACCGTTTATGGCAATAATATTATTAAAACATAATATTATTAAAACATGACGTTTGGTTGTGGCATAACAATGGTGTGTGTTTTATCCATGACAGATATTCTGAGATGATATTCAGTCGAACAATAAAAATAGGAACGTTTTAACTGAATGATAACCATTAGTCACCGATTTGTTTGGGTTGTGTACACGCCATTGGAACGTTTATGTTTATATACACACTATTTACCATTTTAACTGAACTGTAACGATCATTTATGTTTTGAATTGTACACATTATTAATAGGGACTTCTGGGCTTGTTATCTTTATGTGAATAAATATTCTGTACCTCTTTATACTCATATTTTGTTTGTGTTAATTGTACAATGCATCTATGGGAATTTGACTTTGCTATCTATGTGCATTTTCAACCCAAATGTCTTAATTCTTGCAATTTTGTCGCTTCAATCCAAGCAAAACAGGTACGGGAATAATTGAACAAGCATTTCGAGCAAGAATTTGAACAAATTCTCAAATATTTAATAATGTGGGGCCAGAACGGTCGCGTTTACTACGGAATAGGCCCAGGGATGTACTGTGTCATTAACCTCAATTAAAATAATACACTAGCTTAAAAACACTATCTACAAGGCCAGTGGGGTGAGTTAGGGTGAGAGGGGGGTATATATGACCGTTGGTGCAGCCTCTGTCATTTGAACCTTTGCTATCGTGTCCTAACACGCTGGTGCAGTCTCTGTAATTTGAACCTTCATTATCGTAGTTTAGCACGCTTTTAATCAGGTGGCGCCACTTACGTAAAGTCACGCTATTTACGGCAAAATCGCGAGGCAATTTATACCATGAATACATAGGTAGGTAAATTAACAATCACGAGTATGTACATCTAACAGATGCAATAATTAGCTAATCTCACCTATAATGACCATGCTCACCCCAACACTGCTCTGGAGACTCCTATGACTCTCACATCATATGTAAATCATGTGAGGTCAGGCTCCTTCCTGCAATAACATGATTTATAGCAGAACATAGATAATTATTCAAACAAGTATTGCAATTCCATACTACTTATATTACTTCATGTTATCATATATGCAGTTCTAATTTACTACACAGGATACACACAAAATGACCTTTTAAAAGGTCTGGACCCATGCCTGGCCAGTGTTTACATTCTAGCTAAGCTTCCCAGGGTGGCTCCCAGCGTGTTGTCAAGTGTCAGTCAGCCTCTAGGGAATTTGCCCTGCACCCTACCCAGCCAACCCCATAACCATTAAACATGTAGTCATTATTGACCACTGGGCAGTTTCTGATACTGACCACTTTGCTTCATAGAACACATACTATTGCTAAATACATAATACGGTGTGTTAATTTAATAATGTAAAAAAAAGGTAAGTTTTTATATAGCGCAGTATCCAGTCCATAGGACTGCTCAAAGCGCTTTAACACATTACTTCCCCGGCAGACCTGTTCAATCAAATACCATCTCAACTTCTCTGGGAAGCATCCAGCCACATGCTACAATTAATGTGCGAAAGGCTGCGCGTACACATATCCACCATTTATACAGCTGACTCATTTATACAGCTGAGTGAACTGGAGCAATGTAGAGTGAAAAAACTTGCCCAAGGTTTTAACACCGCAGCACAGGATTCGAACCCGGGTTCTCTTAGTCGAGAGTCCGGAGGTCTACCCCTGAGCCACTGCGCTCTACACCATGAATACATAGGTAGTAGATTATAAGTATCATATAATACAAAACACAGTATCTCACTAAACATGAATAAAACTATGGACTATGCAAGTCTTATCACCAGCAGGATACAAACACTTTAAAACTCATTAGGACACACCTTACTTACACTGTTTACATGCAGCCAGTGGGGGTAAATTCCAGCATCCTGGGGTGCTGGTTCAAAGCAATTCTCCATATATGGGGAAAACCCTTATAACTAAATAATTGCTTAAAACATACATCCCAAATTATATGTGTTAATGCACAGTCTTCCACTTTACAATGTGGTACAATTATAAAGAGGAAATAATACTTTAAAAGTATTATTGAACAAGTTGACACTTACCAACATTAAATGTCTCCTCCTTGTTGTTTGAAACCCGAGCCAGCCTAGCTCACAGCTGCTGCACCAAGGCTTGTTCAAACACACGTGACAAGTGTCACAGACATAGTTTATCTCATAACGTTGGAGAAACTTATTAATCGATGATTATAATTATTTAAATGTAATTATAATCCACACTTGGTCATTAAATCATGAAAATGAAGTTTCCCAATATAAAGACTATAACAGTATCCATTACCACTGGTGTTGCCATATTGTGGTTGGTAGCGACATTAAAATGTAAATTAAGATATGTACTCTCTCTTAATTAACCTGTCAATGCATATTATAATATAATTATGAATATATGCATGCGTCCAAATTACCACCTTACAAAGTTGTAAAGGTAAGATAGGTATGGCAGCTGTCAGTAATTGTGAGATTTCAGAAGTAAACAAAATGCAGTTAAAAATTACCATTGGCAACATATATATATATATATATATATATATAAATATATATATATAATATATATATATATATATTTATATATATATATATATATATATATATATATATATATATATATATACAAGTAGTTCAATGCATTCCTAAAATATCACAAAACCAGCTAAACTTATTAAATGGAATCAATGTGTGTGCACACAACATGTAGTGTTTGCATAAGAAACACCAGCAGAGTATGAACCTGCCACACACAACACTGAACCGACATTACCCTAAACTATATCCCAGATAGCATGCAAACGTTACATTAACGTTTGCCTTTGGTTAGAACCGTTTTATTTGGGTTACGGTTAAATCTCTAACGTTCCCGAAACGTTAGTTTTTGGGGTTTTTTTTGGTTAGAAAGTAAACGTAGATCTACGTTAAATAAACGAGCAAAATAACGCTAGAAAAACGTTCAGACGTAAACGTTAAACAAACGTTTCTGCAAACGTTAAATTAACGTTAGATTAACGTTTGCATGCTGTCTGGGACACACACACACACACACACACACACACACACACACACACACACACACACACACACACACAAACAAACACACACACACACACAGTCAATTGTACTAAGCCTGCTACATAAATATACAGCCAGGTAATATAAACAGTGTTTGGGCTGAATGAATAACTTCAATGCATTTTAACTTATATTTTATTACAAGATAAACATTAGTAGTTTAGTAGGTGCTTATCGTTAGGCACTTGGAGCGGAGCGGTGTAATTCCACCGGTGTAATTCCATCGGTGGAATTCCACCGGTCAAGTGGCGCCCTCTGGTGGATAAGGCGTGTACTAGTGGCGCCATCTGGCGGATAGATCATGCACAAGTGGCGCCGCCTGGTGGACCAGTCACGAACTAGCAGTGCACAACATTAGTGCGTCTTATTTTTTAAAGTGGCGCCCTCGGGTGGATAGGTCGTGTATTAGTGTCGACCCCTTACGGACAATTCACGAACTAATAATGTCCAAATTCGTGTGTCTTACTTTTTCTTGGTCTGGAGCGGTAGAATTCCACTGGTGGAATTCCACCGATCAAGTGGCGCCCTCTGGTGGATAGTCGTGTATTAGTGTCGCCCCCTTACGGGCAATTCACGAACTAATACTGTCCAAATTCGTGTGTCTTATTTTTTATGGCGTTAGAGGTTATGTAGCGTGCCCTCGCGGATAGATGACGAATTACACACTAGGTGAAAGAACAGGTGGAGTCATCTGCCGGATACGTATTCGGCTAATCGATCACGTGACTTAATATTGTACTCTATGACTGCTGTTTTTTCATCCAACAATGTTGCAATATAGTAAAATATGAAAAAACATGACACAGTTATGGCATGTAAACAAAATTGACAAAGTGATTGCGGTGAAACGCTGAAAAAGTTGCGAAATGATACAAAGTTGGCACATGGAGTTAGTAAAATATGAAAAACATGACAAAGTTATGGCATGTAAACACTAAAAATACGTAAAATTTACAAAGTGATGGCGGTGAACCGCTGAAAAAGTTGTGAAATGGTACAAAGTTGGTACATGGAGTTAGTAAAATATGAAAAACTTGACAAAGTTATGGGATGTAAACACTAAAAACACGTAAAATTGACAAAGTGATGGCGGTGAAACGATGAAAAAAGTTGTAAAATGGTATAAAGTTGGCACACCGAGTTAGTAAATATGAAAAAACATGACAAAGTTATGGCGTAGAATAGAAAACTATACTATTTTACTACAAGTTACAAGAATAACTTAGTTAAATTTGTGAAAACACCACCTGTATAACGCAATGAAACGGTGAAACGTTACGAAACGGAACGAGGTGAGCACACTGGCTCAATGAAATAAGAAAAGTTGGCAGGGTTATTGCATGGAAACTTTAAATGGCACTAATTTTTAACGTTATCACTATGATTGAATGTGTAATTATGCAAGAAATTGTGTTACGGTCCTGATGTGACCCAACATTTTTACGGAAGTTGTGTTTTGCACGTGGTAGGAAGCGTTATTTTAACGGAAGTTATGGTCTGCGCATGACATAAAACTGTCCTAGTCTCGTGTGTATGGATTGGGCAACGACAAGCTATAGCATGTAAACACTAAAAATACATGAAATTGACAAAGTCATGGCGGTGAAACGCTAAACATATGTGAAATGGTATAAAGTTGGTGCACCGTGTGAGTAAAATATGACAAACTTGACAAAGTTATGGTATGTAAACCCTAAAACTAAGTGAAATTGACAAAGTGATGGCGGTGAAACGCTGAAAAAGTTGTGAAATGATACAAAGTTGGTGCACCGGTTTGGTAAAATATGAAAAACTTGACAAAGTTATGGTGTTGAAACAGAAACATATTCCATTTTACTACAAGTTACAAGAATAAGTTAGTTAAATTAGTAAAAACACTACCTGTATAACGCAATGAAACGGTGAAACGTTACGAAATGGAACGAGGATAGCAAACCGACGTAGCAGAATATGAGAAACTTGTCAAAGTTATAGCATGTAAACACTAAAAATACGTGAAAATGACAAAGTCATCGCGGTGATGCGTTGAAAAATTGTGAAATGGTACAAAAGTCGGCACACCGAGTTAGTAAAATATGAAATAACTTGACAAAGTTATGACGTATAATAGAAAAATATTCTATTTACTACGAATTACAAAACTAACTTAGTTAAATTTGTTAAAACACTACATGTCTAACGCAATGACACGGTGAAACGTTACGAAATGCTATGTAGATAGCACACTGACTCAGGCAAATAAGAAAACTTGTCAAGGTTATCGCGATGAAACTTTAAATGGAACCAGTTTTAACGTTATGACTATGGTCGAAGGTCTAATTTTACAAGAAATTGTGTTATGGTGCTGGTCTGCCCCGCCATTTTTTACGGAAGTTGTGTTTTGCACGTGGTAGGAAACGTCATTTTAGCGGAAGTCATGGTGTGCGCATGACATAAAACTGTCCTAGCCTCGTGTGTATAAGTGCAAATGTAATGTTTTCTTTTAGGAGACTTAGAAAATAAAGCATTCCTTACGAGGATAGACTACGAAAGTTGTCACTTGACATAATGGGTGATGGCATGACAACGAAGTTAATAGTTATTTGTGTAATAAGCTCGAGTACATGACACAACGGGGACCTGGGTGAACGCAAGTAACAACATGAGAAAGAACCAGCAATACGGTTTGTACATTTATTCTAGTAAAACACAATAATACATTTAGAATGTACCGCCAACGCAGACACGCCTTGGTCAACATGCTTGTTGTCCTAACCACGGAGGTTAATCATAGCACGATATACATGTGCGAGGTTCTATTCTCTGCAGTAGCTTGGTACAATTTCCCTATCGAAGTGTGTTGTTAACAAGTACGAAATGTCGCAAGTATGATTGTGGGTGCTGCCTCTCGCGAAATGTCTGGGTGGACAAACTAAAGATGTCACATGTCTCTCCCATGGGATTCTGTGGTGTGTCCACCAATGAAGACAGTCGCTTGGTGGATGAGTAGTTCCACGCCGGGTGTTTTCGCTTGTTGTTCTCGGGTGTGTGCTCGTAGCTGACCCAGTCCTGTATATGATCGGTGTTCATGATGACGTTACCCATAACTATTTCGTGTCGTATACCTAGAACATATGACAACCTCGAAAAACGGCCGTCTATTCTACGGTTGCGAAATAGACCACCCTAGTCAACTCCAATACGATTGTCTCTTGCCTGATGACATTTTAATTGACATACACTTTGACGAGGCTGTGGACAAACTTAACTCCACTGCAGTCATTAGGGACTGGTTGACCATTTTACTCGAGGTAGATCTTAGACAATCCGACGTGGCACCCGAACGGTTGAATGCCATCAAGAGTTGGTTGGAGGAGTCTCCTTCAGAGCGATGGCGAAATAATGTTAAACGTATGGTACTTGCTGCGTTAGAAGATGAACTGTAAATAAATGCACGTGTTGTCAGAGCGTTGGAGACATAATGTTTAACGTTAGGTTAGTTAGCTGCTTTGAGAATCACCTGTAAATACATGTGTTGTGTTGTGTTCTGCTTTAATAAAAAATGTGCAAACCTTATTGGTTGGTTGTGTTCTCTCTCAGTATAACAACAAAATATAATTTTATTACCTGTATGGATCATATCATCATGTCATGAAATGTGACATAATTTTCACAAAATATGAAATACTGTGACTACATATATATCTATATTTGACACTTTTTCTTGGGTGTCGCACAAGAATTGTGTAAAATCAATAGTTAAGGTTTACAAGAATTCTTATTATATCACTTCCTCTTGGGTGGCTGACAAGAATTGTATATACATTGTTATATTGAGTTTGTGAATAAAACATTGAAAACTCACAAAATGGTGTCGACATTTTTATTGTAATTAAGAACATACACGAACACACACGCAAGCATGTATGTATGTATGTATGTATGTATGCAAACACGCACGCACGCATGGAGTCATCAATGCGGACATTGCATACAACTCTTGACAAATGTTGTGTTCTCTCTCAGTATAAGTACAAGTATAAGTTCCGTCCACCCTGGTCCCGTTGGTCAGTTGGTTAAAGTATGGACACCAGGTTAGTTCACCCGTTTACCAGCATCGTCGCCGGACCGACAGGTTGTGGTAAGACAACCTTTGTTGTATCTTTGTTACGTCACTCCCACACACTGGTAAATTTACCACCCGAAAAGATCACGTGGTGTTACGGAGAATGGCAGCCATTGTATTCCACCCTCTCTACCATACATCCGAACTTAGAATGAGTCGAGGGTCTTCCCGATTTGTCTTCTTTCGATCCTAACAATAGAAACTTGGTGGTCATCGACGATCTCATGTCGGAAACGGACGAGAGGGTAAAATACATGCAAGAAAATACATGCAAGAGGCATTCAGAGACGCAACGTCCGTTCGTCACGGCTACCTATTCGTCGACTTGAAACAGTCCACACCGGAACACTTGCGCCTGCGCAGTAACATCATACCTGACTCTGGAACGTATCAGTATGCTTACATTCCCAAGATATAAATAGAACCACACCGTAGTCACGTCCATCATTCAATATGTCGTCCCTACTGAAGAGAAACGTACCGTGCCTTTGTCTCCTGGCTAAGACTGACCCTGCATTAGTTAGGGCCATTATTGAGAAGGGGAATGGAGGTCTGGTCCAAAGTTTGTGCGAGTGTGCACACAACATCTTAAATGGTGGTACCTACCACTGAAGAAAAGTCAGAAGGGGAGACTGCGTCGGTACAAGAAGGACCTGCGAGCTTTGGTAAAAAGGAAGACTGCTTTACACGAGAGGAAACGTATTCTACAGAAAGGTGGTTTCGTTGGGGCGTTGTTAGCTCCGTTAGCCAAGTCACTTCTCGCTCCATTGGTTATTAGCTTGCTTCAGTCGTAAGGATTCTGGCCGCTATGGAATACGCAAAGAAAATGGCGCAGGTCGATCCCCGTATTTTGGAGTCCGTTCCACCGCAGCAACTTTCCACCAATCCTATTGGAAATATTATGCGACGTCTCGACGAAGAAATGAGATCCATTCTAGACCGCGGTGACTTAAGCGACAGAGAGAAAGTCGTTTTGTATAACCAGGTGTTAATGCGTTATAATGTCTTTTCTAACAAGTCTAGTCAACAACCCGTGCGTGTGACTATTGACAAAGCACCCGTAAAAGAAGACGAAGTAGTCAAAGAAACGAGAGCAGAACCTGGTGTGGAAAAAGAAATCATAGATAGTGTACCAAAAAGCTTGAAGCCAAAAGCACGTCGTCTACTCTATAAAATAAAAGGTACAGTGAGTTGGAACGATCGTGGAGAGATGGTGTATAGAAATGTGCCGGTGCCCGGAAGTAACATCGTTGATCTCGTGAACGACGCTCTGAGAAAACGGAAGTCGTTTCAACCGGTGGAAAACGTTCGCTCGAGGTCTCAAAGACGTGAACGCACCCATGGATTTAGTCGGTAACCCGGAACGTTGGAGTTACATACAGACGACAACTTCCTCCATCGCCGGCGGCGCTTCAAAAGAAACCACCCCCACTCCCACTCCCATCGCGG
Organism: Oasisia sp. SBJ-2009; assembly: GCA_964017155.1. Lineage (NCBI taxonomy): Eukaryota > Metazoa > Annelida > Polychaeta > Sabellida > Siboglinidae > Oasisia > Oasisia sp. SBJ-2009. Next base: position 41,772,150 of record OZ024862.1, on the reverse strand, counting down.
GTAACAGTGGTAGACGTCCTTCATCATCGTCGTCGCGCATATCTCGCGTCTCCTCCACCATCACCACCCCTTTGCAACACACACGATGGGATCCGTATTAAACAATCGCGCACTACACTACGGTGTTATTACGTCATGGCTGGTCGCGTAGATAACAAGACACTTTCAGATAGCCGTATTTTAAATAGCATTTACTACGGCCCGAAGCAAACCGGGAGCTATGGGGGGTGTCGATCGTTTGCGTCGTGCTTCCCACCCCGCCCTGGCGGCGTCGGTGAAAGACGTCGACGTGTTGTTGTTGGTGGAATAAATCACCAATGGCAAGCCGACCTAGTCGACATGTCGCGTTTGAAATGGTACAACGACGGTCACACTTTCATTCTGACCGTCATTGATGTGTTCTCGAAAAAAGCCTGGTCTGTTCCTTTGAAAAACAAGTCGGCGTCCTCACTCACGGCGGCATTTCGTCGCCTGCTAAGGAATAACGATGGACCACAGAAAATGCAGACGGACAAAGGAAAAGAGTTTCTGAATAGACAATTGCAAGATTTTTTGAGAAAAAAAAGCATCCGTCATTTCACTACACACAACGAAGAGACCAAAGCTTGCATCGTTGAACGATTTAATCGTAATCTCAAGACCCGAATGTGGAGATATTTCACGAAATATCAGACGTTGAGGTATCTAGACGTGCTACAACATCTCGTGGATTCGTACAACGCCAGTTATCACCGAAGTATCGGTATGTCACCGGTGGAGATGAACGTCGTCAACCAAGAAGAGGTGTGGCAGCGATTGTACGGAAACGAAAGAGCCAGCACAATTGAACCTGGTTTAAAAGTCAACGATCGCGTTCGTATCAGCAAAGCCAAGAGGCAATTCAAGAAAGGTTACTTACCCAACTGGAGTGACGAGATATATACTGTTAAGTCAGTGCATCGTACGGATCCACCGGTTTATCGCTTGATCGACGACCAAGGCTCGCGGATTGAGGGTACGTTTTACGAACAAGAACTCCAGAAACTGGTAGTAACCAAAGACAAAGTGTATCGTATCGAGAAAGTGTTGCAGCAGCGCAAGCGTGGGAGAAAGACACAGGTCCTAATCAAATGGTTAGGCTATCCCGAGTCGTTTAACAGCTGGGTGGACAAGTCGTCATTGGTAGCGTATAAAGGGTGACGGTCGTCACTCGTACGGCCATTGTTGCTATGCACGTTACGACAGAGGTGGTGGTTCCTCTCGAAGACACCGTCGAAGACATCGTGGAAGATACCGGAAGTACCAGCAAACGTTGGGTGTTGTTTGGAAATTCGTGTCCCAAAGCGGAAATCGTCTTCTTTTGTCAAGTCGCCGTGCTGTACACTGTGATAGTGGTCAGTATTTACAACCTGACTAAGACCGACGCTAACTCTAATCTGTGGACGGCGTTATTGAGCAGTTGCCTTGGATACCTGTTGCCGAACCCGTCGATGAAACGAGATCGACATGTCTGAAAACGGTTTCTACCTCACACTACCTAGCAACGCGTCATTGGACTTGCATCCCGACAACACGTTGACCCACTATATCACGGCCTTGCCGCAACTAGTAAGTCTATCAGGTCAATGGGAATGCGGTCTGGTTGAAATGCAGTACAGTCACAGTTGGTATAACATCACCAGCGAAAATACGTGTCTAGGGGTCACCCTCGGCGGTGCGACTTTCGCTGTGCACATCGATGCGGGTTACTACGACACCCCCGAAATGTTTTTTCGGACAATCAACAAAAGAATACGGGCGGTCACGAAAGAAAATAATGTGAAATTGAGGTATAACAACATAACATAAAAAGTGACTATACACATGGTTCAAAACAGCACATTTTCCGTGTACTCGCTGAACCTACAAAACATATTAGGTATGCACAACGATGTTTACACCTCTCCCGAAAACGAAAACGAAAACAAAAAACATTTCACCACACTCATAGAGGCCGAGTCTGTGATAGACATGTCGCAAGGGTTTTATGCACTCTACGTCTACACTAACGTTGTGGAATCACGTGTGGTCGGGGACACCGTTGCGCCGTTGCTGAGGGCCGTACCATTAGAAGGCAAACACGGAGATGTGGTGTCCAAGAGTGTTGACAATGTGCAATACATTCCCGTCTTGCACAAAGAATTCACGACGATCGAGATCGATATAAGAGACGACGCGGGACGTCGCGTACCATGCGAACGTGGTAGAGTGACAGTGACGCTTCATTTTCGACGACGCAAACCATCGTTTTTCGAAACATGAGTCACAGTCGCAACAGTCGCGACAGTCGCGACAGTCGCAGTCGCGCCTACGAAGACTATTACGTCAGACAAGTGGGTGAAGGATTGCCCGTGTTTGTCGGAGCTAGAGTGCAGCGAGGTCACGGACTCGGTAGTTTGTTCGATGGCCTTATTCGAAGCGCTATGCCGCTGATCAAGAGAGGGGCACTGGCACTGGGAAAAGGAGCGTTGAAAACAGGTTTGGGTGTAGCCGGCGACGTATTGTCGGGACAGAGCATTAAATCGTCGGCGAAAAGACGCCTCAAAGAGACCGGGAAAGATTGATTGGTAAGGTGCTAGGAAGCAGTACCCACGGACCACCGGGTATTCGCCTAGTGCACTGCACTATAAAACGCAAGCCGACGAGACGTTTGGTCGGTGTCGCTAGGAAACGGAGACGGCAGAACACGCATCCAGACGACATATTCGGCAATTAGACAACCATGGCTTTCGTCCATCATTTGTCGTGCGAGGGAATAAAGAGTGAATTGGACCTATTTAGTCTACCGACGACTCAAACAAGCATCGAACATGCTCAATGGGTCGAGCACCAACCTGTAGCGTCGATAGGTACGGGTGGACCTATAGAATTCTTGTTGTCTGGTTCGGGTGACCATTACATGGATTTGGCCAATACATACCTGTTCGTGAAAGCACATGTGGTCAGAGGAGACGGAGGTAACCTCCCCCAAGATGCACCGGTCGGTCCCGTAAACAACTGGATGCATTCTCTGTTTACTCAAGTCGACGTGTCTTTGAATGGAACCCTTGTCACGCCTTCCACGAACACCTATGCTTATCGCGCATACATCGAAACATTGCTGAGTCACGGGGCGGAAGCCAAAAATAGTCAGTTGACTAGCGAATTATGGTACAAAGACACGACTGGACACATGGATGCCACCAACGACCGTAACAAAGGTTTCCTAAAGAGAAAGGGTTACGTTGCCGGTAGTCGAATCGTCGATATGATGGGGCGGCTACATGTCGACCTTTTTTTTCTCCAAGATCGCTATCTTCTCAACGGCGTCGATGTAAAAATTCGTCTAGTGCAGAGCAAGAATGCCTTTTCACTTATGGCCGGCGGAGACAATCCGGATTACAAGATAAGTATCGACGAAGCGGTTTTGTTTGCTAGGTAAGCCAAACTGAGTCCTGCCGTGCAGATGGGTCACGTGAAAGCACTCGAGAAGGGGACCGCCAAGTACCCCTTGAGAAGGGTACACTGCAAGGTGTTTTCCATACCGCGAGGTGCTATGTCGCACACACACACGAAAACGTTTATTTGGGTGTCCTACCGAAGAGAGTAGTGTTGTGTTGTGTGGACAACGACGCCTACAACGGCACGTTCGCCAAGAATCCGTTCCATGCCAAACACAACAAATTGAACTGTCTAGCATTGTACATTGACGGTCAACAAGTTCCGGCAAAACCTCTGCCGCCTAAATTCGGTGCCGATGGTACATATGTAAGAAGTTACCTTAACCTGTTTGCTGGAACGGGAAAGGTGTTTCAAGACGAAGGAAACGATATCACGCGACAGGAATTTGCGGAAGGGTACACCCTGTTTGCTTTTGATATCACACCGGATTGTTGCGACGGTCCCCATTTCAATTTGGTACATAAAGGCAACCTGCGAGTGGAAATGCATTTCGATGATCCACTCAAGCAGGCGGTTAACGTCATCGTCCACGGAGAATTCGAGTCAGTTTTGGAGATTGACAGAAACAGAAACGTAGTCTACGACTACTGATAAACACGATCACATCATGGACACGGAGCAAATAGAACGCCTCCTTGCGGCGGACTCGTACACCAAAAGCATCGTTGTCGGTGCCCTACCAAAAGACTGTCTACCTAAGACCGGTATCGCTAGTTATCCGGCGGCATTCGTGTGCAACACTCATTCGAGTGATAAACTTGAACAACACTGGATCTGCATGTTTTTCACTAATGACGGGCGTGGAGAATATTTCGACTCTTACGGCTTGCCATCTCGACAAAGGGAATTCATGTATTTTCTACAGAGCAACTGTGCGACTTGGAATTTCAACGACAAAACACTTCAGAGCCCGCTGTCTAACGTGTGTGGACAATACTGTGTCGTGTATTTGTTGCACCGATGTCGAGGCATCCCCGCGAAGACGATTGTGAACAGTTTCGGGAATGACCTCGTCAACAATGACTGCCGTGTATTTGACTTTGTTAACAGTTGCATGCAATGTCTGCGTTGATGACATTTGTCAAGAGTTGTATGCAATGTCCGCATTGATGACTCGATGCGTGCGTGCGTGTTTGCATACATACATACATACATACATACATACATACATACATACATACATACATACATACATACATACATACATACATACTTGCGTGTGTGTTCGTGTATGTTCTTAATTACAATAAAAATGTCGACACCATTTTGTGAGTTTTCAATGTTTTATTCACAAACTCAATATAACAATGTATATACAATTCTTGTCAGCCACCCAAGAGGAAGTGATATAATAAGAATTCTTGTAAACCTTAACTATTGATTTTACACAATTCTTGTGCGACACCCAAGAAAAAGTGTCAAATATAGATATATATGTAGTCACAGTATTTCATATTTTGTGAAAATTATGTCAAATTTCATGACATGTCACATGATGATATGATACATACAGGTAATAAAATTATATGTTGTTGTTATACTGAGAGAGAACACAACCAACCAATAAGGTTTGCAAATTTTTTATTAAATCAGAACACAACACAACACATGTATTTACAGGTGATTCTCAAAGCAGCTAACTAACCTAACGTTAAACATTATGTCTCCAACGCTCTGACAACACGTGCATTTATTTACAGTTCATCTTCTAACGCAGCAAGTACCATACGTTTAACATTATTTCGCCATCGCTCTGAAGGAGACTCCTCCAACCAACTCTTGATGGCATTCAACCGTTCGGGTGCCACGTCGGATTGTCTAAGATCTACCTCGAGTAAAATGGTCAACCAGTCCCTAATGACTGCAGTGGAGTTAAGTTTGTCCACAGCCTCGTCAAAGTGTATGTCAATTAAAATGTCATCAGGCAAGAGACAATCGTATTGGAGTTGACTAGGGTGGTCTATCTCGCAACCGTTGAATAGACGGCCGTTTTTCGAGGTTGTCATATGTTCTAGGTATACGACACGAAATAGTTATGGGTAACGTCATCATGAACACCGATCATATACAGGACTGGGTCAGCTACGAGCACACACCCGAGAACAACAAGCGAAAACACCCGGCGTGGAACTACTCATCCACCAAGCGACTGTCTTCATTGGTGGACACACCACAGAATCCCATGGGAGAGACATGTGACATCTTGAGTTTGTCCACCCAGACATTTCGCGAGAGGCAGCACCCACAATCATACTTGCGACATTTCGCACTTGTTAACAACACACTTCGATAGGGAAATTGTACCAAGCTACTGCAGACACTAGAACCTCGCACATGTATATCGTGCTATGATTAACCTCCGTGGTTAGGACAACAAGCATGTTGACCAAGGCGTGTCTGCGTTGGCGGTACATTCTAAATGTATTATTGTGTTTTACTAGAATAAATGTACAAACCGTATTGCTGGTGCTTTCTCATGTTGTTACTTGCGTTCACCCAGGTCCCCGTTGTGTCATGTACTCGAGCTTATTACACAAATAACTATTAACTTCGTTGTCATGCCATCACCCATTATGTCAAGTGACAACTTTCATAGTCTATCCTCGTAAGGAATGCTTTATTTTCTAAGTCTCCTAAAAGAAAACATTACATTTGCACTTATACACACGAGGCTAGGACAGTTTTATGTCATGCGCACACCATGACTTCCGCTAAAATGACGTTTCCTACCACGTGCAAAACACAACTTCCGTAAAAAATGGCGGGGCAGACCAGCACCATAACACAATTTCTTGTAAAATTAGACCTTCGACCATAGTCATAACGTTAAAACTGGTTCCATTTAAAGTTTCATCGCGATAACCTTGACAAGTTTTCTTATTTGCCTGAGTCAGTGTGCTATCTACATAGCATTTCGTACCGTTTCACCGTGTCATTGCGTTAGACATGTAGTGTTTTAACAAATTTAACTAAGTTAGTTTTGTAATTCGTAGTAAATAGAATATTTTTCTATTATACGTCATAACTTTGTCAAGTTATTTCATATTTTACTAACTCGGTGTGCCGACTTTTGTACCATTTCACAATTTTTCAACGCATCACCGCGATGACTTTGTCATTTTCACGTATTTTTAGTGTTTACATGCTATAACTTTGACAAGTTTCTCATATTCTGCTACGTCGGTTTGCTATCCTCGTTCCATTTCGTAACGTTTCACCGTTTCATTGCGTTATACAGGTAGTGTTTTTACTAATTTAACTAACTTATTCTTGTAACTTGTAGTAAAATGGAATATGTTTCTGTTTCAACACCATAACTTTGTCAAGTTTTTCATATTTTACCAAACCGGTGCACCAACTTTGTATCATTTCACAACTTTTTCAGCGTTTCACCGCCATCACTTTGTCAATTTCACTTAGTTTTAGGGTTTACATACCATAACTTTGTCAAGTTTGTCATATTTTACTCACACGGTGCACCAACTTTATACCATTTCACATATGTTTAGCGTTTCACCGCCATGACTTTGTCAATTTCATGTATTTTTAGTGTTTACATGCTATAACTTGTCGATGCCCAATCCATACACACGAGACTAGGACAGTTTTATGTCATGCGCAGACCATAACTTCCGTTAAAATAACGTTTCCTACCACGTGCAAAACACAACTTCCGTAAAAATGTTGGGTCACATCAGGACCGTAACACAATTTCTTGCATAATTACACATTCAATCATAGTGATAACGTTAACAATTAGTGCCATTTAAAGTTTCCATGCAATAACCCTGCCAACTTTTCTTATTTCATTGAGCCAGTGTGCTCACCTCGTTCCGTTTCGTAACGTTTCACCGCGTTATACAGGTGGTGTTTTCACAAATTTAACTAAGTTATTCTTGTAACTTGTAGTAAAATAGTATAGTTTTCTATTCTACGCCATAACTTTGTCATGTTTTTTCATATTTACTAACTCGGTGTGCCAACTTTATACCATTTTACAACTTTTTTCATCGTTTCACCGCCATCACTTTGTCAATTTTACGTGTTTTTAGTGTTTACATCCCATAACTTTGTCAAGTTTTTCATATTTTACTAACTCCATGTACCAACTTTGTACCATTTCACAACTTTTTCAGCGGTTCACCGCCATCACTTTGTAAATTTTACGTATTTTTAGTGTTTACATGCCATAACTTTGTCATGTTTTTCATATTTTACTAACTCTATGTGCCAACTTTGTATCATTTCGCAACTTTTTCAGCGTTTCGCCGCCATCACTTTGTCAAGTTTACGTGTTTTTAGTGTTTACATGCCATAACTTTGTCATGTTTTTTCATATTTTACTATATTGCAACATTGTTGGATGAAAAAACAGCAGTCATAGAGTACAATATTAAGTCACGTGATCGATTAGCCGAATACGTATCCGGCAGATGACTCCACCTGTTCTTTCACCTAGTGTGTAATTCGTCATCTATCCGCGAGGGGACGTTACATAACCTCTAACGCCATTTTGACGTCATTTAAAAAATAAGACACACGAATTTGGACAGTATTAGTTCGTGAATTGCCCGTAAGGGGCGACACTAATACACGACATATCCACCAGAGGGCGCCACTTGACCGGTGGAATTCCACCATTGGAATTCCACCGCTCCAGTCCAAGAAAAAATAAGACACACGAATTTGGACATTATTAGTTCGTGAATTGTCCGTAAGGGGGCGACACTAATACACGACCTATCCACAAGAGGGCGCACTTTAAAAAATAAGACACACGAATTGTGACACTACTAGTTCGTGACTGGTCCACCAGGCGGCGCCACTTGTGCAGTATCTATCCGCCAGATGGCGCTACTAGTACACGCCTTATCCACCAGAGGGCGCCACTTGACAGGTGGAATTACACCGGTGGAATTACACCGGTGGAATTACACCGCTCCGCTCCAAGTGCCTAACGATAAGCACCTACTATACTACTAACATTATCTAACAGATAGTACCGGTATTTGCAAAAAGCATTACAGATTTGCTGGAAGCCCCTTAATAGTAGCATACACATCACAACAACATACAACCATACACAACAAAAAATACATAACACTGACTGTAAACATCTAACGTCACTTCTGCCAAGCACTAAGTAATTTTTATGGACAAATTATTGTGCAGCATTGAAACCTGAATTCCACCAACATTTTGACTGGTTTAATTACAAATGACTATTTGCACTTTGTAAATACTTAAAATAGATCATAATTAAAAATGGACAAAGAGGCCCTGAAGTTCCTTGGACCATATCATGAGTTTGTAATTAAGACTGAAATGTGCTTTGGTGAATCATAAGCACTGCCTTGTGTTTTCACCATAATCACCTAGTTGGCATTTTCTCTCGTTATCCATGAGGTGACAAGAACCACAGCCAAAGCGTACGAATGCAGTGACAGGACTAGTCACTGGTGGTTTGGGACAAGATGGTGCTATCTGTTTTCACCCAGCCAGCCATGTTATCAGAGTATGATATTTCATTTTTCAGTTGTTCAGATAAAGATATTTATATAAGCATCAGAATAAACTAAACTTACATTTACAGAAAATAAAGGTTTGAAAATACTGCTTAATTAAAACCCACCGAAGCTCCCTGTAACATATAAACTACAATTAACTATTGCTTTTACCACTTAGCCATGGCCCATGACAGGCCATCTAGCTTCCAGAGCTGGGGTCAAGTGAAGCAATAGTGAATACACAAATATTGTTTCTTCCCAGCCTCTCCAGGTAGACAGAGCCAACATGTAGCATTTTGGGAGGCCTTGGTGTGCCTTTAAAAACATTCAATCACATAAAAAATTCTGTACTATATATGTACTGGAAGATGCGTATCTTACGGTACATAGATAGTACACCAGAAATGCATGCAAAATTAGATAATTACCTTTAAATTTTTTAAGAAAGAATTCTCCAGTTTTGGGTCCGATCCAAACAAATACATATTTCCGGTGCAGTATAGCAATGCCACAAGGTACACTCGTGTTAAATTATAAAATAGATCCTCAACGGTTCAAAATATGTGGGAGTTATCGGCACTTGGCGGACACAAATTGATGCCATAAGTGCATTGGATCTTTGGCCCAAAGGTTAAACATATACAATAACAATGTTCCATATAATTTGAAATTGCTAGCATGAATATACTAACTGGCCTAGTGTTGTATATAATAAATGTGCCGCTATATCATGTACTTAATTATTGTAGTACTTAATTAAGCTAAATACTATAACTGAACTGTTGGGTTTCATTATGCTAAATATGCTGTGTAATTGAAAAGCAAACGTAACCACGATTATCTTGCAAACAAAATAATGTTTTCAGATCCAAGTCAGTAACACTAACAGTGCACAGCAACTAATCTCATCAATCATAACAACAACATACACCTACAGTTTTGCAGGTCTTGGTCGCATTAAATCAACCAATGTTGTAACAAATGTTGAAACCTGCATGCACTGTGGCACAGTGAAAATCATCAGTCCATGTAAATGTGAACGAAGTAGCAGTTCATCCCTATGCATAGCTCACAAGTGCTAGATATAGCTGCACCCTTTTTCAATATGAACTGTACTGTGCGATTTGTTATGGTAAATTGAGTGCATTATATTGCGTAAAGATAGCCTGAACCCTATCATACACACGCTGTAATCTGCCACAAAGCTGATCCGATATCTTGTTATTCTCGCCCTCATTCTTCATTCCCATTCCCATGGCCAACTCATGTTTGGTGGGCAGTGTATACATGGCTGCACTAATTCCCATGCGCACGGTCCAGCCATGGTAAGCAGCCAGCGAACCATCGTACGCTTCTGTTGCAATTCCCGACAGCTTCTCATCTGACTTCAGAGATCGCATACCACGCAAGAATGCCACGGTAAACTGAAGAGCCCGGTGAAGTTGTAGAAGGGTGCGTGAAGCATTTGGTGGATCTGCTGTGCTCGACTTTGTCAGACCACTTTTTGTTTCGAAGTGCACCATTGAGTCAACTGTACTGTATTGAATTTTATTTGATCCAACATATGACTCTCTGTGCCGGTGCACTAGCCGATACAGTACGGTGAGGTTCGTAGAGACATCATCTGCGACAAAGCCAAACACGAAGCCGAGGAGCGGAAACATTCTGGAAGTAATAGAACACGTTGCTCATTTGTTGTCAAGTCAAACAACTGTATATAAAATATCAAGAAACCTTAAATAATGTAGAACTGCTGATAAGCTGTTGATTAGGCAGGGAACTTAGACCTGCTTCATATATATTTATTTAGTAAGGATATATATATATATATATATATATATATATATATATATATATATATATATATATATATATATATAATTGCTTGGAAAAATATAAACTTGTACCAATATTTATAAATAATGATTTTTATTGAAATAACATGCGCATTGCAATGTAACGTAACGTCTTTTACTTACTTATTTTCTACATTTTCATTTTCAGACATTGACCAAATATTCTGGTTAGTCTGGGTCGGGCCCATTGTTTCTAAAGTATGACTTCACAGTGAGTGTGCAGTTTCATGTGGAAGTATATGATTAGTGTATGATTAGCTGGGAAAGCGAATACAATTTCTACATTGGTTCATTCGTTTCGTATGTTGTGGCAGCCGCGACTCCCAGGTAATTGTTTGAATAATTCTACGCAATCACTCATTGTAAGAACACAACAGTTTATTACAGCCTCGTGGCATAGACATAAGTGGCTAACTTCACATAACAATAATTACTATAAAGACCGGCACGCTTCTATATTGTACAGGCCTACAACTGTGTAGTCCACTATTGTAACAGTAATGTCCACCTGTTTTCATTTTTGGTGTTCACACATGAAGCAATATGAGCTTTTCGTGTTATAATAAAAAAAACATGTAAATAAAAAATGTGATAAAAACATTCCGCTGTCCGTAAATATTATGTTTTGTGACTATGCTATGGGATTAGTTTCCTGCCCAGCCTCCCAGCTGCTGCTTGAAAGGGGCCATTTTTTACTTTCTGACCTAACCGTGAATTAAACAACCTCTTACAGCGGCCAAACCTCTAACATATCTTATATACATATACACATTTGGGTTACAAAATTAAATCATTTTTAATTGCTGTAAAGAATAAAATTAACGAAAACCAACTCGCTCAAAACCATTGTTACGGCCACGCAGCGGCGACAACCTCACATCCCTGTTTTAGAATAGGTCCAAACTGACTGTCGGTGCAATATCCACGGCCAATTTCTTATTTAATATTATACAACGCCAGATTATATAATATTTACAACATACCTGCACACTTCGTCATATCCATCAAGATACGGATCTAGTAAAACATCTCTGTCGTCTTCTAAACAACGGCTAAACGACTCTGACACCAACTCTAGATCACACTGACGTGCTTAGCGATCAATCTGGCCGTTGAAATATCTGGTCGTGTTTGGCCGAATGCCAGCATTTGAAACAGCGGTAGCTGGGATATAACGGATTGAACGACCGTCCCACCGATTGACAGTCCGGCGCTTTACCGCGTGACCACCGCTCCCCACAGCAGCAACTCCTCTTAACTGTTTTTTCATTTATGGATAGTTTTGGCAAATGGCAGTGGCAATGGCAATGGCAATTTCACTGCCTAGCCATAAGATATGGGAATGAGTGTTATTTGGTGCTATACAATTCGTATTAATTATAACAAAAATATGTTGATAACTATAATTATTGTTAGCATAGTTTTTATTATAATTTATTCATATTGTTATCCGGTTAAAAAGAAAAGGAACATGTTAAGCACTTTGTTTACCATGATGCATGACATGATAATTATTTTATTTATTATCCACTGATGTTTACACATTGTTATCTCATTTATATTTATTTACCTTATTATTTAAATGTGTAAAATGTTTACCATTTATATTATAGTCTTGGGAAAGTATGTACATTAAGCGCTGTGAACGCTATGAATATATCAGTATGGACTATATAAAATAAAGATAATTCATTCAATTAATTATGGGGAATCCAAATGTGCCATAACATTTAGTGTAGCCAGGTGAAAAGGCGAGATGATCATCATACCTGCAAGTTGAAAATTGCGCGATGTTTACATTTTCGCTGTCGGCCCTTACTCCTATCGGAAGACAAGACGGGGAGTGGGAATTGCTGTTGAAATATGATCAAGACGACGTTCACAACTTCAAGACTTGTAGGGCGGAATATCTATGCGGAGGGGGTGTCACCTCAGATTGAAAACGCGTGAGGGCGCGGTTTTCTAAACCAGACATTGAACGCCTGAATTTCAATGGATTAGGGACCTGCTTGGGATGTAGATATTTATACCCATATGAACGCTCAGCTTATTTCTGCCCATAGTAATTGACCACCATGTCCATTATTGTGTCCAGCGTATACTATGTATACTATTGTTTAACCTTCACAAACGAATGCAGTGCTTGTACGTTATACACATTTAAGACACTTCTCTCAACCGACCCTGGAATGTTGTATAAAAACCCGATCTGATCCTTTCTCGGATGTGTTGAAACTAATGAATGGATGGAGATTCACGATGACTATCAAACTGCGCCGAACTTAAACATCTCAATGGGGTGCATGTTAGCACAACTCATTATAGTATCGCTTAACCGACTGTCGGTCGGCTGCGGAACTACGCCGAGAAGATGTGTGACGGGCTTAATAGTGCTGCCACCTCACGGAGCCTGGGTAACCGAGGCTAAACTCATTATGGAAGTGAAAACTTGTATCAAGTTTGATGCGGTGCGTTTTGTGAGACGTCAATACCTTCGTTCGTGTCTATTATAATCTTCCTACCCCTACATTGTTTGCATGACATTTAGAAACAAACGGTACACTACTTCTTTGTTTTTCAGTTTGAGTATTTTACGAAATGATACATGGAATGGTGTAAACACACCGTCAGCAATCAACCAGTCATTTAGGTTAGATAAAAATTACATCTTGTTGAAATGCCTGCAGCTGAAAGAATACGCCAGCCGGCCAGCCAACCTCCAAACCCTGTCGGGGAGGAAGCGGTGTGATTTCACAGTGCTTCAACAGCGAAAGGAGTTTACTCTCTTCCCGACCATGGTTACCTAAAATAAATCAGTTTGTATCGCTTTGTAATTCTGCTAGACAGGGACTGAAGCTATTTACTTTCGCTATATTGTCTTTCTATTTTTACTTATGAGAAAGGTTACTCCTCCTTGGCTGTTGTATGTCCTGGAATGATCTAATAGATGGCCACTTTGTATTCTGTTCTCGGTAAATTTATACTTTAGTTCTTGTATCTGTTCATATTTTAGTAGTGATCGTACGTTATATGTTGCTATTTTTGTTCAGCAATTATACAAACAATGTTTCTGTTATACTGAGTGAATTTCAGTGAAATTCGGTAATGCACCCTAACTAAGTATGATGACGCCATAAAGTAGGACATTTGCAACATACTGCCAGCAAGAATACCGAGGCACCTTTATGAGAAAACAGACCTGATGCTGCCCTTTGAAAAAATGGGGTGTTCATTCACCAAGCCTCCATGGATAGGATGGCTATGGTTATATATATATATATGTATATATATATATATATATATATCTGTCTGCCTGTCTGTGTTTGTGTGTGTGTGTGTGCGTGCGTGCGTGCGTGCGTGCGTGCGTGTGTGTGTGTGTGTGTGTGTGTGTGTGTGTGTGTGTGTGTGTGTGTTTGTGTGTGTGTGTGTGTGTGTGTGTGTGTGTGTGTGTGTGTGTGTGTGTGTGTGTGTGTGTGTCTCCAATGACAAGTGTCTATCATAGCCCATAACTTTATCATTCGGGGGCCGCACATAACTGCAACTTATCGGAGGTCTTTCAGTCACTTCAACCTGTCGGGGGAGGGGAGAGCCCAACAGTCGAGCACTATGTCTTTTTGGAGCAAGATGGTTTATAAAGGTTACTTGATTCATCAAACGGATGGATTATAGCTATTATAATTATTACACTATATTTGCAACTGTGGTTCCACTTTCTATTTCATTACACTGTATTTCATTACCTTTACAGTACAATGATATACGGTGTGGAACCATAGTTGCAAATAAAGGCTATAAAACAGATATTCACAATTTGAATGTAATCAATAAAAAATATAATTGACTACAATTCCAATTTAATGTTATAATGATTACATTCAAATTGTGAACATCTGTTTTTCAGTTAATTCTACTTTATAATCAAGTGACCATACATAGCTGTGCATGGTATATTTTTGGTATACGTACCATTAGAGTATCTGTAAAATAACTGAAAACTGAGTGGGGTAATTATGATTGTTCTAAAAATTGTATAAATGTAATTGAAGTGGCAAATAAAAATAACCAAATTGGCAACATTGTATTTAACTGAACCAAGGCCAGGCTATTGTAGTAGAGTATTATATATCATTTTACAGTTGTTCAGATAAAGGTAATTATATAAGCATCAGAAAAAACTAAACTTACATTTACAGAAATGAAAGGTTTGAAGATACAGCTTAATTAATAGCCACCGAAGCTGCCTGTCGCATATAAACTACAATTAACTATTGCTTTTACCACTTAGCCATGGCCCATGACAGGCCATCTAGCTTCCAGATTTGGGCCAAGTGAAGCAATAGCGAATACACAAATATTTTTTCCCAGCCTGTCCAGGCAGACACAGCCAAAATGTGGCATTTTGGGAGGCCTTGGTGTGCCTTTAAAAACATTCAATCACATTTAAATTTCTGGTGTACTATCTATGTACTGTAAGATGCGTATCTTACGGTACATAGATAGTACACCAGACATGCATGCAAAATTAGATAATTACCTCTACAAAATTTCAAATAAATATTTCCGATGCAGTGTAGCAATACCATAAGGTACACTCATGTTAAATTATAAAATAGATCCTCAACGGTTCAAAAGATATGGGAATTAACGGCACTTGGCGGACACAAATTTATGCCATAAGGCTAAAAATATACAATAACAATGTTGCACATAATTTGAAATTGCAAGCATATATGTACTAACTGGCCCAGTCTTGTCTAACAACTGTGCAGCTATATCGTGTACTTAATTATTGTAGTACTTAATTAAGCTAGATACTATAACTGAACTGTTGGGTTTCATTATGCTAAATATGCTGTGTAATTGAAAAGTAAACGTAACCACGATTATCTTGCAAACAAAATAATGTTTTCAGAACCAAGTCAGTAACACTCACATTGCACACCAACTAATCACATCAATCATAATAACAACAATATACCAACAGTTTTGCGGGTCTTTGTCGCATTAAATCAACCAATGTTGTAACAAATGTTGAAACCTGCATGCACTGTGGCATAGCGAAAATCATCATCCTTGTAAAGGTGAACGAAGTAGCAATATTCATCCCTATGTATAGCTCACAAGTGCTAGATATAGCTGCACCCTTCTTCAATATGAACTGTACTGTGCGAGTTGTTATGGTAAATTGAGTGCATTGTATTGCGTGAAGATAGCCTGAACCCTATCATACACACGCTGTAATCTGCCACAAAGCTGATCCAATATCTGGTTATTCTCGCCGTCATTCTTCAATCCCATTCCCATGGCCAACTCATGTTTGGTGGGCAGTGTATACATGGCTGCACTAATTCCCATGCGCACGGTCCAGCCATGGTAAGCAGCCAGCGTACCATCGTACGCTTCTGTTGCAATTCCCGACAGCTTCTCATCTGACTTCAGAGATCGCATACCACGCAAGAATGCCACGGTAAACTGAAGAGCCCGGTGAAGTTGTAGAAGGGTGCGTGAAGCATTTGGTGGATCTGCTGTGCTCGACTTTGTCAGACCACTTTTTGTTTCGAAGTGCACCATTGAGTCAACTGTACTGTATTGAATTTTATTTGATCCAACATATGACTCTCTGTGCCGGTGCACTAGCCGATACAGTACGGTGAGGTTCGTAGAGACATCATCTGCGACAAAGCCAAACACGAAGCCGAGGAGCGGGAACATTCTGGAAGTAATAGAACACATTGCTCATTTGTCGTCCAACAACCGTATATAAAATAACAAGAAGCTTTGAATATGTAGAACTGCTTATAAACTTTTGATTAGGCAGGGAACTGCTCCATATATATTTATTTAGTTATTATATATATATATATGTATATATATATATATATATATATATATATATATATATATATATATATATACATATATATATATATATATATATATATATATATATATATATATATATATATATATTATATATATATATATATATATATATATATATATATTATTGTTGTTTGGAAAAAAATAAACTTGCATCAATATTTATAAATAATTCTACTGAAATAACATGTGCACTGCAAGTTATATAACCGGTACACTCTTACTGACCACTGGTAATTTACAACATAACACCTTTTATTTACTAATTTTCTACGTTAATCTAGGTCGGGTTCATTGTTTCTAAAGTATAAAGTTTCATGTGGAAGTGTAAGACTAGCACAGGAAGCACATACAATTTCTATATTGGTTCATTCGTTTCGTATGTTGTGGATGCTCTGACTACCAGTTAATTGGTTGAATAATTGTACGCAATCACTCATTGTAAGTACACACCAGTGTATTACAGCCTCGTGGCATAGCCGGAACTGGCTTACTCCGCATAACATTAATTAATATAAAGACCGGCATGCTCCTATATAGTAGGCCTACAGACCTACAACCACGTAATCCACTATCGTAACAGTAATGTCTACCTGTTTTTATTTTTTTTTGTTCGTGCGAGGCAATGTCGGCTTTTCGTGTTATAATTAAAAACCATGTAAATTTAAAATGTGATAAAAAAAACATTCCGCTGTCCGTAAATATTATGTGTTGGAGACTATGCTACTTGAAAGGGGCAACTGTTTACTTTCTTTTACTTAACTTTTATGCGAGGCAAGCAAGACAAAACTTAAGTAACGCTAGATAAACACCAGGACGCAGCACCAACAAGGTCAAAGTCCAACAGTAAGGAAGAGTTTCCCGCGTTTTGGCGGAGTAATACAATGAAAAGAAGTGCGCTGACGTGGCGGCCACTTTCGAAATTTCTCGCGGTTATTGTTGTTCAAGAGTTCGTATCAAATTTAGGTCCACCTGAGGGAGGTGGACCAAAATTGTATACGTTGTACTGGTACTGGTGTATTTATCTGTTATTATGGTGACTTGTATTATGTATGTGTATGATATATATGTCAAGTATTTCCATCTATTTAGGCGAGCGGCAAATTCGCAAAAGGTGCGTTATTTTAGGAGTTTAAATGGCCCCCTCTACACACACTTGCATGTTATATCCTTGGAAAGCCCTGCATCTCCCCGTTATAATTAGGCCTGTCGTAGAGCTGCCAAGTGGTGCAGTAAGCGGTAATTCGAGGTCAAACAAGGTCACCGTCAAACGTTCAATTCTAGAAACTGCGCGCTTCAGAAAATGTCTTGATATTTAATTTTCTGTATATCTACTTTATTTAAGAAATACGGTATTTAGCTCCATCTTTTACAACATTTTAAGTGCTTCATATCGTCGAAGGGTATATCTCGTAGGCAATTACCATCTGTTTTAAAACATAATTTGACTGCTCAGTAGCTGATAATCTAAATAGATCGATGGTAGTTCTGGCCTGAGTGACGCAGGCTTTAACTTGTAAACATGTTTTTCACATGCATCTTTCCATCTGTAATGTGTTCCGGTGATGACACTTTTCAAACATTCAGATTTATATTGGCATTTGGTAAATACAGATGACACATCGATTAATGGTCTTGCCATAATTATGATCTCTAACCTCGGTTACTCAAACTTCGTGAGGTGGCAGCACTTTTAAGCCCCTCAACTTCGCCTGGGGAAAATATGGGTCTGCATTTTTTAACCGCCAGGGCGGCCTTACTCCAGATTAGGGTAGAAACGCTGATAGGCTTTCAGGCCAACTATGAAATAAAAATTCAAATAACGATATACTTTTACAAGATAATTATATCATATGAAAAGTATTCAACATTGAACTTATATTAACACAAAAGTAAGTAAAAATTAAAATTTACAGTTGTTTATAAAATAAGAATTACGGCAGGATTAACCAGTATCCGTGAGGTGGCAGCAGTGTCTAGCCCCACACGGATAGCATACAAATTAAATAAGGATACCTTTTTGTCAAATAATGCTGTACTATAAAAAAAAACTATTAAAATTAAACTGATATTAACACAAAATAAATAGAAATACAAATTTGCAGTTGTTTATAAAATATAAATTACGGTAGTGTACATGAGGTAGCAGCATTGTATAGATCACACGGATAAATAAACAAAACCCCCTCAAAGTTACCAGACTGTCTTCTCGGCGTAGTTCCGCAGCCGACCGACAGTCGGTTAAGCGAGACTATAATGAGCTCATGTATATTGAGCGATAATAGGGATCATATCATATACGACGTTGAACTCGTCTCAAATTTGTAACTAATGTCAACAGTGGGTCAAACAGGTCTCCACTGTACATGAGCTACACCCTTTGACGATATGAAGCACTTAAAATGTGGCGAAAGATGGATCTAAATACCGTATTTCTTAAATACGGAAATAATAGGCTTTGACAGACGCCATCTGTAAAGATGGCGCGAATTGTTATGTTTTTGAAGGTGACAAATAAATGGTTGGTATCGCTATCCACCAAGCTTTTCAACAACGTCAACACAATTGCTGTAGGTGATGTAGTGTTTGAGATATTGTAACATTTGTATTGACGACCGCCATCTTTAAAAATGGCAGAAATAAATGCCGGAGGAGCAAAGAAATTATATATTTGAAATCTGAATACCATAAAACATATACTTGCATACAACAATTATAGATAAAGCAAAATCAAAAATTGTTAAACGTAGTTTGTGCGTTGTAACAAACAGAGGGTTAATGGACCATGTTATACCCACTTCACCATGCTCAAACTGATTTTTCCATCAATGACACATCCTGGATGATGATAAAAGTCAGGTCTGACACACTTGTAACATGTATTGGCAGTAGGGTGCAAGAAAATTTGCTTCGATCATTTTGGTCAAAATCAGAAACAATCAACATATTTTGGGTCTATTTTGGACCCTTAAATAACCCCCTCATTGGCATAAAACTGCCTAAAATATGGATACAGGTCCGTTTCAATGAAATACAGTGATATAACTACCAATTCTATAAAATAACAGGGCTGATTTCATAAAATAGGCAAGTAACTGAAAACGTCATTTTTCAGAGGTTGCCGCACACAAGGGGTTAATTCAGCATATTGTACAAGTTTGTTTGCTGCAACTGCAACATCGTTTTTTCACAAACTAGAGATTCAGCCGGTCAAAATGAGACCGGTCCCAGCTTGTTATACTTCCTGTTTTGGTTCCCGACCGCTGCATTATAGTTTATACACACCTGCTCAATTCGTGATATCCCTCAATGTACTCATCTATTAAAACATCTTTGTCGCCTTTTAGACAACGGCTAAACCAGTCTGACACTAATTCTAGATCAAACTGACGTTTTGCTTGTGCCATTTTGCGGTGCTTAGCGATAAATCTGGCCGTTGACAAATCTGGTCGTGTTTGGCCGACTTCGATTGAGTTGCTGTAGCGCTTATATATTTCCGGCGTTATAAGCGTTCCCATTGACATTTCTGCGCATGCGCGAGTAACCCTGACTATGCTGACTCTAACCGTGCACTAACTCTGACCCTAACCCAAACTCACACCCCCATTTTGGAATAATGGTTCGGTCCAAATCTGCCACGCGCCGTCAAACTGACACAGTGTTTGGAGTCGTTGTCTTAGTCGCGTTCTAAGTCTTCTGTTGGCCCACCCATACAGCATTGTGTTTGCAGGTGGTTTGACAGTCTTCTGTTGATCCGGGTCTGGCTTATTGTGTATTGTCAATGTATTGTCTGCGTAGTGCCTGTGTATTGTCAATTATAAGTAAATCACTGGGGCGTGACAACTCAGAGTTGTACTAATTACGTGTGAGCCGGATAAGTATTGTCGTCCACAGATCTGTCACGAAGACAGTAGCGTAAAGAACCACCGCTATAATTTTAAAAATGCATATATATAGAATTACCTATGTAGTGTAGAGACAAACAGGTTCGACATTCCTAAGTACAATCAATTAAAAGGATCAATATTTAAGCGTTTCTGTAAATATTCATCAGATTCGATCGCCTCAATGTTTACTGATCTCAGATTCCAATCGAATCAATGTTTACTGTTTCCGCCAACATTGTCAGAATCGATCAACAGGTTAGATTGGTTCAATAAGGGATCGAGGCTTAAGGGTATCCCTGCTAAAAAATACTACAGTTTACTATGGTAAACCATGGTAAATCCATAGTAAATCATAGTAAATCATAGTAAACCATAGTAAACCATAGTGTGTTATAATTTATCATGCTTTCACCATAGTAAATATGTACGTAGACATAGTAAACCATAGTAAATAGTAAATTATAGTAAAGCTATAGTAATTCACAGTAAACTATGGTATACTATATGTTTTACTATGCTTTTACCTTAGTACATCCATATGAAGATATAGTAAACTGTAGTTAATTGTTGTAAATCCATAGTAAACTATAGTAAACCGTAGTATACTACATTTAACTGTGCTTTCACCATAGTAAATTTATATGGAGATGTACATAGTAAACCTTTGTAAACTATAGTATGCCCATAGTATGTTATAGCCAACCATAGCTTAATTACTACATTTTTCAATACTCTGATAAAGAAATGGTAACCATGATAAACCATGCTGTTATTGTAATAAAACCATGTAGTAAACCATGACACAATTATGACATAAGCATTTTTATTGCCTTATTTTAAATTGTTTATGCAAAACTGGCAGATGCATCTACCATGGATCTAGTATGGTTTACCACAGAGAACTAATAGAAAACATAGTAAACCAATAAAATTATGTAGTAAAATCATATAGCATGCTCTACTTTTGTCATGCTTCTAACATATTATATTATGGAATACCACTTGAAATAAATCAACCAAAATATATTGTTGCCATGTAATTCATGAATTGCTAACATGTTAATAAAGCATTTCATTATAATATAATTACACATTGTTTGATTCTTTTAGTTATATACTATGGTAAACAATAGTATTTACTATGGTAAACCATAGTAAATATTCCGCAAAAGCACTGCGTTTTACCGTTACTGGTAAATTTACTGTTGTAAACCATAGTACATTTATAGCAAGGTTAAACGATGTTTGTTGTTTGCACGAAAGGTGAGGCAGGGTCACCGCTGTTCACGGAATGTTTCAGCTAAGGCAATATTGTCACAGGATTATATTCTAATCTGTTTGTTGTTTGCACGAAAGGCGAGGCAGAATCACCGCCGTCACGAATTGTTAACCCATTAGGCCTTAGAATTGTATAAAAACATGCCCTCTTGTTCCCAGGATTTATGGCATTTTTCGAACAATTTTACTTCTACGTGTTATAAATATGTAGAAAAAAACTATTCAATATAATTAATTACAAGTTATGTTTATTTTGAAGAGTACTAATTTCTTCACATGTCTCTACACATAGAAATATGATTTAGTCATAAAATGTTGACACTTGATTACAATTTGCAAAGCAAATAATACATTTGAAAAAATATTGAAATTTATTCTACTTAGCGACTGACATTTGAAATTGAACCAGTACTACTACGACCCTATTCAACCCAGTGAATAAAATGCAGCTGTAAGTGTTCGATTTGCAACAATGAAAGCATTTTAACATTATTTTTCAAGTTACACTATATTTTCATAATTTTGTCAGGCAAATTATTTTCAAAATGGCCGACATTTTGTTATTCAGGTATGTATTGAAATATCTCTGTAATAAAGCCATTGAATAAATCAAATTAGTTGCAAAAATATTTATTGAAAAACAAAACATTGTATCTGTTCATTAATTGTTGTATTGTATAATTTATATTTGTGTTGTTTTGAGTTGTTTGAAATGGTATAGTGCATGTATGTTTTGTGTGAAATACTGTTCGAAGAAAACATAATTCTTCTTCGTCTTCTTCTTTTCTTCTTCCTGTAATAAAAAAGTCAAAATAAATAAACATGATATGAGATAAATATAATTATAAACAATTATGAAATATGAAACATATGACAACATAATAAAACACAATAGCTGGTGGCTGAGGTTAGAAGTAACATCAACAGAACAGAAGAGCAACGCATCCAGAAACAAACTGCCAGGTACACAATCATGTACTCGGCACTGACACTGACAGCCGTAAGAATTTGACAAAAGTTGTACTCAGCATACAAATGTGTAATTATTAGTTATTCGAACAAGTCACTGTATTGTTGAAATATGTCATTCATCCAAATAATGTCAACAACAGTATATAACATGAGTGTAAACATAACACAAGTAACGGAATCGATGTACATCGAACGGTCATAGTCCAGCCCAGGCGATGCCGAAGCGATGACATTGACAGTCAATTTTTACCAAGTTTTAGCACACGCTGCATGGAAGCAATCATTCTTACAGAAAAAAATTACTTACATGTTCCTCAATTTCCACATCCGATCCCCTTTCCATTTCACCATCATCGCTGTCACTATCCCACACCATCTGTGCTACATCAATTGCCGAAAACATGACGACAAAGACTAAGTTGGACGAAAAAGCACTCGAAGAAAATCGATGTAAATACAAATTTTCAATATGGCGTTGCTAGGTCAAAATATAATTTCTAGCCCAATGGCCCTCAAAAACTAGCCCAAGCTAGCCCAAAATTCCCTCAAATAATTATATAAAATTATACATACTCTACATTGCCTACAGTGTCGCGGCACATAATTGCATTAATTAACGGTGTCTACTGCCACATATGTAGGTGTGTTCTGGGAGTTTGCATTGTTATGTGGCGATTGTCTGTATACTTGCATATGTTTACTATGTATGGTGATTATTTGAACATGTGGTTATTGCATAACATTAAAACAATGCAGATCTACACGTTCACCCACAACCCTGTCTTACTCTTATTTGTTCACCAACCTGACCGAGTATCAGGGCGATTTATTGCTAACAGACTGATTAATGTGAGAATTAAAATATTTTTTATTAAGGGTGATGGAAACGTGGTTTCTTTTGCATTACTATGTACTTTATTATTCACTATGCTACTCAAAATCTTAATTACGGCCCAGTCATGGAAAGCCAGGGTCATCAGTCAATGTCTATAGGCACGCGGCTCTGTTTACACTGTGGTTTCCTGTTTTGGTGTTTCACAATCCGGTTGGGTGTTTCACAAGGCCTGGTTTGGTGTTTCGCAATAGGCCCACGGTCCTATTTAAACTGGTACTTGGTGGCAAATCGGCCTCCCTGGCTTCAGCAGCCGCTCTACTCAGTTAATCGATATTCATCGACACCGTTGGTATTATTTTACCCGGTTAATTTTCAGCACCCACCCACTCTCTCTTATGACTGTTTTACTTATGTGTGTAGTTCGATTATTGTATCATTTTACCTATGTTTGTAGTTCGATTGTTGTATACATATATTGTTTAGATATGTTAGTTAGTAGGTAGCCTGCAGATAGTTAGTAGGTAGTCTGACTTGTAGATCAGGAAGTTTGCATTGTTATGTGGCGATTGTCTGTATACTTGCACACGTTTAACTATAACTGTGTTTGGTTATTATTTGAACATGTGGTTATTGCATAATACAACACTGTCTTACTCAATTATTTGTTCACAAACCTGACCGAGTCTCAGAGCGATTTATTGCTAACAGACCGATTAACTTAACAAAATAAGAATACCATCAGTATCATGTATTGTTGTTTTTGGGGGAAATAAACATTATTATTATTATTATTATCAAGACAATATTCATGAGCTATATAGCAATGCAAAAGTGTAATACCGGGGTCTATAGTGTTTTGTCCTTTCTCCGTCATCACAACCCCCGGGCTTCATGCCTAGACTACAAGACTATAACAATAATCTATGGGTGCTGGCTAAACCTGGACAACATCTATGATTAAGTTTGGAATACGTTACTACAACTAGCGCTACGAAGAGAAGAGCTGGTATTGACGTAATCAACAGCAGCGACCCCTGGCGCGCGAGAATGGTTATTACACTTATGTGTGGACATGGGGATGCATGGCCCAGACATGAGTGGGCAATGCGTGTATCTGTATTCAAAAACATTAGGAGGCTTTCAATTGGTAATTCACAGTATTTTATTATGAGACATAGAAAATAACGGTTCTTAATGTAACACATGACGTAAAACCCACCACTTTTGAAACTAGCCCCAAAATAGCGGCATGTGCATAAAAAGAAGCCCAAAAAATGCAACCCGCAACTGCTGATTTACCCCCGCGGAACAGATCTAAAATTAGCCCAATTCCGCTGGAAAACCGCGAAGTTGACAACACTGGTCGATACGCGGCTACAGTGGAACGTCGATTGGGCGCCTGTGACTGACGCGTCTTGGCATGTCGCGGCGGGAACGGGGTAGAGTATATAGACACAGGCAATGGAATGTTCATGATTTGTTGATTTTCATCTCGCAACTGGCATTCATTTGTATATATATATAAAGGTGGCCGTTGCAATGTATGATTTCATTCATACAGACATGCCACATGATATAGGATTACCCGTATCCGATACGGATTTTGACGGTTTTTTTAAGTGATACGGCCGTACTCCGTTTTGATACGGATTTTAACTAAATTTATGGAGAAATTATTTTTAACCACATTATGCCTTGTATGCGTCACAAAACTATACTGCATAATGGAATAAATGGTTACTGTTAGTGACTAAGTAAATTGATTCGAAACAAACGAACTACACCACCGATTAGTTTATTGTAGCGCGTAATAATGGACGGCGTGCTGGTAAATTTTTGTTCTGAAAACTGGCAGGCGCGTGACAATTATGAAAAGCAGTACAAGAAATGGAACTCGACGCCGAGTTCAATTAAATCGCCTGCATTTCTGATTTCAAAATGTTGACGATTGCCAGTGAAACTTCGATATACGCGCGAACTGCTGACATAAATTGGCATTATTTGATGACACTGTCTGTTTTGCGGTATGCATTTGAAACGTGCTGAAATGAAATAAAACTTCGTTAATCTTCCAGTTAACTGGCCCCAAAAATGGAAATATCCGTGGAAAAACAGTTTTGCAAAAGCCTTAATAACTTAGGCCAGTTAACTGGAAGATCTGATTAATGATACGGATTGATACGGATTCTTACAACATTTTAGGTCAAAAATACGGATTGTCATCTCAAAAATGTGGCATGTCTGTTCATATAGGTAGGTACAAAAGAAACCGCTAGATAGCGTATTGAAATCTCGCGGTCATTTCTGTTTCAAATGTTGTGATCAATTAAGATGTCTTAACCGGGTATCGACTGCCGATGGCTCGATCATCAATGTTGACGATGCCCGATGCCGATGTCCCTCGAATCGATGACAGCTAATCTGTTTTATGGTATCACGTCCACATGAGTAAAAAGACTAAGATATATGCTTGAACGAATTAAGGCTTTAAGCTAGGACAATAGCACAATGCCGCAGAATTTAGTACAATGCGTAATAAACAATTTAATCTTTAGAAGAAACGTGATAATATGTCAACGGAGGGACGTGGCCTGGGATTGTTGTTGGCACTTCTTCGTAAATTCGGTAACCGAATCAAAGCCATAGACATTTATTTCCATCGAAGTGAATGTAGGGTATGTCAGAGTAAGTTGACATTGATTAATACAGCTAGTAAAGCTTATGATCAGTACGTGTTCAGATAATGTGCCTAGAAACAATGTCAATGAAAATGTTATGATGCTGAAAAATAGAAATTCAGTCAGTATTTATTTAAAAAAATAGTTTTTTTACCACTGCGCTTCCAGACGGATTTATGAAAAACTAAAACGCAGGGAATATCTGTGGAGAGCGCCTAACCGTCGTGACGTCATTCTTCGTCTACAATGGCGTAGCTCATAGTATTTTGATGGCTGGGTGTTCATAAATATTTTTCTGGTAAACCGCTGGCGTTAACAATTTGAGTATATGTGGAAATGTTTACTTTATATTAACGCTATTAGATGTACCCCCACGAAACCGATGCCTTTTATACCTTTAAGCCCCTCAACTCTTCTCGGCGTAGTCTCACTTAGCCGACTGTCGGTCGGCTGCGGAACTACGCCGAGAAGACGGTTGAGGGGTTTAAAAGTGCTGCCACCTCACGGAGACTGGGTAACCGAGGCTAGGCAGACACAGGCTAAGATGAGAGTAGCACTGTTACGATACTTCATCAAGCACCGCAAAATGGCAGACGTCAAACGCCAGTGCGATCTAGAGTTGGTGTCAGATTCGTTTAGCCGTTGTTTAAAAGACGATAGAGACGTTTTAATAGATCCGTTTCTTGTTGGATATGACGAATTATGCAGGTATGCTAGAAAACATTAACTGGCATTGTATATTAAATAAGAAACACGATTCTTCGAATGACGGTGACATGCCATGTTAATTCATGTCTTCATGACATGAATGATGACTGGTCTGATGTCACTGAGTGATGAATGAAAATGAAAGTGAATCACCATCCTAGTTACGACCACGTATCTGTTCAAACTTCAAAGTCTAATTCTAAACTTCTCAAGAACTAGACGTTGAAACGAAACCAACACATGGTTTGGCACTTAAACTATAATATATGCAGAATTCAGACCCACCTAAATCAGTAAATGTTGCCAATGTCGTATAATATAATTAAGTAACATATATAGTTATTGGTAAAATTGGGTATACATGTAATTTACACTAATATTTGCCTATTGGATACCTAGCACAAACTCTAATCCTAAACTAGGGACCGGCCAAAAAAATTTAGAATATATTAAATACCAAGTTTATGATGCCATTTTTGATAGTGCATGTCGATTGTATCAATGTATGTATACTAGGTAAAAAGATACCGTTTTCAGAATTTAAATATCTTCATGCAGTCAAAAACTATGGCCCTTTTAACTTAACAAAAATTATACCAAAATTAAATAACTCGCATAACATTTTACAATTACAATGTTGGCATTCTCTGTCATTTTGGGTCTCAGAAAAATGTGATTTCACCATTGTACGATTAATACCAGGCTCTTAAAAGGAGTTTCCCTTGGCCTCCCCTCATGAGTAGAAAAGCCTAATGGACACAAATTTCAACTGACCTACCGACGCGCCCCTAGCGGATTTGCCAGTCCCTACCTAAACATGATCAATCGGCATTCCCATGTATATATATGTTTCACAGATATTGCATTTTCAGACCCAAATAGCACTCCAATTTGTGCCAGTCGCAAGCGCAGCGATGCATGTGTCACTGTGCCATGCACATGGAATGAGCAATAAACAGTTGTTTATGCCGACCACGCTGTATTTTCGACCTCAACAGTCTGCTATGACGCACTGTTTATAAAACATAAATATGCGCAAGATGATGTTAAATGATTGAATTAATAAAATCAAGTATCAAATGTTGGCAAAGATACAGTTATAAAAATTGAGGTGTGTCCGAATTCTGCATAAATCCCATGGTTTTGCAAGCAGCAGCTGGGGGGCTGGGTAGTCTAATTGGGTATCTGCCTAGTTGCCGCAAGCTAATCTCATAGTCATAGGACTGTCTCCAACACATAATATTTACGAACAGTGAAATGTTTTAATCACATTTTTAATTAACATATTTTTTCCTCCTACATATTTATAACTTCTTGTTATTTTAAGAAATTATACATGTTTATTTATTTATTTATCTTAGTAGCTATTTTTATACGTAATTTATTATTTTGCTTTACCTATTTTAGTGATGACTATATTTACTATCATTTTATTGTGTATTGACAACTGTAGGCCCTATATGATTCACCAATGTTTTTCTTACTGTCATTTTATGTGTGACTGAAGAAAAATTTCCATTTTTAATGTGTTTTTAAACGGACAATAAAGTGTTTTTAATCTTTGAATCTTGAATTTTATAATACACGGTTGTTTACTACAAATGAGCAATGTGTTATTAATTGCAGATTGTTCCCTCTCCTCGGCACGGTGTTTGGCTTTGTGGCAAAAGATGTCAGTGACAAACTCAGCATAATGCATCAGCACAGACAGTCAAACACGGGACCACATTACATTACAGTTGACTCAATGGTGGACTTTGAAACAACAAGTGGTCTTACGAAGACGAGCACAGATCGACCATCTGGTTCACGCACCCTTCTACGACTACACCGGGCTCTTCAGTTCATCATGGCATTCTTGCGTGGTGTCCGATCTCTGAAGTCAGATGAGAAGCTGTCGGGAATTGCAGCCGAAGCATACAATGGTACATTAGCTGCTTACCACGGCTGGTTCGTGCGCCAGGGAGTTCAACTTGCCATGTATACGCTGCCCACCAAACATGAGTTGGCCATCAGAATGGGACTAAAGAATGAGGACGAGTATAACAAAATGTTGGATCAGCTTTGTGACAATACACAGCCTGTGTATGATAAGATTCAGACTATCTTCACAGAGTACAATGTACTCGATTTACCATAACAACTCCCACAGTACGTCGTACACAATACAGTTCGTATTGTAGAAGGGTACAGCTATAACAGCTGTATCTATCATTTGTGAGGTAAACATAATCATAAATAGTCACATCGTTTGCTTTTACAAGGCCTGGTGTTTTGTAGTGCACTGGAGTGCATGCATACAGGTTGCAGCATTTGTCACAACATTGGCTGATTTAATGTGTGGATGCTAAAGTCTGGATCATTGCAAGTTACTGACGTGAAAACCCTGTTTTGTTTGCAAGGTGCTATGATAATCAGGGTTACGTTTACTTTTCAGTTACACAATAAAACCCAACAGTTCAGTTATAATATCTAGCTTAAATACTACAGTAGTGTGCATCCAATAATTAATTACAAGACAGCTGCACATTTGTTAGACAGGAGTTCGGCCAGTTGGTGCCTTCATGTTTGCAATTTCAAATTATGTGCAACATAATTTTCAGTTATTTATTGTATATTGTTAACCTCTGGGCCGAAGGGCCAATGGACTTATGGCATCATTTTGTGTCCACCTACTCCACCATGCACTGTTAGCTCCCATATCTCAGAAACTGTTAGAGCACTGCTACTATGCATGACAAATATTTGGATTGGAACCTTATGAAGGTACCAAGACTTGAGAGAAACCGTTTTTCAATATGTTAGGTAACTTTGTATAATTTTGCATATTACGCATATCTTGTGATACATAGATAGTACAGAAGAAATAAGTATTTGATTAAATGTTTCTAAAGTCACCTCACTGCTTCCCAGAAAGCTGCATGTCCACATTTTGTCGGTGTGAGCAAATTGTGTACAATCTCACCATAATGTCATTACGCTCAGCACAAATGATGTGTACAGTCAGTGTTGTGTATGTTGTGTTGTACTGTATGCTACTATTAAGGAGCTTTCAACAAATCTGTGATGCTTTTGTAAATACAATTTGCCAAAGTTTAGTTTTTAATAAAATCAAAAATAAGTTAAAATGCATTGAAGTTATTCATTCAGTCCAAGCAGCGTGTATATTACCTGATTGAATAATGACATGGCAGGCTTAGTACACTTGTAGCCTGGTCTTGGTCCAGTGAACAATGACATGGCAGGCTTAGTACACTTATAGCCTGGGCTTGGTCCAGTGAACAATGACATGGCAGGCTTTGTACACTTGTAGCCTGGGCTTGGTCCAGTGAACAATGACAAGGCAGGCTTAGTACACTTGTAGCCTGGGCTTGGTCCAGTGAACAATGACATGGCAGGCTTAGTACACTTGTAGCCTGGGCTTGGTCCAGTGAACAATGACATGGCAGGCTTAGTACACTTGTAGCCTGGGCTTGGTCCAGTGAACAATGACACGGCAGGCTTAGTACACTTGTAGCCTGGGCTTGGTCCAGTGAACAATGACACAGCAGGCTTAGTACACTTGTAGCCTGGGCTTGGTCCAGTGAACAATGACACAGCAGGCTTAGTACACTTGTAGCCTGGGCTTGGTCCAGTGAACAATGACACAGCAGGCTTAGTACACTTGTAGCCTGGGCTTGGTCCAGTGAACAATGACACAGCAGGCTTAGTACACTTGTAGCCTGGGCTTGGTCCAGTGAACAATGACACAGCAGGCTTAGTACACTTGTAGCCTGGGCTTGGTCCAGTGAACAATGACACAGCAGGCTTAGTACACTTGTAGCCTGGGCTTGGTCCAGTGAACAATGACACAGCAGGCTTAGTACACTTGTAGCCTGGGCTTGGTCCAGTGAACAATGACACAGCAGGCTTAGTACACTTGTAGCCTGGGCTTGGTCCAGTGAACAATGACACAGCAGGCTTAGTACACTTGTAGCCTGGGCTTGGTCCAGTGAACAATGACACAGCAGGCTTAGTACACTTGTAGCCTGGGCTTGGTCCAGTGAACAATGACACAGCAGGCTTAGTACACTTGTAGCCTGGGCTTGGTCCAGTGAACAATGACACAGCAGGCTTAGTACACTTGTAGCCTGGGCTTGGTCCAGTGAACAATGACACAGCAGGCTTAGTACACTTGTAGCCTGGGCTTGGTTCAGCTACACATCTTGTCAATTTGTTATTTTTATTTGTCATTTTAATTACATTTCTACACTTTTCAGATCAGTCAAAATTACCCCACTATGTTTTCAGTTATTTCACAAAAGCATTAATGGTACGGTACATATATCACAAATACACCATTCACAGCTTTGCAAAGTTAAATGGGTCACTTTATTATATGGTTCTACTGCGTATTTCATTACATTGTAAAGGTACACTATAATGAAATATGCAGTGGAACCACAGTTGCAAATATAGTATGATTAAAAGCTATAATCCATCCGTTTGTTAAATCAAGTAACCATTATAAGATGCCTTGCTCCAAAAAGAGATACTGCTAACTGCAAATAATGGCTAGAATCATGTGGGAAATTTTGATGATTCGGACAGTCTCAGCACCAGTGTGGGCCTACAGTTATGGTCAGTTATATACTATATAGCGTAGTAGTCTACAGGACTGACCAAGGTGCTATACAGTTTACTCCCTGGCAGTTGTTTCAGCAGAATACCATCTTGACTTCTCTGGGAGGCAGTCAGTGGCATCTTGCCACTCTAATAAATTACATCTTGACTTCTCTGGGAGGCAGTCAGTGGTACCATGCCACTGTAATAAATTACAGAACACTTCCAGAACCAGAACAAATTAACAACATTTGTCTATAATCAAATACAATGATCATTACTTAATTGGACCCAGGCCTACCTGAAGCTGTCACCCAAATGTGTTTTTAACTAAAACGTAGCAGAAACATTTTGAAATATAACAATTTTATTGAAATATTTCATCAGTTCTATGTTTTCACTAGCTTGCTTGCTAGAATGGATAGATAAAAATTCAAGAAATGCACAAAGCCACAATACCAGCAAGCTTGCAAATATGCACACACACAAGTACCTGAGAAATATCAACACTAACATATTAGGCACGCTTTTAATGAGCTTTAGGTGCTTTTGCCAGCAAAAACATTTTAATATCTTGAAGTGAATATGGCATGGCAGGACATGACAGACTCACTGACCAACCCACTCATGGGAATAACGAGGGTGTTGTTAATCTTTCAGAAACATCAGAATGGTGATATCACCGACATCATACGCAGTATCCAGGTCTTAGGAATGCTCAGAACACAACGCTATATTCCCTGGCATTCATGTTCAATAGAACACCATCTCAACGTATCTTGGAAGCCTTAGCCATGCTACAATTAAGGTGTGAAGACTTTGTACACAAATATCCACCACAGGCTATAGCCAGGTACTCAATCACACAGCTGAGTCAACTGGAGTGGTGTAAAGTGGACGGACATGTCCAAACTTCAAAACAACAGCACAGCATTCTAACCCAGGTTCTTATAGTCGAGAGTCTGATGCTCTAACACTGAGCCATTGCGCTCCATAACGTGAGCCCAGAATCCAGAGATTGTAGTCTCAATACGTACAGGTAGGAAGAAATCCCAGCACCTAACAATTGACAGGAAAGGACAAGCACAGTATAGATGGCAGTTACTCAAAACCACAGATATCACATATAAAACCTTTGTATATTATAATACATGTACATATATAATTATAAAGATTTCATACATTATAGTGATCACCATCCTCAAGATTTCCACAGTTTAGAACAGTGCTATGAATATTCTGAAATGTTTATATTACTGTTGGTCATTCATTGTGTCATTTTAAACTGTATCACTTGACACTGAGCAGAATGGCAATAAGGACACATAGTTAACTAGCAGATTACCAAGTGTATCAGTTACGCAGTTTTTATAATATATAATGTATCCATCACAATAGTGTCCAAACATGGATATAAATGGCAACAGGCTTAAGCATGGTACTATATAAAAATGTAACTTGTTGCATAGTGAAGTATCCAGCCTTTAGGGTGGCTCAAACACTTTACTCCTCAGCAGATTTACTCTATCAAACCATATCTCAACTTATCTGGCATGTAATGCACAACTCCTGTCCATACACACATATCTACCACTGTCACCACTGTCTATAGCCAGGTGTTCATTCATACAGCTGAATGATAAAATGATAAAGAGCAATGCAAGGTGAACAAACATGCCCAAGGTTTGACACAATCAGCACATGACTAAAACCATGGGTTATATGAGTGCAATGCTCTAGCCATTGTGCTACATAATAGTGCCAAAGAGAGTTATCATTAATATTCATTATGCATGCTGTTTTCACATTTAAAAAGGTAATGGTTACACCTTTGTACCTGAATGATCATCGCAAGATGTCTACACAACAACTGTGCTATATGTACATACACTACAGTGCAAGGTGAGTATTCATTGGTACAAGATAGACTGAAAAGTTTGCACTGGTTAATATACATATTGTCATGATTTACTTACTGACCAGATGTGTCTAAATCATACAAACGTATACATAATGGAATAAGTCCATATGGGCTTACTCTTAAGAAGCAATGAATATATCCTTAAAAAAATTACTTGAAGTTTCCTCATTGATATTGTGTAGATAAATTATATTTAATTAACATGTTGACTGGGGACAAAGAAATCATATTATTCTTCCAGTGGATCTTACTGAATGAATCCAGGTGCACGAGATGATTAAATGCAACTTATCTAACCACACACAGATGTTTACTACTATTTTCATGCATTACAACGTTAGCAGGCGGTGCTAAGCTTTACACAGATACATCAGTAAATTACATATTCATGATTGGTCCACAGAGGAAAAGGAACAGGCAACTGCATTTATAAACAAATATATCCACAGTATATATGTTTGTAATAATGTTATATTAAATAATATAAATGGAATATAATATACATATTACTACAGTTGAATATGGAACAATTCTTTCCCAAGAATTATTTATTTAGATTCTTTTATGAATAGCCAGTGGCCGGAAATGGCCGTATAGCCATTAGGTCTTATCTCTGCTATGCTAAAATTAAATGCATGTTAACAATGCTTTGACTACTAATTATTTAAAACCACCTTAACTGTCAAATGAGAATAATTGTTATGGTGCATGCCTTTTGTCACAATATAATGTTCACTGCCATGACAACACAGAAGGAAATGGACACGCATTCCATGTGTCCATCTACTATATTAACCAATCAGTACCTGCAATTTCGGCAAGATATGTAACAGAGATATGGTATATGGGTGTTTTCGACAAGTTACTCATTAGTTGGCTAATGCTGGTATCCATGGACTCTTTTGCACATATGTAGTGTGTGTGTGTGTGTGTGTGTGTGTGTGTGTGTGTGTGTGTGTGCGTGTGTGTGTGTGCGTGTGTATGTGTTTATGTGTGTGTGTGCGTGCGTGTGTGCATGTACATGTGTGTGTGCATGTGTGTGTGTGCCTGCATGGATAGGTACGTGTCTGTGTGTATGTATTGACACATCTGATATATAACACTGCAGCTATTTAACAAGAAATTACTCAGATCGAGTACACATCAAATGGTTCAGATCAATTCCAATGAAACATCAAACATTTCACCCAAGCCATATCAGTAAAATAATCAAATTCAGCATTGCACTAAATCCTTCGTTTTATAAAATAGCCTTGTAAATTCTTTGCTTTACAAAATAACCTTGTACACAGTAAGAACAGACTACACCCTTTCATTTATTCACTATAGTGACTATGACTCAATGGCTAGCTTGCACAATCACCAATTACTAAATGCCATTTTACCCAAAATACCCGATACCAACCATAGTAGTGTGCAACTAATCTAATATCACTCTGGTCTCAATCCACAAACCCAGGGGAAGATCTAAAGGTGTTGTACTCAGAATCACCCTCACTGGGCAAAAACATTACTCCTTCCAATAAAATAAAATAAACTTACTTTCACCTCTCTCACAAAGTGATGCAGGTTTGACACAAATAAGTCTCATTTACTAAAACAGAAACTATGTGGTAACATTTTGGCTACTTTAAAAACAATTTAGAATTGATTTATGGTATGTACTCATCTCACATATTACTGAGATGTTATATCGTAAATGCAATAAAATTAGGTTTTAAAACGTTAAACTTAAACTGCTGTTCACAAAAGCGTACACAAAACAAGTGTTTTGCAATGGTAGTAGAGAAAAACCGTCACACTACTAATGTAACAGGACAATTAGTGGTCACATTTCACCAGTGCACTGATGACTAGTACACTCACTAAGCGACGTGCCAAATTGTTTTTGAGTCTTCTTCATGTCACGCAGCCTGGATAATTCTAATTTACTTAGCTTCAAAAATAATCTCCTAATCATAAAAAGCTGTGAATCATGGATGAGTAACATCTGGTTAGTAATGATTCATACATGTGTTGTGGTGCTTTTGTAATGGATCGCCAATCTGCCGGAAGAAGACGGAGTACTTTGTGAAACCGGCACACCACCTGGTGACGAAAGAAGGAACTACTGCCATCCACCACACAGTGGTCGTCCATAATTGGGATAATGAAACATATCATATCACCTTCTGGGAATCTTCTACACCGAGCCAAACACGGCCTTCTGACAGAAACGTTGTCACCAGTATGCTGCCTGTTTAGCAGGGTCCACCAAAATATTTACAGAACAACATCGTTATTTACATTGGCAGCAGTCTTGTACCAGAGTTGGCCATGCGTGCTTTCACCGCAGCCACAAGGCTTCACTGCAGCAGGCAGCCATCTTTGTCAGACTTCTTGTCTCGCTTGCTCTTTGATCTGCGCTGGGCCTGGACTGGGCGAATGTCGTCGACGTTACTGTATGTGTCGTCGCCTCGCAGAGTCGAGTTTGTGGCAGCTACAAGCCAAAGACAGCATTAGACTTTGTCACCTCACCACGATACCAACTGAGGTTTTATGACAACACAGAAATAGTTGTCATATCTAATGTGTCATGACTGATGCTATCACTTTCTTGTTAAAGTAAATTTTATTGGATTGAAACTTTTTAATTCCTTTTAAAACTGTGAAATGCCAGTTTGATGGTAGATATTAACACAAAAGTAACTGTTTGTGATAATTACATCCAAAATGACAAAATGGGTGTGTTATGTTTTATCACCAAAGTGATACTCTGAATATGTCTGTAGGGGATATATTCGTTCTCTTTTTTAAAGTTTCTTTCTACATATGTAAAGCGTGTTGATTTGGTGAATAATATATATATTTAGCGAGCAACATTAATAAATGTTCCCATTTAGAATTTATTTATGGTATGTGTATATTTTAGTTATTTATTTCTTAGCTATTTTATGAAATTGACTTTATAACGAATGGGTCGACAAGCAAGCCCAGCAGCAGACATTTGTGTTGCAGCCAAAAACATTTAAGAACTGTTGACATACACACCTAAATAACTCTTAGTTGTGACGTAAATTGAATCATTGAAAGGTTACAACTTTACCCCGTCTTCTGGCTCTTTTATATGTGTTTCATAAGTTTATAATAATAATAATAATAAAGTTTATTCACTTCACTGGCAGTCAAAGCGGCTAAATAGTACAATAAGAAGATATTCATATGATTGATAACAAATTCATGAATGTATATCAGTTACATTATTTATGAAAGCATAACAATTTATGAAACTGTTACTAATTAGAATGTCTAGTAAAATTAAAACGATAAAAATGTCGGATAGTTAAACTGTAAATGTTCTCTAATATGGATATATACATTTAGATAAATTAATAAAGAATAAAAAGAAAAAATATTTAGCAAAATATATTATTATAAATGGAACATGGTTAAAAAATTACAACTCGTTAAAATAGTATAAAATAAATCAATTGAATAAATAGCTAAAAAGATTCACAGTTCAAAGCCAGTAATGTTCGTATGTAAATATGGAAATGCTGCAAGTGCCTCACCCACAATGCACACTTATATCTTCCTTCCTGTATATTAGGAGCTAGGTATGTCAACAAGGCCTGAGGAGTGTTTATGTCACTTTATGAACTGGCAGCATTTGCTGCTAACTGCCCAAACCATTAAGTAGTGGACTTACGGTTGGTGGACTGGCTGTGCTGCATTGGACTTGAGTTCTGTGGAGAGAGACTCTGTCTCCCCATGGGTTGGGGTACATTACGGTATGTAGGGTCTACGGAAGCAAACACATTTCCCTGGGTGCTTTGTGGCATTTGTCGACTTGGCCTGTAGAATAAATAACCAATTTTCTTAAATGCTTACTTCCTTGATATGTACCAAATACAAATTACTACTGTGAACAAAAATGCATTATAAAAACATACAAAAAAACATAAAAGCATACAACATTTTTACATATCCAGATGTAATAATGGGGCATATTGGAAACAGAGTGTGCTGAGAATCACAATGTTGCGTTGATTTTTTTATTTTGTGGTGAAATTAATCAACCCCACATTGTTTTGGACATAAATGTAACATAGTGACGGTGTAATGTTTAGTTTAGCAGTTATATTAAAAGTCAGCAACACACAGTTATATATATATATATATATATATATTGGAATAAATAAATATGCTAAAACAATATTACATATAATAAGATAAATTAATTAATTAATAAAGATGATAACACAACACAGCATTGGCAGCGGTAGAGACTGTGATAGGTCAGTGATTAATTTGTTGTGGCTGATTCAGATACTTGATGGAGGAATGAATATTATAAAAGGAAAACTGTTTTACAATAAAGTGACACGACGACACTGTGACAGCCACTCACAAGGTGTTGTCATCTTCACTGCTGGACCGCTGTAAGTAGGGGGACGCAGTGAACACGGCACTTGTGTTGGCGTACTCCGGTGTCTCGGGCAGGGGTCGGCCCTCAGGGTAGGCGGGCGGATCCTGGTAGGCGGGCAGGGGCGCCCGGTGCTCCTTCATGTTCTTCTCCCGGTCCACCAGGCTCTCGACGTAGTCCCGTGTCGGCTCGCCAGGGGGCGCTTGTCGTGGCTGGTCCAACTGCGTGGAACGGACGTGTACAATGAGTGTCAACTGAGCTACTCCACTGCCAGGAACAGTATTGATGATTGTCCATATCAAGTGTTGTCATAGGGATACTTTGATGGCGTGTCACGGACATAGTATCCTCAGTGATATGGCAGCAGGTTTTGCTTTTTGAGAAAAGGTAGTTAAATTGAACAACACAGATCCATTTGATGATGGATTTTCCCCAAAAGGCTCTTCTTCTTAGTCATATGGTCCCCTCCATCACTGATCTGTCACTCCCCTTTGACACACCTTGTAACACATCCCTCTGACACACCTTGTAACACACCCCTCTGACACACCTTGTAACACATTCCTCTGACACCCCCCTCTGACACACATTGTAACACACCCCTATGACACACCTTGTAACACACCCCTCTGACACACCTTGTAACACACCCCTCTGACACACCTTGTAACACATTCATCTGACACCCCCCTCTGACACACATTGTAACACACCCCTATGACACACCTTGTAACACATCCCTCTGACACACCTTGTAACACACCCCTCTGACACACCTTGTAACACATTCATCTGACACCCCCCTCTGACACACATTGTAACACACCCCTATGACACACCTTGTAACACACCCCTCTGACACACCTTGTAACACACCCCTGTGTCACACCTTAAAACACACCCCCTCGGACACACCTTGTAGCACACCCCTGTGTCACACCTTAAAACACACGCCTCTGACACACCTTGTAACACACCCCTCTGACACACATTATAACACACCCTCTGACACACATTGTAACACACCCCTCTGACACACATTGTAACACACCCCTCTGACACACATTGTAACACACCCCTCTGACACACCTTGTAACACACACCCCTGACACATCTAGTAACACACCGCTCTAACACACCTTGTAACACACCCCTCTGACACACATTATAACACACACCCATGACACACCTTGTAAGACACCCCTATGACACACCCCTCTGACACACCTTGTAACACACCCCTCTAAGACACACCACTAACCCCAGTGACAAGTACTGACCGGCGAGTGAGGCACATGGTTTCTAGACGGGTGGTGTCTTGATGCACGTTTCTGTTGACGTTTCTGTGCTTTCACTTTCTCTTCCTCCTGCATCACTCGGGCGAGTTCTGCATCCTTGTCCTCAATCTCCCGTAGTTTGTCTCTGTTGATCTCTGCCCCTCGCTGAAAACACACGGGTCCATAAACATCTGGACATTTGAAATTCAAGGCTATTCAAGGCTATTTGAAAAAGAAATTCAAGACTGTTCTAAGAACATATTTACTTTTAAACGCAGTAAATTAAGTTAACATTAACATTTATACTTGAC
The DNA here is from genome assembly GCA_964017155.1 of Oasisia sp. SBJ-2009. Classification (NCBI taxonomy): domain Eukaryota; kingdom Metazoa; phylum Annelida; class Polychaeta; order Sabellida; family Siboglinidae; genus Oasisia; species Oasisia sp. SBJ-2009. The sequence goes on along the minus strand of OZ024862.1, from coordinate 41,732,574 downwards.
TAAGAAAACAATGGCGCCAACTACAATGAAATGCTGATTGCCCAATGTGCAAATTTTTGTGCATAGGCTTTTCCTTTTCTGGTTGTTATTCGTCACAACAATTGAGTCAAAACAATATTTGATTGACCATAATCAAATTCAAGACTTTTTAAGACTTCATAAAATTCAAGGATTTCAAGGCCTTGAATTTGGTCCAATCAGATTCAAGGCTTTTCAAGACCCCGTATGGACCCTGACACACTCACTCGTGTCACTCAAAGTTCAAGGCATTGGTGGGAAAAATGTATTATTCATTTTCATAAACTTTCACCATCAATCTGCTCCTATCACATCGTGTGATTTAAAGTGTATCGTTTGTGTTTAGCTATACATATACTGTGTGTACAAATCCTGTATAATATAAAAATGCATTTCTGCACTCTCTTGAAACGTTATAGACTTGATGTAAATGTCTCTTGTATTATTCTCTGGAACAATAGTTGTGATTAGGTTTGATCACATTTGATCAAAATGTATTTAAATACATTTAAAAGATATATAATTAAATCTCACATTTCATATTCAATAGCTTCTTAAAAGACACAAGAATAAACTTCCATTGTAAGCATCTTTTACCTTGTGCTCCTGGTCTTGAAGTAACCTTGCAAGTTCCTGGAATAATAAAACATTCAAATAAATACAAAAACATATTCATATGAAAGGAACTACATTGCTTAGAATTATACTACTGTACTGTCATACGCAGGAACATGGTTTAGGCAATGTGCTGTATAAAGACTAAACTGATTACAAAACTCTTTCTTAGGTGCAATTATTGTGACTGCACATAACTACAAGTGTTTTTGTTATACATGTCTTGTCTATATATATTATTCCTTTATTATTTTTTCCTTCATTGTTGAAGTGCAATGAAAAAGTAGTATTTAGGTTTAACTGAAATACTTAATTAGGTTTTATTGCACAAGCAAAAAATTTTGGTCAACGAAATCAGCACAAAGTGAGGAAACCAACAGTAGCCACAAACTCATCAGAGTTACTGCAGTGTTACTGCAGTACAGGGACCTACACCACAGCACAGTCTAACACTATTAATTGGCTGTATAAGAAACTAGTTGTTCTAATAAGGTTGCCTTGCTATGTCCTGGGTGTGTAGGGTAATAGACTGGGGTGGGAGGTGGACTGTTACCTCGTCCTGTAGTTCCTGCAGTGACTTCTTCTCCGTGGCCCTCATGTCACTCTCTGGCTGTACGTAGAAGTCACTGAAGTCTCCCACGTCCTCCACTCGGCCGTCTGGACGCAGCACTCTGTAACACAACAGTCTCACCTAGCAACGTACCTGTGTGTGTGTGTGTGTGTGTGTGTGTGTGTGTGTGTGTGTGTGTGTGTGTGTGTGTGTGTGTGTGTGTGTAAATATATGGCTGTGTGTATATATATATATATGCTGTGTGTGTGTGTGTGTGTGTGTGTGTGTGTGTGTGTGTGTGTGTGTGTGTGTGTGTGTAAATATATGGCTGTGTGTATATATATATATATATGCTGTGTGTGTGTGTGTGTGTGTGTGTGTGTGTGTGTGTGTGTGTGTGTGTGTGTGTGTGTCAGTGTGTGGCATATTAAAGAGGTGTTCTTTATTTTTACTCAACATGGAATTAGCAAATGTAGTAATTTGTAACAGGATGTCTCTTGGGCAGGGCACGTGTCTCACATAGCCTCTGATTGTTAACTTTAACTCGTGGCAAAACCGTTTTCACTGTTTTAATGACATGAGATATTTTAATATTTCCCCACCTATCCGACCCCATGACCCCACGACCACTGACCTGTCAGGCTGGTCCATGCCAAGGTCCATCCTCGCCATGTCACCACTCAGTTGTCTGCCCCCTGTCACAACAGGTACACACACACTTCACTAATCTTACAAGAAGAACTTTACCTATATAACCCTCACTGTCGTCTAATTTCCACCATCACTATTACCAATATATGTAGCAGCTATTGTATCGTATTCTTACACAATATATACCTCTTTGTGCTGTCTAACTGTTGATTTATTACAGATAAATCTTACTGGTGTTTCTTGTCTACATTATGTCATGTTCTATGTAGTCATGATTACTCCAAACCACTGTTGGCCCGGCACCATTTGTGTCATGGTTTCAATGGACATCACCTTCTGTACCCAGCATGCACCACTCACCAAGGTTCTCCTTCCTGTACCCAGCAAGCATCACTTGTGGGTCACAGGCTCGTTGTTGTTGCTCCTGCTCCAGACGTTTGCGCTCCTTCACGAGTTCACGCTCTCGTTTCTTCAGCTCGTAGCGCCGTCGTTCCTTCTCCTGCAGTTGCTGAGCAAACCGCTGAGCAACAAACACGACAGTTACAACTTGACTCACCACTGTCAACTGTATCTCCACAGGGTGTTGGGTTGGACAGGCTGGTTCGGCATCAATGTCCCATTTTGTATTGACAGAAATGCATATCTGATAATCTCGACTTTCAATGTCTGGTTTACTGTCCTCAACAAATAATCCAAAACTAATGAAATACTATATATATATATATATATATATATATATATATATATATATATATATATATATATATATATATATATATATATATATATATATATATACATACACACATATATATATATATATATATACACACACACATTTTGGTATGTAGCTCATGTTTTTATGCATGTCTTAAAATAAATTAAAAACTTCTGGAAATATTTCAATGTTTAAAAACAGCAGCAACATTATTTAAATTTGGGTTATTTTAATGAGCATCCGAAGCCCTAATACCAGTACTGGGCCTACTGACTCCCCCAGAAATATGGGTATTTTTTATTCCAGAACATCTGACACAAAACAGAGACACTAGAGAAGTGCACCAGACATGAAGGCTTATGACAGGCAGTGCAATCATTTACCTCATCGTTCCTCTCTGTCTCACTCCGCTGAAACTCCTCCTTCACCATTTCCTCCTGGAGCAGCTGTTGTGCGATGATGGAGTCCTCCAGCGCTCTGTAACACACGGTCAGTCATCAGACTCATGAGAGACAGTGGGCAGTCACACAGGTGAAAGGCCACCTGTACATCAGTGCATCTTATCTGTCAACAGCCTGACAGGGCACTACTGCATGCAATATGATGTGTCCAGCGTGTTGGTGCAATAGAAATTACAATGTAGGTGTCAAAATAAAGAAGTGAGAGAAAGGAGATTCTTATTGTCTGCTGGGAGTGTAATACAGGAAGGCATGTTCTGTACAGCACTAAATATTATATATATATATATATATATATATGTATATTTAAATATATATATATATATATATATATATATATATATATATATATATATATATGTATATATACATATAATATATATTTAAATATATATATATATATATATATATATATATATATATATATATATAATGACTAACAATTGTGATAAAATCAGTACTAGATAGTTGATGAAATGAACAAGTTTGGAATGACATTTAGTGTACAATAAAGGAAAATATTTTTTCAGAAGAAAAAAACGATGGTATTTTAAGCAATTTTCTGTAGCAAGTGTGGAACTGAATCAAATGGTGTATCGCTGTTAGTGTTGAAAATATGAAGTTACAAAATAGATAACAAAATTGGCCAATTCTGTAGAATATATAGGTGAGAGGCATACTGAACAAGTCCTTTGGGACATTTGGGTTAACCGATGGCAGGCAAATGTGTGGATTGTCTTAATGACAGATGTTACCAGACAATACTGTTATTAGAGGTGTGGCATGCACAGGTCATAAATACATGGCACCATAAATGTACACCATAAGCACAGGTAGACCAGGTGTCGAGTTCTGACAGCAACGGTGATTATGTAACATAAAACCTACAAGGTCCTCAGGATAAGGTCATTTGTGTACTTTATGTAAGGTTGCCCATTAAGCTGGATGTAGCCGGCCTGTCATGTCAACATGTAACTAGCAGATGATTTTACATGTACATCGGTAACAACTCAACATTGAACAATTTGATACTTAAATACCATCATTTTATTATAATAGAGAACTAATTTAGCAACAAAGTGATATTTTTTCATATTTTATGATAAGTATTTGCAAAGTTATGATTTTCATTGTAACAGTATGTTACAGAAGATTTTTGCTGGCAGAGCACAGGGTTAATGGTGTTGGTTACACAAGTTGTTTGATATACAACACAGCATGGATTCACATTCCCACACAACATGCATGGCTAGATTCTGACAGATAAGACTGCCCAGAAAATGTCAACAACAATAAAAATTAAACATATTCTCTATACAAGGGTCTAGCACATCACTTGTGTTAACTTTTCAAGGGGTACTCATTGCCATGCACACATCCTACTACTAATGTCAAACATAAAACATACACATCTCAATTAAAAAGATAACAAGCAGAAATTATTAAAAGCAATGTTGTTTGATAAGTGCCAGGAACAGTAAACATAATTATCATTTAACATTATTTTGTTAGGACAAATTCACAGCAATACTTCTTTTTGAGGTGCTGCAATCAAAATCAATATCTGAGCACATGACCCAACTTCCTGTGTAGTCTTAGGCCAACTTCGATTGAGCTACACGAGTTACTCACGTAACCCCAACGTGGTATCCGGTTTATGATCATTTACACTGCGTGCGCAGTACTACGCGCGTAATCAACTGAACACCGATGATCGTGATCAGGGATATAAACCCCTTATGTAAATAAATAAAATAAAGTAATCTGTTGTTTAGTGTGTAAATTGTAACGTTCATCTTCTTGGACATTAATTATAATTCATAGAATGTGTTGACTTTAATCCATATTTAAGTCCTTAAATGATTGTGTCATGTAATGTTTAATTAATTTCTTATGCAGTAGGGGCTGCAGTTTAATTAATTTCTTATGCAGTAAGTTACTCGAGTGAATCCTGTAAAACTCGCGATTGCCTGGAGTAGCTAATCTAGGTCAAAAATGGTCACGTGCTCGAGTGATCTCGGCTGTTCGATTGTGACCCGGGTAGCCCTCGGGTTACGCAAGTTACTCGCGTAGCTCAATCGAAGTCGGCCTTAGAGTCAATATTTAGATAACAGACACAGGAGGGCGCCACTGTCCACCTACCTCTTCTTGCGGACCAACTCTGCCTCTTGGAGTTCCTGCTCTCGGAACTTTGCTGCTAGAGCCTCGTCGGCTTGCGCTCTATGAGATCGGGAAACAGTTGTACACGTTGATCATTACTTCATCAGTCTTTTTTGAAGACTTGTATAGTATACTGCTTTTGAAATAAAACCAAATACACTAAACTGCAATTTCAAAGCTAAAACATTTTTGTTGCACCAAAATTTAACAAATACGTACTAAGAAATTATTGATATTATTTTAGCTCAGTTGTTCTGATAATAACCTGAACAAACAAATATATATATACCAAGTATTTTAATATATGGCGGGTAATTTTGAGTACTATTTTCAGTAAATGCATGGAGGAAAGAAATTACACTGCCACTTCACAAAGCACTTACCAAAGAGGCAAACAAAGACATTTATAATGAAACAGAATATTTATGAATAATGTAAATATTCATGGATATCTGCATGCATATACACCAAGCCACGCGTGACTGATTGATAATTAGTGATTGACGAAGTTCAGAAACATGATTTCTTTAGTACAGTTGCATAAAGGTTCCCATGATATGACGTGGGGGGGGGACACAGACAGTTGCTCAGAGCATAGCAGCTAGCTTTGAATCAGTCAAAATTCAGCCGTATATGACAGAGTAAGGATCTTAAAAGTAAAAATATATATATACATATATTACATTATTACAAAAAAGGACTTTTACTGATTACATTCAGTTTGTCATTGAGCAAATATCCACTTTTTCATTTGTCCACTGGACAACTGTCCTATACTGTGTGAAATGAGACCCACAGAGTCAGAAATATATCACTGCTCGTGCCCATGTTGGCAGGACTTGATTATGGGATGCTAAATTGTTAACAATGCTTAATATACAGAAACTCTACTTTGACATGATGAATATTCAAATCGTCATGAACAGCTGTCCTAGAGAAATCATGTTTCAAGTATATCCTTCAGCACATACAAAATTCAACATGGTAAAGTAGTAAGGGGGCACAGCGGATTCTGAGAATGCACATGCTCAGTAAATTAAATTGTTAAACAATGGTGAACATCCCCTAAGTTGACACATTTACCCTGAATGGCATCAATGAAGAAACACCTATCTTGGGAAGAGTAAGTTTTGGGCAGGGCAAATGCATAGCTGGCAGGTTATCCCTAGTAGTTTTGTAAAAAGAAACAGCTTGTTTTTGATGACTACCAGGTACATATCTGTTATGTACACTAGAATATTATTGTATTATTATAATACATATGTATTTATACAATAATTATTTATGTGCATTTTCATGAAAGCATGTGTGTGTGTGTGTGTCAAATTCTCAATAATTCAAAAATTTCTGGTAGTCAGCAGGACTACTTAGTTGAGAAATCTGGTGGTCCTCAGATATATGTGGTCTTATGGCAAAACAACATGAAAAACAAAAAATAGGAAAAATATTCCAAAATGTAGTTCATGGGACTACTGTCTGTCATCATTTGTGTGTGTGTGTGTGTGTGTGTGTGTGTGTGTGTGTGTGTGTGTCTGTGTGTGCATGTGTGCATGTGTGCATGTGTGCATGTGTGCGTGTGTGCATGTGTGCATGTGTGCATGTGTGGGTACATGTACGCATATGTGTGTGTGTGTCTCAGGGGTAGAAATAACTCCAAAATTTATGATAGTCAGCAGGAATACTTAGTTGGGAAATCTGGTAATCTTCAGATACATGTAGTCTTCATATGACCCAGATTTAAGCAAAATAACATGACAAACGATGTGGAAATTTTAAAAGCAAAAACTTTACATTAGTCACCCAAGACATTTGGATTGTGTGCATACGTAAACCCATGTATCAGATTCTAACGTGACGTCTTGGACTACAGACAGTCAACATGTGTTCTGGCACATGGGCCTGTGACGTACATTTCCCTGTTCTTCTGGAGCTGCTCCATTCGCTCCTGCTGGAGCCTGATCTCCTCCTCCGTCTGCACCACTCGCGCCACCGGGATGTCGGTGCGCACCGTGCGCCGGTTGAACCGGTTCAAGTCATACTTCTGCTCAACTGCACCAACAAACACACGTATGAGGGTGAACACTGGCGTCTCCACACGTACGCAAGTGATATAAGTGATACAGTTTTACATATCTACTAGGTTTTTACCGATAGTCTTGTATAGAAATTGAGCGTTTTGTTAGAAATTGTGCTTTACGAAATAAATATTATAAGATTCTGCCAAAAAAGACCAAAATATGTGCCATAAATTCATTGATGTTAAAATGTATAGTATGAGATTAATTTATGCTAATGTGTGTAACATAGTGTGAGACTAATTTAAACTAATGTGCGTAATCAATATTTATATAAATGTATACATGTATATACATATAAATATATATATATATTAATACAGTGTATGTATATTAATATATATGCATATATATATATATATACATATATATATAAACATATACAGCTGGACCTTGTTTGATCTTTTTCGTTCACCCTCAGGTTGTATTCACCATTAATTAGTTGCTTTAATCTTACACACATATCTGAAAGTTGTTTAATACTCACATTAATCACAGAGAAGGTGCATAAATACAAATATTTTATTATGTCCTGTAACTCATCAGTCATAACTCTCCTTGACATAAATATAATTTAATACAAATATTTTATTATGTCCTGTAACTCATCAGTCATAACTCTCCTTGGCATAAATATAATTTAATACAAATATTTTATTATGTCCTGTAACTCATCAGTCATAACTCTCCTTGACATAAATATAATTTAATACAAATATTTTATTATGTCCTGTAACTCGTCAGTCATAACTCTCCTTGGCATAAATATAATTTAATACAAATATTTTATTATGTCCTGTAACTCATCAGTCATAACTCTCCTTGGCATAAATATAATTTAATACAAATATTTTATTATGTCCTGTAACTCGTCAGTCATAACTCTCCTTGGCATAAATATAATTTAATACAAATATTTTATTATGTCCTGTAACTCGTCAGTCATAACTCTCCTTGACATAAATATAATTTAATACAAATATTTTATTATGTCCTGTAACTCTTCAGTCATAACTCTCCTTGGCATAAATATAATTTAATATAAATATTGTATTATGTCCTGTAACTCATCAGTCATAACTCTCCTTGACATAAATATAATTTAATACAAATATTTTATTATGTCCTGTAACTCATCAGTCATAACTCTCCTTGACATAAATATAATTTAATACAAATATTTTATTATGTCCTGTAACTCGTCAGTCATAACTCTCCTTGGCATAAATATAATTTAATATAAATATTTTATTATGTCCTGTAACTCATCAGTCATAACTCTCCTTGACATAAATATAATTTAATACAAATATTTTATTATGTCCTGTAACTCATCAGTCATAACTCTCCTTGACATAAATATAATTTAATACAAATATTTTATTATGTCCTGTAACTCGTCAGTCATAACTCTCCTTGACATAAATATAATTTAACACAAATATTTTATTATGTCCTGTAACTCGTCAGTCATAACTCTCTTTGGCTGTCTCCTACTTACACTCATCACTCTGCAGTCTCTCTGCAAAGCAGCTGTCCTCGTGCACCATCCATTTCTGACAAACTGAAACCAAGCACAACATCCCCATCATCAACTCCTGACTCGTCATTCTGCCAGTGTCTTCATCTCCTGAGCATTTTATCCAACTTGTACTGTATCCTGTGTGCATGTATGATAAACACAAATACAAACCTTGAGCATTGTTATTATATTGCTACCCTGGGGTAATTGTAAATAATAACATGTCATGTAAAACTTATAATAAAAAAGTTGTATATTGTATGTATATATATATATACATATTATACCAAATATATATATACATATATAATTATATATATACACACAATCAATTACATAAATAAGTATGACATGTCATTTAGGAAATATAACAATGTTCAAGGTTTTTCCAGATATTCAAGCAACATGTAATATATTTATATATGTATACGATAATTCATCTTTACTTGGATTTAATGTATGTGATGCAGAAAAAAAGAAATTAACAAAAGTGTGACGGCATGGAGACTGGGAGTGAGTCCAGGTGTAGCAGGAACTGAGAGTGGCCCAAACAAGAGACTTTCCCAAGTGATGGGACTTGAAATTGTGAGAAGAAGACATGACACCCATCAGGTACACTGGAGCTGTTTCCTCTGTATGAAAAAATGCCCAGTGTGTCATTTACACAAAGGCACAAAATCATGACGCATACGAGCAAGATCGTGTGACTAGAACAACCACACAAAAACATTATCTTGGACACCAGGACAAATCTAACGTTACCCTACCCCAATACTGCCCTGGGGCGAACACACTACATGACTGGAATGAACAAGACCAACATTAGACCACTACTCCCAGCTAGACTGTGGGAACCAGTGGCATTCTTATCTCAACGATCCAATATCAGACCCAAAATAGCTCCAGAGCCTAAATGCTTTACGCACACCAAAGTACTGTTTAGCAACATGCAAATACACTTATACTGAGGATTAATGGAATTTTGCAGATCCTAGTTGATTCCAGTTAATGCATACTGCTGAAACAATAACCGCTATTCATAATCTAAAGTGCATTTTCTTGTTTTATACATGACACAACGCTTCAATTAGTAGTGTAAGGAAACTGTAATCCAGATTACATCTGTGTCAGCTCAGTGGAGCCAGAATATTCGTGTTTCCACCCGACCCTGTTAAATGCAGCCATGCTAGGTTATAATGTGGCAAATAAATATATACCCCCTGGCAGACATGGGGTCAAATACATTTGTATTTGAAAGTATTTAAATACTTTTTAAAAGTATTTGTATTTGACATTTAGGAATTGAAAGTATTTGTATTTAAATACTTTCCTAAAGTATTTGATATTTCAAATATTTTTCAAATACTTTTTCAAATGTGTATACTAATTGCAATTTTAAATAGTTCTTGATTGAATTATTAAAACTCAAGTAACTGTACTGTGTCTTGTGGCAATTTACTCAGGAATTACGGCCTAGTAAAGGCAATTAAGCCATCATATGAGCAGTCATTGAGGCCAGTCAGTAGCACCACCGGCATCGAGACCTACATCGATGACTACCTGACGAGCCCATGCATGACCGAAGACACAGATCCCCTCAGTTTCTGGAAACTGAATGAAAATAAATATCCAGCACTAGCAAAGTTAGCCCCCATCTTTCTTTGCATCCCTGCATCCTCGGCTCCAGTTGAAAGACTTTTCAGCATCGCTGGGAAGGTGTTTCGCCCAGAGAGATGCCGCCTCACAGACAACACTTTCCAGCAGCTGATGTTTCTGCGGTGTAACTCTGGGAAATAGTGAACTCGGCAAGAGTGAACACTGAACACTGGGCAGTAGCCAGATAGATACTAGACCAATGAATGTAACCAGACAACTTAGAAAATAGCAATAAACTAGATGAACTGCTTGATATATCGTTTTGTTTCTTTTACATATATAGTAATATATCCTGAAAGTGAAAAGTTTTTGAAATACTTTTCAAAAGTATTTGTATTTAAATACATTTGCATTTAAAAGTATTTGTATTTGAATCCCTCAAAAGTATTTGTATTTAAATACATTTCAATGTATTTGACCCCATGTCTGTCCCCTGGTACCAGTTACTAGGGCTGGGGTCAATTCCATTCAATCAATTCCAATTCTCACTCCAATTCCTTTTATTAATTTTTTTCACATAAGTAAAAAAAATCACTCAGTGGCATTTTATTGCAGGAAAACCACTTTAATCCAGGCATCACTGCATTAATTAAAATGTCCGAGTCCATAGTCCCCACTGAGTCTACTTTCGTTCTGGCATCAGTACTTAGCAATTACCATCATTGCAGTTGTCACATCCTGGTTACAACATACAAGCCATTTCAGTCTTCACTGGGTTTGTGACTTTGCTTTGTGTTTGCATTGGTAATCTTTGGACTTTACTGGTTACAGGATGGATTATTAAGAGATATCCTGGTTTCTTTAGTTCTAACTGGGAAATTGCTTTGTTATCCTTGAAGCCGCCCCCTGTCAGCTTCATTTCGCACAAGACAGTAGAACAAGCCTAATTGACTTCCCATTCATCAGTTTCATCCACTGATTAATTGCTGGGTAATGTTTGACCAGCAGCTTCATTGTCCAACTTTTCTTAGTCAATAAACACCATTGTCTGCACTGCAATACCCAGTTGTGTGAAAAACCCATTCAATTAAAAGTCTTTCAATTCCAATTGAATTAATTTTGTTCCAAACCTTTCAATTCCAATTCCCGCTCCAATTCTAAAATTAAATTGGAATTGCATTCTTCAATTCTAATTCTTTCTTAATTGACCCCAGCCCTGCCAGTTACCCTGCAAAAATAATGACTTCAAATGTATAAACACCATATATGCAAGAACATTAAATGTGTAATTACCCTACCATCTTCTTCATTGTACAGTGGTTATCTCAGAATATAATGGCCAACAGCCCTCCAAAATGCTTGGGTTTGTGCATTTACAGCAGTTCTTTTACACCTCTTTAAAACCATCTTGATGGACATTTTTATCCTGTGACATCATACAGCTACATTGTAGCCATCTATCTTTCCTGTACTTTCTGCTACTTGCTAGATGAGTCAACTTTCTCTTTGTTAATACTGTACACAGTCTATAAATCTAACTTGTTGTGTAAAAAACACTTGCAATGTTGGTCATGATAAAATTCTCTTGATTTGCCTGTTACATGTATAAGATTGTTTTCAATCATGGGTATTTTCAGTCTCTAAAATGTGCCCTATGTCGGCATTAAATTTCAGAACACTTATAAGGAAACAAATATTATATATGTCCAAATGATGGGGATGGGCAGGAGTAGTAAATTATAAACACAATTCCGGCACAATGTCATACAATTGTCGCTACATTATTACCCTGAATTTGCCATTTTTATTGGTAATAATGCCTTAATCAACCAAATTATAAATTCATATTAAGGCCAGACATACTCTATAACGTATATGTCATCATATGGATCAACAGAACCAACTTATACAAAATTAAACATAACCGCCATGGAGCTGAAGAATAACCGTCAGTAAAATGTCTGGAAGAACTTAATTTATAATTTATCATACCTAACATATAAATATATACTCACAATATGTACTAATAGTTAACCATTTGGATGTTTCCAATATTGCTACATTTTGTAGGCCACTTAATGTCATAGTTAAACAAACGACCTAATTACTACAGCTGACAGGACACTGCTTCCACCTGAGACATGAAACCCCCCCGAGGACGGGGTGTTGGTCGGTGACTCACTATAACATTTATATGTGGGTGTCGTGACTCACACAAACAGTCTACAGCAGACCCCGCAAACCAAACAATTGCTACAGCATCCCCTCTCCTTTCACTGCGCTGTAAACCATTCACGCTGCAGTTGTTCAATGATGCGTGTGACGGTATAACATACTGGTGAATACACTACCAAGTATGCTGTTTGTAAACTTTTGTGTGTTTCTATAGAGTGACCTAAGCAAGCTGGATACGAAGGTAGATACAATTTAGTTTCCGCTACAAGCTTCCTGACTGCATTACAATTACACTGACACAGCAGTAGAGGAATATAACATCCTGCAGAAACAGGAAACTTTGTCCTCTCGCATTAACACATAGGTTTTCTGTGATAACCCTGATATTTGTTGAACCGGTGCTGCTATGTTTGTTAACTGTATTCCCCACATATAATCAAACATGGCTAAGTAAATGATATAATTATTTCTGTCATCACTGTACATAGCAATACGTACTGGGTAGTCAATGAATACTATCTTGAATTATCTGGGAAACATTCAATAATGTCATTTACTGCAAAAAGACTACCAGTAATAATTCACACCCATCAGTGCTATAGTTACAAAACTTACATACTGGCACACATCCTGAACACTTCCATGGGCTTTTAAAAACCTGTCAAAATAATTCCTCTGTTTTACTTGGGAGTCTAGTTATCCGACTGGCGACTGATTGGCGATACATCGCCGTAATGAAGTAAGTATAAGAGATGAGAGATAACTGAATGATGAATACGAATGGTTCATCTACTCTGAGAGGAGCGGCTAGTCTAGTGGATAACACATCCACTTGGTATACTGGCGGCCGTGTTCAACATCAAATCACACATAATATCTGGTGTTAAAATCTGGGGCACTTATGTACAAGTCGGACCCACCTCAATTTTGCCATTATAACTGTATTTTTACCAACATTTGATACTTGATTTTGTTAATTCAATCAATTATAATCATCTTGCGCATATTTATGTTTTATAAACAGCGCGTCTTAGCAGACTTTTGAGGTCGAAAAGACAGCGCGGTCGGCATAAACAAACTGTTTATCGCTCATTCCATGTGCACAGCGCAGTAACACATGCACCGCTGCGCTTGCGACTGGCACAAATCGCGCTGTCTTTTCGACCTCAAAAGTATGCCAAGACGCGCTGTTCATAAAACATAAATGTGCGCAAGATGATTATAATTGATTGAATTAACAAAATCAAATATTAAATGTTGGCAAAAATACAGTTATAATGGCAAAATTGAGGTGGGTCCGACTTGTACATAAGTGCCAAATCTGGCTCTCAACATTAATATTAGAACCCTTTACTAGAAATA
>OZ024862.1:41696174-41716174 GCA_964017155.1 Oasisia sp. SBJ-2009 | reverse complement strand
CGCAGCAACCGCGTTTGGCAAGCACGCGTGATGTGCGTCTTCTTGTACGTTCACGATCTTCTTGCCAAATATTCACGTGTTATGGTTGTAGAAGTTGTGAATTTCTTCACATAAGTCAGCAAAGCTCAATAATAACATTCATCGCGAATGTACACAATCAGACAAAAAATGTTGTGGTCAATCTCAGTGTAGAAAAAAATCAGGGCAATAAATAAAATATTTTAATATGTGTTTAAATTGTTCACGCATAGGTCTACAAAACTTCTTGCAAGTCTCCCAGTCACAGACTGAATATTAACTTTACCATTACTTTCCATAACATATTTTTTTATGTCTCCAATTGTTTTATTTATGCATTTTTGTTTACGCTGTGCATAGATAACCCCTCTATATGTTACAATAACCACCAGTGGTTCTGATATAATATATTAGAAGAAGAAGATCCCTTGCGCCAATGGTAAACGACCTAACGTGATGGCGTCACCTTTAACCTAACACGATGACGTAACGACGTAATGGTCTGTATTCGCGTTACGTGCTTACGCTATAACTTCATTCAAGCAGCAATTCCCCAATTATCTTGTAAAACGTTATCATTATAAAGACAATTTTTTTTATAAAATAAGCATTTGCCAGTCAGTAAGTTAGACCGATTTCCTTATCAGGTTCTGCAGTAATTAAGTGACGTCATAAATGCTGTAACCTAGACGACCGTTTGACAACGCGTGTTGTGGTTCCATGATGAAGGTAGGAAGAACAAATGAAGCCTATTTCACTCGCCAGTTGTTGGTTATCCGACTCTGGTTCAACGCCGACTCAGTGTATAACTAGACGACGTTCTGTGACAGACAGACAAGAGAAGTCAGAACCCAAAGAAAAGACGCGATTGAAGTCTGCAATGGCGTCAACAAGTGCGGTATGACGGCGACCATCCTTTATTCATACTTGATTTCCAACACATCCAAACTCGGCCTGACTCTGGCGTTATCTCATTCACACCCTACCTCCGACACATTCATAGTCAGCTACTCTAGGTCGGTTTCGTTTCAACCCCGCCTTCGACATATCCAAATTCAGCGTCTCAGTCTGTCGTCTTCTGTTTCAGCCCAACTTCGACACTTCAATAGTCAGCTTCACGGTTACAAGGGGAAGGGAAAACCTAACGGGTACACGGGGAGAGAACCACCTGACTGGTACAAAGGGACGGAAACAACTTTCTGTCGTCTTCTTTTTCAACCTCACTTTTGACACACCCATTGTTAACCTCTCTCTGTTATATTTTATTTCA
The DNA here is from genome assembly GCA_964017155.1 of Oasisia sp. SBJ-2009. NCBI lineage: Eukaryota > Metazoa > Annelida > Polychaeta > Sabellida > Siboglinidae > Oasisia > Oasisia sp. SBJ-2009. Next base: position 41,714,886 of record OZ024862.1, on the reverse strand, counting down.
CCACCACATTCGACATATCCATATACAACCCTCTCTGCCGTCTTCTGTTTCAACCCCATCTCCCCCACATTCACATTGATCCTTTCTCTATCGTCTTCTGTTTCACCCCCATCTCCTCCACATCCGCATTCATCCCCTCTCTGTCGTCATCAGTTTCACCCCCATCTCCGCCACTTCCACATTCGTCCTTTCTCTTTCGTCTTCTGTTTCATTCCCATCTCAACCACTTCCACTTTCATCGCCTCTCTCTCCTCTTCTGTTTCACCCCCATCCCCGCCACATCCTTGATGTTCCTCTCTCTGTCGTCTTGTGTTTCACCCCCATGTCAGCCTCATCCACAATCAGTCCTTCACTATCGTCTTCATATTCATCCTTTCTCTATCGTCTTCTGTTTCAACCCATCTCCACAACATCCATAATCTTCGTTTCTCTGTGATCTTCTGTATCACCCCTGTCTCCGCCAGACCCACATTCACCCCTTCTCTGTTGTTTCTGTTTCACCCCCATCTTCGCCACATCCAATTTCTTCGTTTCTCTCTCTTCTTCTATTTCACTTCCGATTCACCCATATTCATACTCTCTCTGTCGTCTTCTATTTCACCCCGATCTCAGTCACATCTATTTTCATGCATTCAATACTGTGTTCTGCGTCACCCCTGTGTCCTACACATCCATATTCATCCGCTCTCTGTTGTCTTCCGTTTCACCCTCATCTCCGCCACATCCACATTCATCCTTTCTCTGTCGTCTCATGCATCACCCCCACCTCCCTCTCATCCACATTCCTCCTGACGCTATCCTATTCTGCTTCACCCCCATCTCCGCCACATAATCCATAATCTTCCTTTCTCTGTCATCTTCCGTATCACCCCCATTCCGTCACATCTACATTCATCCCCTCTCTGTCGTCTTCTTTTTCACCCCCATTCCTCCACATCCACATTCAGCCCCTCTGTGCTATCTTCTGTTTCACCCCCATCTCAGTCACATCCATATTCATCCTTTAACTATCGTTTTCTGTTTCATCCGCATCTCCGCCACAACCACATTCATCCCATCTTCGTCGTCTTCTGTTTCACCCCCATCTCAGTCACATCCACTTGCTTCATATCTCTGTCGGCTTCTGATTCAACCCCGTCTCCGCCACATCAACTTTCATCCGTTCTATATCTTCTTCTGTTTCACCCCCATCTACGCCATATCCACATTCTTCCCCTCACTGTCGTCTTCTGTTTCACCACCATCTCCGCCACACCCATATTTATCCTTTCTCGGTCGTTTTCTGCTTCACCCATATCCGCCTCAATCACATTCAAAACCTCTTCGTCGTGATCTGTTTCATACCCATCTCAGTCACATCCATATTCATCCTTTCTCTATCGTATTCTGTTTCACCCATCTCCGCCACATCCACATTCATCCCATCTTCGTCGTCTTCTGTTTCACCCCCATCCCAGTCACGTCCATTTTCGTCCTTTTTCTGTCGTCTTCTGTTTCACCCGCTTCTCCGTCAAATCCATTTTTATCCTTTCTCTATCGTGTTCTGTTTCATCTATCTCCGCCACTTCCACATTCATTCCTTCTCTGTCTTCATCTCATTTACATCCATATTCATCCTTTCTGTATCGTCTTGTTTCATCCGCATCTCCGCCACAACCACATTCACCCCATCCTCGTTGTCTTGTGTTTCTCCCCCATCTCAGTCACGTCCATATTCATCCTTTCTCTATAATCTTCTATCTCACCCATCTCCGCCACATCCACATTCATTCCCTCTCAGTCGTCTTCTCTTTCACTCCCACCTCGGACACATCCATATTCTTTCCCTCTCTGGCGTCTTCTGTTTCAACCACATCTCATTCATATCCATAATCTTCCTTTCTCTGTCATCTTCTGTATCATCCTTATCTCCGCCACACCCACTTTCATCCCCTCTCTATCATCTTCTTTTTCACCCCATCTCCGCCATAACCACATTCATCCCCTCTCTGTCATCTTCTGTTTCACCCCATCTTATTCACATCCATATTCATCCTTTCTGTATCGTCTTCTGTTTCATCCGCATTCATCCTTTCTCTTTCATCTTTTGTTTCACCCCTACCTTCGATTAATTCATTTTCGTAGTCTCGCTGTCGTCTTCTGTTTCACCCCCACCTTCCACTCATCCAAGTTCATCCCCTCTCTGTCTTCTTCTGTATCACACACATCTTCACCACATCCACATTCATCCCTTCTTTGTCGTCTTCTTTTTCACCCCCAACTCCGCTTCATCCACATTCTTCCTTACTCTCTCTTCTTCTGTTTCATCCCCACTTCCAACTCATTCATATTCATCCTCTCTCTGTCGTCTTCTGTTTCACCCCATGTCAGCCACATTAATAAGCATCCGTTCTCTATCTTCTTCTGCTTCACCCCCATCTCCGTCACATCCATTTTCATTCTCTCTCTGTCGTATTCCTTTTCACCCCCATCTCCGACTCAATCGTATTCGTACTCTCTCAGTCGTCTTCTAATTCACCCCCATCTCAGTCTCATCTACATTCATCCATTCTCTACCGTCTTCTTTTTCACCCCCATACATGTCCTACTCATCCACATTCATCCACTTTGTATTGTCTTCTGTTTCACCGCAACCTCCGCCACATCCATATTCATCCAATCTCTAGCAGCTGTCGTGTTCCTTTTCACCCCCATCTCCGAATCATCCTTTCTCTACCGTCTTCTGTATCACACGCATCTCCGCCACATCCACATTCATTCCCTCTCAGTCGTCTTCTCTTTCACCCCCACCTACGATTCATCCTTTCTCTGTCGTCTTTTATTTCACCCGCATGTCAGCCACATCCATACCCATCTGTTCTCAGTCGTATTCGGTTCACCCCCATCTCCGCCACATCCATATTTAATCCCCCTCTGTCGTGTTCCATTTCACCCCCATCTCCGACCTAACCGTATTCATACTCTCTCTGTCGTCTTCTCTTTCACCACCATCACCGCCACATCCATTATCATCCTTTCTCTGTCGTCTTCTGTTCCACCCCCATCTCTTCGACATCCACATTCACCCTTTCTCTTTCGTCTTCTGTGTCACCCCCATCTCCGCCACATCCACATTCATCCTTTCTTTGTCGTGTTCTGTGTCACCCCCACCTCCGTCTCATACATATTCATCATTTCTATATCGTCTTCTCTTTTCACCCCCACCTCCCACTCATCCACAGTCGTCCTCTCTCTGTCGTCTTCTGTTTCACCCCCATCTCCCCAACAACCCATAATCATACGTTCTCCGTCGTCTTCTGTTTCACCCCCATCTCCGCCACATCCATCTTCATCCCGTCTCTGTCGTATTCCTTTTCACCCCCATCTTCTAATCAACCGTATTCATACTCTCTCTGTCGTCTTCTGTTTCACCCCAATCTCAGTCACATCTATTTTCATCCATTCAATACCGTCTTCTGCGTCACCCCTGTGTCTTACACATCAATATTCATCCTTTCTCTGTCGTCTCATATATCACCCCCACCTCTGACTCATACATACTCATACTTTTTCTATTGTCCTCTGTTTCTTCCCCACCTCCCAATCATTCAGATTCATCCTCTCTCTGTCGTCTTCCGTTTCACCCCACCTCCCATTCATCCACATTCATCCTCACGATATCGTATTATGTTTCAACCCCATCTCCGTCACATCCACATTCATCCAATCTCTCTGTCGTCTTCTGTTTCACCCACATCTCCGCCATATCCATTAGCTTCCTTTCTCTGTCATCTTCTGTGTCATCCTTATCTCCGCAACATCCACATTCATCCCCTCTGTGTCATCTTCTGTTTCACCCCATCTCCGCCATAAACACATTCATCCCCTCTCTGTCGTATTCTTTTTTCACCCCCATCTCTCGTCCATATGTATCCGCTCTCTGTCGTGTTTCACCCCCATCTCCGACTCAACCGTGTTCATAATATCTCTGTCGTCTTCTGTTTCACCCCAACCTCCGCCACATTCATTATCATCTTTTCTCTGTCGTCTTTTGTTTCACCCCCATCTCAGTCACATCCACATTCATCCTTTCTCTTTCGTCTTCTGTGTCACCCCCACCTCCGTCTCATACATATTCATCATTTCTATATCGTCTGCTGTTTTCACTCCCACCTACCACTCATCCATATTCGTCCCCTCTCTATCGTCTTCTCTCAAACCCCACCCAACTTCGTCTCGTTCATATTCATAATTTCTCTACCTTCTTCTGTTCCCCCCCATCTCCACCACATCCATATTCACCCCACTCTGTCTTCTTTCACCCCCATCTCCGCCACGTCCAGTTTCTTCAATTCTCAGTCGTCTTCTGTTTCACTCCCACCTCCCACTCTTCCATGTTCATCCTTTCTCTGTCGTCTTCTGTTTCACCCCCATCTCGGCCTCATCGACTCTCATCCTTTCTCAGTCGTCTACTGTTTCACCCCCACCTCCGAATCTTCCATGTTCAACCTTTCCCTGTCGTCTTCTATTTCACCCGTATGTCCGCCATATCCATAATCAAACTCTCTCTGTCGTCTTTTGTTTCACCCCCATCTCCGCCACATCCATAATTATCCTTTCTCTGTCGTCTTGTGTTTCACATCCATCTCCGCCACATCCACATTCATTCTTTCTCAGTCGTCTTCCGTTTCACCCCCACCTACGACTCATCCAAATTCATCCTTTCTCTGTCGTCTTTTATTTCACCCGTATGTCATCTCCGACTCAACCGTATTCATACTCTCTCTGTCGTCTTCTTTTTCACCCCCATCTCCGCCACATCCATTATCATCCTTTCTCTGTCGTCTTCTGTATCACCTCCCACTCATCCACATTCATCCTTTCTCTCTCTCTTCTTCTGTTTCACCCCCATCTCCGCCTTATCCACTTTCATCCTTTCTCAGTCGTCTTCTGTTTCACCCGCATCTCCGCCACATCCATATTCATCCTCTCTATGTCGTCTTCTGTTCCCCCCATGTCAGCTACATCCATAATCTCTGTCGTGTGCTGCTTCACCCCCATCTCCGCCACATCCACCTAAATCCCCACTCTTTCGTCTTCTGTTTCACCCCCATCTCCGCATCATCCATAATCTCCTTTCTCTGTCGTCTCCTCTATCACCTCCACCTCCGACTCATATATATTCATCATTTTTCTATCGTCCTCTGTTTCACCCCCACCTCCCAATCACCCAGGTTCATCCTGTCTCTGTCGTCTTCTGTTTCACCCCCATCTCCGGCACATCCACATTCATCCCCTCTCTGTCTTCTTCTTTTTCACGCCGTCTCCGCCACATCCACATTCATCCTTTCTCTTTCGTCTTCTGTTTCACCCCATCTCCGCCATATCCACTATCATCCTTTCTCTTTCGTTTTCTGTTTCACCTCCATCTCCGCCACATCCACTATCATCCTTTCTCTTTCGTTTTCTGTTTCACCACCATCTCCGCCATATCCACTATCATCCTTTCTCTTTCGTTTTCTGTTTCACCACCATCTCCACCATATCCACTATCATCCTTTCTCTTTCGTTTTCTGTTTCACCTCCATCTCCGCCACATCCACTATCATCCTTTCTCTTTCGTTTTATGTTTCACCTCCATCTCCGCCATATCCACTATCATCCTTTCTCTTTCGTTTTCTGTTTCACCACCATCTCCGCCATATCCACATTCATCCTTCCTCTGACGTCTGACGTCTATCGTATTAATGTGTATTTTGGCAAGCCACAAAATCAGCCAATGAGAGTCGATGTGGTGCATTCCCTTTAATGGGCGGGTGGGGATTGCGCCGAAAGTGGCGACACGAGCCGGCTGGAGCCGGTGACACCCCTGCCCGAGAACAGATAATACTGCCTCTCGCCAGTGCACAAACTGTGGTGTCCGATAGTCTGTCTCCATCTGTCTGTCTCGTTCTGTCTTGTTCTGTCTCGCTGTGTCTCGCTGTGTCTCGCTGTGTCTCGCTCTGTCTCGCTCTGTCTCGCTCTGTCTCTTGCCTCGTTTAGCCTGTGTTCTGTGGTCGTTCTGCTGTGGCATTGGTGTAATGAGCGACTGTGTTGAGCATCTGTATTGAACTATTGTGTTGAGCGCCGGTGTTGAGCGTTTGTCTTGAGCGTTTATTATGAGCGACTGTGTTGAACGCCTGTGCTGAGCGTCTGTGTTGAACGCCTGTGTTGAGCGTCTGTGTTGAGCGTCTGTTATGGGCGACTGTGTTGAAAGTCTGCTATGAGCGACTGTGTTGAATGGCTGTTATGAGCGACTGTGTTGAGCGCCTGTTATATGCGACTGTGTTGGATGACTGTGTTGAGCGTCTGTGTCGAACGTCTGTAATTAGCGACAGTGTTGAGCGTCTGTTATGAGCGTCTGTTTGAATGTATGTTATGAGCGACTGTGTTGAATGTCTGTACTGAGCGTCTGTGTTGCGCGTCTGTTATGAATGTCTGTAATGAACGTTTGTGTTGAGCGTCTGTTATGAGCGACTGTGTTGAATGTATGTTATGAGCGACTGTGTTGAATGTATGTTATGAGCGACTGTGTTGAATGTATGTTATGAGCGACTGTGTTGAATGTCTGTACTGAGCGTGTGTGTCGAACGTCTGTAATTAGCGACTGTGGTGAGCGTCTTTGTTGTACGACTGTGTTGAGCGTCTGTGTTGAGTGACTGTGTTGAGCGTCTGTGTTGAACGACTGTGTTGAGCGTCTGTGTTGAACGACTATGTTTAGCGTCTGTGTTGAGCGACTTTGTTGAGCAACTGTGTTGAGCGTCTGTGTTGAGCATCTATGTTGAGCGACTGTGTTGAGCGTCTGTACTGAGCGTCTGTGTTGAGCGTCTGTGTTGAGCGACTGTGTTGCGCGACTGTGTTGAGCGTCTGTGTTGTGCGACTGTGTTGAGCGACTGTGTTGAGCGTCTGTGTTGAGCGTCTGTGTCGAGCGACTGTTCGTTGTGAGAGAGTCCGATCATGGCTGGCGAGTGAGTGTCTTGTCTTCGCTGTATGTAGACTTGGGGTCAGTTTCACTTACATTTATAAAACAAACTAATTAGGTGATGCGTTTCCAATTCCATCTCAAACATACAAATAGTTAATTTTGTTCAATATACAAAATTATTAGTTATACGTTCTATGTTAAAATAATAGTATGTAAAAAAGCAACGATATAAGTACTGAACGCCAACATAATATTATGTTTAGAACAGCTTTGACAGATATTAAATGAACAGCTCGAATTCCAACATTGAACTTTATTACGTTATTATACATACACGCAGTGTCTCATGATGCTACCTCAGAAGCACTATACCAAGTAATGGATGCATTGACGGTGAGATACAACCTACCTCAGAAGCACTATATCAAGTAATGGATGCATTGACGGTGAAATACAAGCTACCTCAGAAGCACTATATCAAGTAATGGATGCATTGACGGTGAGATACAAGCTACATCAGAAGCACTATATCAAGTAATGGATGCATTGACGGTGAGATACAAGCTACCTCAGAAGCACTATATCAAGTAATGGATGCATTGACAGTGAGATACAGAGGAGGATGACCAAGGCTAGTGCATCTTTCGGCCGACTACGCCAGAGACTCTGGAACAACTCTCATGTGTCCATGCGGGTTAAAGGCAAGATATACCGTGTAATCGTATTGTCCACCCTCCTATACGGAACCGAGGCCTGGACAGTGTACAGACGATAGATGGGAAAGCTGCATGCCTTCAAGATGCGACATGTGCGTTCGATCATGAGGATAACCTGGATGGACAAAGTGGCAAACAATGATATACTCGAACGGACAGGGCTGCCATCTATGGAAGATCTTCTCATCAAAAAGAATCTCAGGTGGGCTGGACACCTCATGAGGATGTCACCAGACAGGCTACCAAAGCAGATTCTCTACTCTCAACTGTCTTCTAGTCGCAGAAAGAGAGGGCGCCCTCGTCTACGGTTCAAGAATACCTTCAAGAGAAACATGAAGCTAAAGACCGACTCATGGACATCATTCTCACAGCAGAGAGATAAATAAAGAGCAATAGTCAAGAGCAATTTGTCGCATCGCGACCGACACCATGATGATGAAGATGTTGATGATGAGTGTCTCATGATTACTCACATTGTTTTCATCAACATGCATTGCTATTTTATATACATTTAGCTTGTTTTCGCGATTCTATCTGGAAACAAAATATGCATCTCATACATTCATGTTAGTTCAATTGATACAGTTTATTAAGAAATAACATTTAAAAAGGCACGGGGAATTGTTGGTGAAGTGGCGTTAACATACACACATTCACACGTTCCTGTGTTCCGTCATATATATGCAAACTATGCAAACAGAAACATTATATAATACTATGTGTAAATGTAATAGCCGTAGGCTGCTATGAATCTTACAGCACAGCTTGTATCACAGGAGTCACCTGTTTACATCAACATGTTATTGACTTGATGTTTTAATTATTATTATTATTCGCTTTTTCCCACTAGGTGGGGTCAGCGGCCCGAATTCTTGATTTCCAGAATGTTCTGTCCTGCGCTTCCTCCGGGGTGATCCGCAGTGTCTGCATATCCCTTCGGACGCCATCCATCCATCTCCCTCTTGGTCTCCCCCTTGGCCTTTTTCCTGGCACTCTCATGTCACCAACTGCTCTCACTTCGTTTTCTTCCATTCTCTGCATGTGTCCATACCAGCGTAGTCTCATTACTCTTACTTTCTCTTGTATGCTACTCACACCTAGCTCCTTTCTGACGTCCACACTCTTTACTCTGTCTATCAATGTTTCTCCTTTTATTCTTCTCAACATCCTCATTTCTGTTTTCTCGAGAATCTGTTCCTCCTTCTTTCTAATTGTCCAGCATTCTGCTCCATACAGAAGTACTGGTCTAATGACAGTCATGTAGAGCTTGATCTTTAATTTCCTTGGCATATTATTATTATTGTAGAAGTCGTCTAAAATGATAGGTCGTCAATGTGCAACGTATTATTATTGTTGTTGGCACAATTTTATTTATTAAATTAAAACCGGCGACCAAGGATGTGCTGGAAAAACGTAAACTAGCATTCATTTAAATATATTGTAAATACTTAATTTAAACTTTCCAAAAAGTCACAAACTATAATTGAAACAGTAGTTTAAAAGGAACCAACATTTCGCTCAAACACAATACATTTACATTTTACCGATTCCAAAACCCGTGTGACTGACCCCAGTTCTTGTTGTGTGTGCGTTGGGTTGAGGCCGGGGGACCACGTACAACGGACGCAATCTCCTTCAACGGTTAACAAGAAGCGTGAACACAAGTCTTTAAGCAGTGCTCCAGCCCGTGCTGTGACGATCTTGTACAATCTCGCCATTTTGTTGCATTTTCTTTCATTTTGTATTGCGTTACATTGTAATAAACTTATTTTGCACTGTACCTTGTATGTAAGTCATGTCTGTTGTCCTGAAAACATGGACACAGCAGCGTGTCTATGCCAATAGTCGCTGGCAGCCATTTTCCAAAATAGCAGCCATGGCAATCATGATGTTAATTTGCAATGGCCCAATTGAAGAATACCATGGCGTTACGTGTCTTTATGAAGGTGGTGTAACATGTCGGCGTACAACTTGTTGTAACAGTGGAAACATATTTTTATTGGGTTCCTCAATGTCTGCTACCTAGCGACAATGCACTGATATTATTGCAGTGTTGCTATGTAACGGATATGCATATACATTGTATCCGCTGGGTTAAAAGAAATTATACTGGTATAATTATTTTCTGTAGATATTGCCATACTTATTGTTAGTACCGTTTTTAATACCTATTATATTAATATATAACGTAATGTATACTACTTATTGAAACATGGTTAATAATGTTCACATATGTGTGTGTGGTGCTACAACTGAATATGTACACAAGAAGTATGTTGTATATGTCATGTGCCATTATTCTTTAGTGTACATAGGTACATTGGCACCACATGAATACTACTCAACAACCGACAATTTGGAAAGACCCGTCGTTGTCAATGTTGTTAGTCTGTAATCTGCTCTTATCAAGGCATTACTACACTACGTATATATACTGAATTCGTATTTTAAAGTGTGCGCAGTCAGTGTATTGTAAACGTTGATAACTAATAATGCATAAACGTATATTTGCTCCAGAGCACTAGCCAGCTTCGTGGTGAAGGCCTTCGTGTTGATAACGATCCGTGTATGTTGTAGCCATTAGCTATATATATGAACAACTTGATGCAAAATGTCCTAGATGAAAACCAGTAAATGTCTCTGTTATATCGTAGAAGCAGTAACAACAGTAACAGCAACTTGTTCTTCTTGTATGACGACAATATCTAACATAATCAAAGGTAAGAGTAACAAGATAGATACACAGTCTGTTGAAGTCTTGTCGATGATACCGATATGACGAAGTAAATATTATAGTTTTGTTGGAAACCATGTTCCTGACAGTTGCTGCAGAGTCCATATCCACCGGAGGTGCAACAATAGATCTGTTCCATACTGCCGTCATGTAAGCTTCGCCAGGGCCCATATCTCCTTTGTTTACGTATGGTGCTTTAGTACTCTGAAACAATGCAATGCCATTCATTGATATGCATTATGTAATGACGTGTGGAAACACTGTGTGAGTTGGTATATGTTAAAAATTCATAATATATAGAGATACAGCAAAGACAAGGTCGTATGGACTCGGAGCTCTTTACTATGTCTCTTTATCGTGGCTCTTTGTTTAAATCAGTCGTCCTACTGCATGTTTTACAAGGCCAGAATAATTTCTCGTGATTCTTGCAGCATGGGTGACAGCGAATTACAAACAATTTGCTGAGTAGGCGGTACTACTATTATCTCCAAATATATGCGTGACTTTCGATCAGACGTATCATGCCTGATTTGTTGTTCGCCTCTTGTTGTCCCTGTCGTCAGGTTGGCCATGGTTGCTATCATATTTCTTAGTTTTTTCTTTCCTCTTCTCACCTTTCTCTCACTGCGTTTTCTATCACCAATTTACAACTCCTTCTATCTGTTGCTGCTGTTCACATTCTCCTCCCACTCTTTCCATATCTCTCTTAACACAGTCCTTCCATCGCATTCTCGGTCTTCCTCACCTCCTTTTCCTCTCCACTTTCTGCATGGGCTCCCTGCCAATTTTTCATCTCCCATTCTTTCATCATGTCCAGCCCATTTCAGCCTACCCTTCACCAGTTTCGTCTTAACATTTTCCTTCCCTCCAACCTCCACTCTCAGTTCATCCCGTCTTCTCTTATCCGCCCTCTTCACTCCAGCAATTCTTCTTATCCAGTTGTTTTCGCAAACCTGTGCATTCTCCTGTTGTTTCTCTGATAGTTCCATCGTTTCTAGGCCTTACATGTATGCCGGGGTAACACAGGGATGAGCACCTTTCCTTTACGTTTACGCGATATCCAGCTGTCTCTCATCACTCCTTCGACCTTCCTCCAAGTGTTTATTCCTAGTGATCCTTCTGCAAATCCGGATTGCGGTCCCATATACCGCTCCACCCAGGTAAACAAAACTGTCTCCTTGCTTAAGCTTCTTCTTCTCATCCAGGTGTATTTCTAGCTCTTTCCTTCTCTGTCCAACCTTACTCTCAGTCCATGTTTGCTGACATATCTTTCCACTCTATCAGCTGTACTTCCCCAATTGCTACTATTGCCAGGTCATCTGCGTACACTATTTTCTGGAGTATGTCTTTGGTACCAATCTTTCTGCTTATCAGTTCCACCACAGCCACAAACAACAATGGGCTCAAAGCGCTCCCCTGTCTCAAGCCAACATTTAGTTTGAATTCTCCCGACATTCCCGGTCCACACAACACCCTGCCCTTCGTGCGTCGTATGTTCTCTCCACCATCTTAAACCGACATAAAATGCCACATCGACATAATCACAGTTTGTCTATGCTACAGTCATTATAGTTTCAGTATATTAAAAGAGACCTGCGCGGTAATTCGTTGCGAAGCCAGTCTAGCTATCAGAGTCAGCGTAGTTAGTAATCATACTACGTTTTAACACTACTAATTAATAGGAAGTGACTATTTCTTAATATGATGTCACAGTTACAACGAACGAACCCATCATCTGGCGTCGCCTCGTCGTCACTAGATCGATACATCTGCCTCTGCTGTTGAATGTACAATTCTTCTCGCTGACGTCGCATCACCTCAAAGCTGCGATGTTGCTCTTCCTTCTGCAGGGCGCGCGCCAGTTTCTGTTCGATAAATGCATTTGAAATCAAAGACAAATAAAATATTTAAAGCTCAGCAGAACAATTTGTACTTACGGGCCTCTATGGTAATCCCCTATATTAATCCAAATAAATACGAATACTCATCATTAGGATAGTAATAGACGTATGTCTGACCCCGTTAAAATGCGTCTATTTGTAGATTTAGAATTGTCAATAATACCTTAACGTTTGCTCAAAGCTTCAAACAATACAGCAACACTTTGGACCGGTATTCCCGATGTCTAACCGGTACAATTCTAACTTTCACGATATGTCTAGTCTCGTGTCGGATATAAGGAAGAGCATTTAGAGTAACTCTATCTAATGTCATACCTTGTGATCTGTTTTACCATTCACACGCAGCGTTTAGTCCTCCTTACAGGATGGGAACTCATACTAACCGCATCTTCTTTTTCCATGGACTTTCTCTTTGCTCCGTCGTCTTCTGCCACGTCGTGTCTTTGGCTAGTAGTAGCAGTCTCCGTTACCCTGTACAATATATTGACGCAACATTAAATTATGTAACAACATACAACTCGCAGCATTAACCGCTTGGTAACTAAATCACTCTGGCACGATTATCCGCATGCATATTCTGCAAAGAATATGGTGGGTAAGGTTATGTTTGTGAAAATGGATTTGTTAAAATTAGTAACATCGCGAAAATCCATTTGGATTTGCTAGTCCTTATATTATGATTTAGTTGCATTTATCTGAATGTTGTCGGTTTAATAATCTAGTATTCTTCTTCTATGTGTTACGTGGATTGCTGGCGTTGGCTCTCCGAAGCGGTTTTATTATTTGTGGCAGTCCTGTTGTGCTTCTTCTAAATCAAGATTTCTTATATCCGACATCCTCTATATTCGCATTGGATATATCCTGTCGATGCTAGATGGGTACCGTTCTCTTCCGCACTATACGGTCTGTGAATCCTGCTTGTTGTTTTCTAGTTTTGCTCATTATCTGTTTTTGTTCACGATACTCTCCACAATATTATTAGGTCGTTGCTCCCTAAAGAAATGTCTCGTTGATAGCGTGCTACTGCCGACACCTTGACATTACTGTAACACTGATATATTGTCCCATAGCCTGGGTTTGTTTCCTGACGCACGCCTGGAGTGACGCTTTGGCAGTTGACGTTGCTATGTTCACCCAATAACCGTTCACAAGTGTTACCATCGATCATAACTTATAAATAATAATGCTCCATTGTCAAATGGCACTGCTTTGTACATTGTGTATATATCCGATATATTATCAATATGTTAAAAAGTGTATTTGTTAAAACATGAGTTAAACGGTAGCTGTTTGCGAAACTAATCTAGCTGTAGCTAGTTAGAGAGTCGTTATAGGTAGTGATCATACCATGTCTTCACACTACGTAAATTGTTTAATCGATGGTAAATGTCTACTTTCTGGTGCACTGTCACAATTACAACAAACGTACGCATCATCTGGCGTCGCCTCGTCGTCACTAGATCGATACATCTGCCTCTGTTGTTGAATGTACATTTCTTCTCGTTGACGTTGCATCATCTCAAAGCTGCGACGTTGTTCTTCCTTCTGCAGGGCGCGCGCCAATTTCTGTTCGACAAATGCATTTGGAATCAAAGGCAAGTACAACGTAATGAAGCACAGAAAAAAACATGTAAATTAAATTCTATAGTATACTGTAGTAATCCAATATGTCCAATATACTAACCCAAATAAATGAAAACGAATAATAATTAATTAATAGGATTTGAGTAGGCATGTGTCTGAGGCTAAAATGGATTGTTGATTTTGGATTGTCGACATAAAGCCCGAACCTTCGCTCAATTCTTAAAACAGTAGAGTTTACGAGATATTTAAATCATCTCAGTTGCTCTCCAATAGCAGCGAAAATGTACTGCTTTCCGTGTGGACACTAATACGATCTTAAGCAACTGATAGTCTTGTCTGCTGTATGTTTATTACTGACGTTCACCCGTGGACTTGCAAGATGATTGGAAATTTGTACTAACCGCATCCTCTTTTGCCATTGACTTTCTCTTTGCTTCGTCGTCTTCAGTCACGTCGTGTACTTGGGTAGTCGTAGCAGTGTCTGTCACCCTGTACAATACATTGAATCCACACTAAAAGTGGCAGCATTGACCTTTTCGAAATTCACTCTGAAACGATTTATCCTTATGAATATTCTACGCAGATTAATATTTGTAAACGTATCCTTGTGAAACGGGACTTGGTAACATTTCCAATTTCGCGAGAATATATCTTTCTACATTTGCTACTTTATGATTTAGTCGCATTTATCTGAATGCTATAGGTGAAATATATTAGTAGATTGTTGAAATCTTCTTCTGTGAACCGTGTTTGATTTAGGCGCTGACGATGACGGCTCTCCAACTTCAAAACAGTTAGTAATTTGCATTTGTAGCAGTTTTGGTGCATTCCTTCCAAATCATATTGATAGCCTATTTATTACTTCTGATTATGTGACATTCCCTGCACCCTCTCAATACACCGTGATGTTGCTAGATGTTCAAACGTTCTCTTTCGCATTACATCATCTACACATCCTGCTTGCTATAGTTACGTTTTTCTAATTATCATTTTGATTAGGCTCTTCCAAGGAAATCTTCCTTGCTTATCTTTTCTAGCCGCAGTACTCTCTACAATAGTAAATAAATAAATAAATAAATAAATAAAATAAACTTATATAGCGCCAAATCTAGCTTAAAAACTATTCAGGGCGCTTTACATGTACATCTCTCTAAAGAAAACGTCATTGTCAATGTACTGGTGCCGCTGCGTATGCTCTGCCAGAACAGTGTCGCGCTTACATTTTTCCGGTTGTTATAAACGTTCCGATTGACGTTTCTGCGCATGCGTGATAAATGTAAAAATCATCAATGTGCAGCGAAACAACGAAGCAGTTTTGGTATAAATGCCACGGGCTATTCATTAACTCTCCTGTGATGATTACTGCGAAGAGTTGCTTAAAATGTATTTCAATACATTAAAATATTACGGTTGTTTAAATCATTGTCACGGATTATAGCACACTACAGTCACATGATTTGCGCTTGCTATCGAAACATGCCTCAAACCCTGTTTGCCTGGTGTTAATTTGAGACAAATAACTTTGCTGAGAGGTTATATACATTCTAACGAACAGCCCGTGGTATGTATACCATAAATGCTCTGTCGTTTCGCTGCACATTGGTGATTTTACATTTATCGGGCATGCGCAAAAACGTCAACCGGAACGTTTATAACGCCGGAAAAATGTAAGCGCTACAGCGGTTCCACCGTAGCATCGGTACCTTGTCTCCTCGCCTCGTTCTGCCTCGGCGTCGTCTGACGTACGACTGGAGTGCCGCTTCTGTAGCTGCCGTTGACACTGCTCGGCCAAGTTCCGCTGACTCGACGGTCCCTCGAAACTGCGACGTCCTTCTTTCTTCAGTAAGCTTCGTGCGGTTTCCTGCTGGGTCAATCGATTTTGAATCTAAGCCATGCATTGGGAATCCTAACATAATACGATATTGCACAATCGGCAGTTACATGTCCGTAATTGACTACAAGTTAAGCAAAATGATAAACATTGTCATTCCAGAACAATATATTCTGTAAAATAAAAAATAATTTTTGTTAGTGTTTTATATGAACCAAATCAATTATTACTGATGGATGCCAATCTTCGGTTCAACTGATACGCACACATACATTGTGTACCTTAGATGAGTAAATCTGTGTGATCTATTTGACGACGACAGGGACAGCTAACACAATTTCCCACAAACGAATTTTCGAATTATATTTATACCCCAGTTTACTTACAAAATGGCCATTGTTTCTTTGAAAAAGGTGCAATGCCTACAAACTTGTCAACGGAACTGACTAATTGGTCAGTTTACCTCATCGTCCCTGTCCTGCGGTGTACGATGCGCTTCGCCGCCTTTCACGGTTTCCTCTTGCAGCAACATTTGGGTGCGCATCGCATTCTCCAAAATTCTACAACGCAAATCAACGACCCGATTCAAAGAGTGCAATGACTCAGGGGTCGAACTTCGGACTCTCGACTACGAGAACCCGGGTTCGAATCCTGTGCTGCCGTGTTAAAACCTTGGGCAAGTTGTTTCTCTTTACATTGCTCCAATTCACTCAACTGTATAAATGAGTACCTGACTGTAGACAGTAGTGGATATGTGTACGAGCAGTCTTCGCGCATTAGTTGTAGCATATGGCTGGATGCTTCCTAGAGAAGTTGAAACGGTGTTTGATTGAACAGGTCTGCCAGGGAAGTAAAGTGTAAAGCGCTTTGAATGGTCCTGAGGACTGGATATATATAAGAATTTGCCTTTACTTTTTAACTAACTACGCACGTATATTAACGTTTTTGCGTGAGTGTGTTAGTGCGTGTGTATGCACGCATGCATGACTGCATTTGGGTGTGAGTGTTTGGGTACGAACGCTTGGTCAGACTTCCAGGTGGTTTATTTGTAATAGGGCCCGTAAGTGTGTCACGATAAATGGCGTGACTCCGCGCGATTGGAGCTCATTGGGGTCTAAGCGAGACAATTGGCGACTGGTCACAAGAATAATACACAATAAAATAGTTTACGGGATTTGCATTTTACATTGCTGTACATTGTGGTTTCGATAAGCACTTATATCTGACAAGTTGTCTAAATTCGCATAATCATAACACATGTGTACGTTTGCCCCAAACAGGTTGTACTACGCGAAAAATGGCACTTTTCATTATTAGTCAAGATCGCCAAACGCAAGTACTTGCCGCTATTGCCATGGCAACCACCATTATAATCGATTAAAATTCATGATTTCCGTGATCATTGTCACCGGCAAAGTGTTCCACTGCTTCTGCTTGTAATAATCCTTCGGACAGTATAACTGAAATAGTTAGACTGGAACCGTTCGATTATTACAACCAAAAACAAAACAAAGTCCTATACGTTAACATGGAGAATATGGACCTCCTGCCCCCAACTGCCCCCAGCCTCGTTTTCGCGCGCGAGACTTACATGCCCTATACACTGCCAGTTGCTACTTCACGTGGTCCACGTTGCCATGGTTACAGTTATGTACGTTGCCATGGTTACAGTGGTGTGATGACCTACTTTTGCTTGCGGCGCTCCTCCTCGGCGAGGCGTTCCTCCTCCGTGCCGATGCGCCGCGCCTCCCGCACGTCCCCACGCACTGTGCGACGGCGCTGGCGGTTCTGACCGTACTTGAACTTAACTGGAACACGCACGGAGAGTAAACAGTTTGTGTCAACAGAGAACGGACCAGCGTTGTTGGGGTAAGAATAATATTATCATAAAGCGTGTGCGTGTGTGTGTGGTGTGTGTGTGGGAGTGTGCGTGTGTATGTATATATATATATATATATATATATATATATATATATATATATATATATAAGTTTGTGCATGCGTGCGTGCGTGCTTGCGCAAGTATGTGCATGTACACGTGTGTGTGTGTGTGTGTGTGTGTGTGTGTGTGTGTGTGTGTGTGTGTGTGTGTGTGTGTGTGCATGTGCGTGTGCGTGTGCGTGTGCGTATGTGTGTGTATGGTGTATACGTTTGTGCATGCGTGCGTGAGTGCGTGCTTACGCAAGTATGTACAAGTACACGTGTATGTGTACATGTACGCATATGTCATGTGTACGTGTGTATCTGTGGTTGTACGTATGCATACATAAATGGGTGTACGTGTATATATATATATATATGTATGTATATATATATATATATATATATATATATATATATATATATATATATCCCTCACGCTGCCTATAAACACCCACACTCATCTTCCTGTATTTTCTCAGCCACCGTGCTGTCCGCGCGCATCATCCACTGCTTCCGAACTGCAACATGACATGTCTGACGAATGACCAGAAACAACTCTGACTACAGGTTGGATTGACACAAAATCAACCCACGGAAAGACTGATTGTGAGGGATACCAATACAGGAATTACAAAACTTCAACAAAATGGAACTGTTAGACACATAATTATGGTAGACGTCAATGAGCTATTCAAAGTACAGTATTTGTGATTGGGAAATGGAACTTCCTACATTTATAATGACATGGGTTATTACTATCTAAGCTTAAGACGTCATTGGGCCTATGACCAGAACCCAACTGCTCGTCTCACGACAATATCGTACGACACGGTATCGCTCATGTGAAATGTGGCGACATGGACGACTGCTGGCTACACTTATTACATCGTAGAACTGGCTCTGGATCCACAAGTCCGGGTGGCGCTAATCAATATTTTGCAAGGTCGTTATGCTTCGAGAATTGTTGTTTTGTGAGATCGCCTAAGGCAGTCTTAGAAAATTGAAACGTTGCACCGATACAATATATCACACAGTGACGTCACACATCGTGTCTGAACTATTTCAAAAGGGCCCTTGCGC